>JARLTB010000192.1:405000-545000 GCA_030141615.1 Unio pictorum | reverse complement strand
ATATTTTGTAACATAATGATAAAATGAAAAGTTAGACAAATAAGTATAAGTGTATATGAAAATTATGGCTCTGTGTGTGTGTGTGTGTGCGTGCGTGCGTGTAGGTAGGTAGGTACGTCAAACTTGTTCACAAATGTCGATATTTTAAAAAAATGCATCGTAATTATGTCTCAGCTAATGTATACTTGTTATTTAGTTTTCTTCAAGAACTACATTTTTTTTGTTGTTTGATCTCTGAAGCTTCATTTGTTAGCTGTCACTACGCTTAATCGTTTAAGATTTTTTCTGTATTCATTGCATGTGGTACAATTATGATAAATTATTTGTAGATGAGTTATTATATTTATTGATGTATATCATATCAAATATCAAAATCATACACGTGGCACGTAGATTTATATCCAACATTTAAAGAAGAAAAAAAACATTGTCATATTACCTTTCCGATTATTCGACTCGTGACATGCAAGTACTTGCATAATTATGTCTAAAGTTATACAACTTTGTTCAATGCTTGTCCACAGAAATTCTTAACTTTGCTTAAATATTGCCCCTATTATGATTGCAATTGAAAGAAAAACCATAAATTACATATCGGTACTTGATACCATATTCACATAGCATCCCGTTTTATTAATTTAAATGTTGAAAAATATATTGGATAGCTACCTTTATATAAAGTTATAGTGTCCGCCTCAGATTGGGGAGGTCGAGGGTTCGATTCCCGTTTGTTTCATACCAAAGACTTACAAGAAAGATACTAGCAGCTGCCTCCCTTGGCGCTCAGCATTAAGGAATTAGTGTTAGGACTGGTCGGCATGGTGTCATGATAATGTGACTGGGTGAGACATCATGCTACATGTCTACTTAATGTTGTCCCCGTATTAGACATTACTATAAACTGGCATACTGCAGACATCGTAGCAATATGACTGAAAAATTGACTGATTTATTATTTTAAAAAATCCAAAACACACCTAACCACCCCAACCTCACACATGCGCATATACTTTTATATGGTTAAATTATCTACAATACCAACAAGGACCCGCATTTGCTAAGCAATTAGTTTTCCAGACACGGCACCAGAATGATATAAGTTCGAAAACCCTGCCGAGTCCAGGTCGTGTCGGCCCCAAGATTTGTTTTATTTCCTCGACATGATATAATTTTCTATTGCGGACATGCAGATTAGCATCAATCAATCAAATGAACAACGTCTAACGTTACGCAAACTTATTTTAGCAACATAATTCATAGCTAAGCTGAAAGACATTTTGCGGATACGTTCGGGCAATCTTTTGATATTTTATTTAAATCTTTCAGTAATATGGCTGGATTTCTTTTGAGTACTCTTAGAGTAATTACAGATCCAACTATATTAGGTGTTCAAATGATCCAAAATGCGCATGTAAATGTACACGGATAATGGCAGTGCTATTTCTAATCTGGTACTGACAAACTTTAAAATCAAATCAGGTATTCTCCGGGGCTGTCTGTAAATTCATGCGATCTTTAACAGCACCATATTGCATATATTTGATTGAGATTCATCACGGATTATGTACTTCAATGCTTCTAGCATACTGTCTATCAGCCTCTGCACTGGAACAAGCGTCGATCCTAAAACAATTTTAGCCAGGCATAATTGACTACATAGAACGTTAAAGATTACGCTGGGTCAAAAACTTGAAAACAATTCACATCTCGTATCTAAATCATGCAGAAGATGATGAAATGGTTGTAAAAAGATAACCGGTTTGGATTTTGGAATTTACAACATAACCATTTTGATGGTGATACAAATATAATATTTAATGATGAATGACTTGCATGAGAAAAGAAATATGATTAATAAGTGGTTGTATAAGATCCTAAAATTGGTAAACTTAACATAATCCGAACGAACCTAATAATGCAACAAACGAAAATACAAATAAATGACCTTATACAGTACAAGGACAAAGGTGAATGATTGACATTAATTTTAATTTAAAAGTGAATTCACTCAAATAGTGAAAAATTATGTAGTTTATTTAAAATAGTTAAATGATGAAAACAATGGACAGATATCATACAAAATATCTTTACAATCCCTAAACACTGGGTATGACAAACCCTAAAACTATCGCAAAACTAGAATATTACATTTATGGAGTTACACACTCCGTCACCAGCACACATGACTACCAGTCACACTGTTCAATCAAGCAGTCAGTAGTCTAGGTAGTCGCCGACCTCCATTGAATTCCTTGGTCAATCAAGCAATTAGCGCCCACCAATCGGTCAGCAACTCCCGATCACATGCTATTTGACCAGCAACACTATTCTCTCAACACTTCAGCTGATATGGTTGATGAGTGAGAATATTTTCTATGTGATATAAAAAACAATATAGACGTATTACTGTTCAGGTAATTTAAAATAAAATGCAGTTGAATTAATAATAAATAACCTAATTATTTTGTTATTTAAGAAACTCAATCTAAAAGCTGTTTTTCCATTTAATAATAATAATAATAATAATAATAATAATAATAATAATAATAATAATAATAATAATAATAATAATAATAATAATAATAACGCTAGAAACAGGATACTTATAGGCATTGCACTTACTAATGTTATATCGCTTGTGAATGGCGAAACGTAGGTCTCTCTTTTCTTGCGTTGAGGGTGGTGGTGTCAACAATATAATATAAAATACACTCTTTCCAAAGTCACATATCTTCTACATTGCTGTGTTTAATTTGATATATGGCGTTTTGTTACAAAACACCATAATACAGAACATGTGTTTAAGTTATTTGTTTTACTAGTTTGCATCCTAATATGCATGATTTCCTGTATAGCCTCAGTATACGTTGCTACAATACCGTTCACAAACGAGACATCGTGTTTCTCAGAATACTAATTTACATGGTTTGGTTGACTGTGGCATCAGCGGTAAAATCACGGCTTGTCTCTCCAGTGAGTGTATACGTCTGGGGGTATTGAAGTTTGATGGACCGAACCAGGTTTGTCAGTACCAATCCCTCCTACTCAATACAGCAAAAATAATTTACTGCTATCGGTATATCTTTTGTCATTATCAATAAATAATTATAAACTTTCATTGGTCGAACAAGGAACCATATGAAATGACACTCTAAGTAGTTTATGTCATAAACGCGCAGATAACACCTTGGGAAAGAGCATAAAAACAAAATGGCTGGGACTAATTTCAAAATGATTTCGATTTTACTGTATGGATTACTTTTTCTGTTCCTTGGTAAGTGGGCTTGATAGTCTCTTTTTGTTGGAAAATAATATCTTGTTGATTTAATGAAGAACACGTACACTTTTAAAATCTTTCACTTACTTTTGATTATCTACTGTAACCTTTGTTAGGTATTGTTTTATAATGGTGTAGGCAGAGTGATATTCTTTTTTAATCTCAACTGATCTGATTCTGCAGACAAACATCCAGGATTTACGACTGGATTCATTTTATTCAGACATGGCCAGGCAATGTGTTAAGTATTAATTAGTCTTTACAGTGATGATAGGTCGTTAACGTTAGATCAATACATCAATCACCGTACTTTCTTAGCCAGTAGGTAAAGCTCTCTGCAAGCGTTTCCAACGCATCCTTAGTTATACAATTCCTAGTCTCGCCCCTCACCCCCGTTCTATGCTCTTTAATTGTGCATATTGCTGATGAAACTAATTAGCCCTGGCCACCAAGAAGGTGAAATTTTGGAATACAGCTAATATTTCTATATAAGTTACAAAGTTTCATAGGTAGAAGCTTTTCCGGGCCTGTATTTGAATTTAAATAACTGATTTGCATATTCACGAAATTCATGAATGCATAACAATTTAACTGAAACTAAATGATAGCAACAACTGAAGTTAATAACAATTTAATAGAGCAAGACAGTATAATTTGCATTGAATGACAAATTGTATAATACTAATATTGTGTCATCTGGACGCATAGTTTTTCTATCAGGACTGATAATTCATGAAGAGAGAGGGACTCTAATTCTCCCATGTCGAAAGCCTATAGAGAGCTGTGGTAGACATCACCATTAACTGGAATCAATTATGTTTTGTCAAAAAAACTTGATTTTTATTTATCTTCAATATATACTAATGTCTGGCTATTATTATACTATTTGCAAATTTAAAGTTTTTGAATTAATATACTGATGAAAACTCTGATAATTTTAGCCTTCTCCATAAAGTATACAAATTTTTCCATAAATTTTGTTCTCTGTAAAATAGCCTGCCAGTTAAGATAATAAAATTTTGATTATAAGGACAGGCGTTTCATAAAAAAAATATTTTAAAAACACAATATAAAACCTTTACATGTTAAAACTGCTGGCTGCAGTGGACTTACATGGTTGTCTGTCTAAATGCTAATACTAAAGAAGACGCAATATATATATATATATATATATATATATATATATATATATATATATATATATATATATATATATATATATATATATATGTGTGTGTGTGTGTGTGTGTGTGTGTGTGTGTGTGTGTGTGTGTGTGTGTGCACGTTATTGCGTTCATTTAATATTAAATTATTTTACAGAATTCATTCCCTCCAGTGATAGTGCGATAACTTAGCACACTATAAATTCTTTATTTGAGAATTATAAATTTCTTAGTTATACAGAATGAGGAAGTTAGTTCTTTCTTGAGAAAGTGTTGTGTTAATTCGTTGAATTTGTTTGTGTAGGTAGACTTTCAAATAACTTCATGACTTAAAATACCCATATAAGCAGTTGTAATCTCGAGATTGACATTAACATTCGCTGCAAATGTGGAATTAATGTATACGTTTTTTTAATGAAAAAAAAAATCTCAGCAATTTGTAAAAATTGCATTTCCTTCTTAGAGAAATTAAAATTATTTCATATTAGACAGCACAGGGGACTATCTTGATTGAAAAAAGTTTGTGTAAAGGCTGTTCTTCTTTTGAAACAAAATATCTTTTCATCAGATTTCTCCAGCAAACATTGATTTTTTTTAACTTAATTGAGCTATATTGCCTTTTCATTAAAGACATCCACGAAAACACAAGTAGATCTTTTAATGCAGACGCTATGCAAATAAAGTGCCTTGCCTGATCGGAAATAAACTGGTTCTTATATTTTAGAAACAAAGAACATATGAATTATGCAGAATTAGTGGTTCTTTTAGAAACAAAGAACATATGAATTATGCAGAATTAGTGGTTCATGTTATATTAATGCGAGAGTAATCAGAGGAAGTAATGCGGTTGTCGAGATATATGTGGTTCGAGTTTGCTGATGATTCTGGTGAGGGGCTGAAATATTTCAATATTGCAAGGGTACTTTGGGCAACGCATTTAACAAGATTTCGCTACTACGTCCATCTCTCAAATTTCACTGTTTTAAGTAACCCACTAAGCCACATATCGGTATATGAAAACACTGTTGGGAAGGGTCGCGTGTGCGATTCTATAAGATTCCCTCAGGAAGGATACAAATTTACCAATATCATTATACAGGATTGTAAAGAATATTAACAAAACACTGACTTCATTTACATAATCAAACCCACGCAGAATTAATTAATCTTATCGGTAAGTCAATGCCACTTACTTGTATTATTTCATTATGTTTTCTTTTTTTCATATTTTATTATGAAAATTTTAATAACTTATATTAATGTCATTTTCCAGGTCCCCTAGACGTTTTGGCAGGTGATTCCGACTACTGTGACAGTTCAGCCAGCCGATTAGGTATTACTTTTTGTTTATTTCTAATGGAAAGAGTCCAACAGTTAATATCCTACACTATGCACGATAAAGATGTCAAAATATTTTTTTAAAACCATGAAAAGAACCACCAGCAGCGAGATGGACTACTGCAGCAACAACAGTCACTATATCAATAATAAAGTTAATATTTATTTAGAAAAAATTTTGACAAATGAACAGTGCAATGAAAGGTAACGACTCGGCATCTCGGATCTTTGTATCACTAATACCTGCTTGACACTGCTACCACTAATACTACGTTCCGTAAGTGGTTAGGATGTCCGCATAATATAAAAGGGGTCACGGGTTCGAATCTCGACCGAGACATATCAAAGACGTATACAAATGGTGCTAGCAGCTGCCTAGCATGGCTCTCAGCATTAAGAGTTTAGTGTTAGGACTGGTTAGCCTGGTTTCAAGATCATGTAATAGTTCTGCGTTTCTACGACTAATTTCCACACTGCAGACAAGGTAGTGATATGACTAAAACAATTTAAAGCGAAGTTAAAAGTCCAAATGACACACACACACACACACACACACACACACACACACACACACACACACCTGTGACTCCTAATACAACAATTACCATTAATTCTTTCTTTGTTTCACTTGAACTACCATTACAACTTCCCAATATCACATTACTACGTCTAATACTATTTGGTGTTATCGTTACTGCTATTGACACAACTACCTCTGAATTTCGCTTTCTTGGTCACGGCTTTCATGTTGAAACATTTGGTCCATATTATTTCTACACTAAAATAAATTAAATTGTATGTCAATAACTTAGCAACCGCTTTGTGTTTCACCCTAGATAAATACTTTTGTTAAGCATTATTTACGTACAAAGGAAGTTAATACATGCGAAATATGCAAATCTAATATTACTGACGCTACATATTATTATTATTATTGTTATTATTATTATTATTATTATTATTATTATTATTATTATTTAACTGAAATACGTTTCTAGTCTTTATGTAATAAGCCATGTAAGAATGACAACGATTTCAATATTCAAATCCAGCAAGCTATTTCAATCTTTGAATCCATGCAGGTTATTTCAATCTATAAATCCATGCAGGCTATTTCAATCTTCGAATACATTTAGGATGTAACCGTCAGTAGTTTCATCTGATTGCAATTTATGCATCACTTTATTTATTTCAAACAGCATACCGCTCATACTCACTTTAATCCAACTTCAAACTGCACAGACCCAGATCAGACGTCACATAATACGTCAAAAGATCTTGGTACGTGCAGTTTGTAAGGAATAATTAGTTGAACAATCAAACTAGTATGTGGGTGCATTGTGTGAAGGAAAATCATTGCGATGACTTGTGACGTTGGATTGCATATAAGAGAGCATATACGGTACTGCTGACTATGCAACTTGTAAAACTCCCAATTTACTGCTATGAATAATACCAAAAGAAATCTGAATCAAATTGTTTTCTAGCCCATTGAGCAAATTATCGGCTTATCCAGTGTATAAGACACGATATTTGCAGTTTTCCATCTGCGACTGAAACCTATCTGGAGTGTACCATAAGTTAGGTGGCATCTTGAGGAGACATACGAACAGCTCCTAACAACTGGTTTGCTTTGGGTTGGTTTGCAGGCCAACACAACTAGGTTATCTGGTGCTGTGGAAATCATAGTAAAGAGCCCTACCTAGAAACTTTAAGGTGAAGGACGTAACCACTTCACACAAATAAAGACGTTACACCAGTAATTTCAGATCAATAAGTTTAATTTGTAATATTATAAATACAATAAATCTGACAAGTAGTTTAAATTAGTACTGGCATAATAAACGCTGAATGTGTGCAAAAGTGAATAGGAATTAACGGAAAAAGCAAGATCAAAGGTTGTTTGCTTGGTCTTCCGAAAAGTGGCAAGATTACGACAATAACTAGTATTAAGGGCTAACAATTCTAACATGTCCTTTGCTTTTATCTTTCTTTTTTGACTGGTTGGGGATGGTACGAACCACCGAATTTGAGACATCAGAGAAACGGACAGTGCTCCGCATTCTCATTTGTTTATATTTGTGTTTGTTACACGAGTTTTCATTATTAGTAATTTCTTAGTGATTAAAACAAGATTCGTGCATTCACGGTGAAATGGTTATGAAAACTGGACGAAAAATGTGCAAATTATAGAAATGTTTGTATATTTATTTAGTAAATGATATTTATTTTCCCCACTCGGTTAGGCAGGTTTTTTTTTAATCTCCAAATTTGAGGATATACACTGCCAAATAGATTCGTAACTAAAATCTTCGACATACCAATCACAAACGTGAATACTTATTTAGTTGATAAGTAATAAACTGTCTTAACTTTCTTTTAAGTGTCTCAATATTTTTTTTCTTCATCGGCACATATCTTTGAAATAAATCATGCCAATCAAGCATTCTTCATTTCTGAATTCTTTAGAGAAAATTTTATAGAATATTAAACATATAATGGACATGTTGTACATTGTTTAGCATCACTGATTCGAAGTTGCTCCTAGAATATTACGTAATTACTGCTCTTAAGCAAAATAAAAATTAGAACTGTTAAGAACGATCCTTTAGATACATGTCTATGAGGTACTGAAACACGCCTTCTTTTTATAAAGACCAAATTACCATGATAGACTCAGCAAAATTGTCTCTTATCGCCACTTTTTCTCCACTTACAGTCTTATGTGACACAATAGAGGGTTTAACAAAAACCCGTTGACACAGTAATTGCACAACCATAAAGCTGTCAATCCGTTAAAGGCTATACAAAAAGTTAATACACCAAGTGAAGATTAAATCTGATATAATGTGTTTTCTTTCTTTCAGGGTTAAACCCACACGTCTTTGCGGTCATGATGATTATTGTTGCCATCTTTGTCATTTGGATTCCTTCCACAACATATTCAGTGTGACGATTGTCAAGCTTTGTGCTTAATGTTGGACCGCCCATGACCACGTGTAATCGTTTAATTGACTGCATTGACTTTTAATTTAACTCCCTGCCTGCTCAACAATGGGTGAAATTGTTCCTTTAAAATAGAACTGAGAATAATTGCCTACAAAAATGTAATTGACTGAAATTGTTATAAATCAAATGAAATTAAAGTTAAAATGTTTTGCATTACACATAAAAGTGAGCCAGGCTTACAGGCTTGTGAAATTTCTTTTTACCATTCCCTGGGAACAAAACCGAAATCCATTTTCCCCCTGATTATTGCCAATTTTATATTGAAGAGTTTAAAGATTATAAATATAATATTGTTATATTTTTTCGCAACGTATTGCTAAAATTAAAAGGTATGTAAAATGGGATTGCTTACAAATTTAATGAAACTATTTGGCCTATATTGTCATCTTTGTAAATAAATTTGACTCATTATTTTTAATAAAATATACAGTTGATTTCAATCGTTTTATTCGCGTTATCATTGATGATAATCATCTGCATTCAATTTACTTATTGTCATGTCTGCACAGATATTTTATAACTTATTTTTAAAATGAGCACAAAGTCATAAGGAAACACATTTTCGGTTCGATCTTAGTAAAAACATGGGACTATATGCGGACAGATGGGCCAAGTTATGGGCGTCATCAAACAGGCATGACCCTAGATCGATAAAGAGGAATGCAACATTAATCCATAGGTTGAACATAACGAGCCGTTATGATCATAAGGAATATAGTGTATAAAAAAGCGTCTAATGGTTAAACAGAGTCGGACGGTTTGGGTGACAAGAGTAAATGTAATGTGAAAAGCACAGACACCAACTGACCAACGCACCGCCTTAATAACCAGAATTTATATATACAGACCAATGCATCATCGTAATGATCAACACCCACACATACTGCTCAACGTGTTTTTTTTAACCAGTATATATATATATATATATATATATATATATATATATATATATATATATATATATATATATATATATCCACACCTACTGACCAACACAATGACTTATTAATAATGTCAGGTTTCCGTGTATTTTAAGGTTGCTAGATCATACAATGTTTTGCTACTTGACTGAGAAGGCATATGATGAAAAAAAAATAATACGTTGTTACATTGTCAATAAAGGTGTGAATTTCTTACGTATGATATTCTAAGGCTTAGAACTAACCAATGTCAATCCTTTAAGAAACTTTGTATTTGGTCATATTTACTCAATAGAGAAACGGGTTTTAAATATGTTAGAGGACATTCGCCGACGACAAACTAAAACCCGACATCTCATAGTGATGCTATTAGCTCTCCTTCATTCTGCCTTTCAAAAACGTTCGGAAGCCCAGTATGTGTTCCCATCTGTGATCTTGAATAGCAAAGCATAGAAGACTATAGTCTGGTTCCCTGCTTAGTATGCTCCCATGCGTTGCACTCCGCTATACTTATAGCGGAGTGCAACGCATGGGAGCATACTAAGCAGGGAACCAGACTAAGAAGACTAAAAAGCACAAGGAAGTGCCAAGTAAGAACTTGTATGCCACGAATGCGTCATTCTAGAAAATGAATTTTTTAGTGCATTTTGAAACATTTTTGGTTATGAGCTTGTAAGTTTACAACATTACTGGTGAGACAGCAAGGTCAGTTTAGGAAATAAGAAAATAAAGAACGAAAATACGCATGTTACTGTATTGTAGACATATATTTGGTTGAGCACACAGATCTCTTGAATAAACTGGAAAAAGGAAAGTTCATGCTTGAATTTATGTTCAATTATTGTAACGGTTAAAAGTAACACAAATTGCAATATGTGACTAGATTTACTCCGCAGTTTCAGGAAGAGACAGAAAGTGCCGGAAAACGTATTGATTTGAAGTTTATTCCTAGCATGCATTATCTGTATATGCATTATTGCAAGTGATATATTTAGCTACATCTGCGCTATTTAAACATTTTATCGATAAAACAAACAATAAACATGCCGATCAATTTGTTTGGACATGTATGTTTCAACTTAAATGGAACAAAAAAGACTGAAACAGGTCAATCATTAACAGCTCCAATTCCTCCACTTCGGACTGAAAATCCTTGAATTTGACAGTATGTGTTTTGTCGCTCGAAATTGTATCGAATTAATTTTGCTCGTAGGTTAGATAAGAAAATAATCATAAGGTGCTACAGTGCAACTTTCACTAATGACTCTCTCATTTCGCTCTCTTGTTCACCTTATATTACTTCGAAGATTTTATTTTTGACAAGTACAAACACTCCCGTAAATCTGTACCAAAGTGAAGAACAAATCTGTTTTCTTCATTCAATAGACCAGTTAAATAGCAATGTGTTGTTCACTGTTTGAAAGACAGCACACATAAGAAAAAAAGCCACAAAAAAAACCCAAACTGCCAGTCACTTAAAGTATGTTAAAACATACAAGTTCTGTCCTTACTTGACATTTTAAAAGGGATTCAGTTTATTGTTTAGCTGCTTTTAAAGAAGAAAACCTAGTAAAACAGAAAATATAGCAGCCTTAAAGTACCCGAAAATCTTATAATACGCAAAATCTAACTTTATTTGACAACGAGCAAGGTTTTCTTGTTGTTTTTACTAACAACGGAATGCCGAATTGCAATATTACTGGTTGTGAAACTTGATCTATTACATTTACTGTTGTATTGTAAAAGCTATTGCTTGTCGTTCAGTGTGCGTTCTTCTCTCCTACTGTTCAGTGTTCATAGAAGTGCCCTTAAGATTTAATTCCCATTTCGTTATAGTTGAGTAGAAGTTTTGCTTTTAAGTGAAACGGCGTGTTGGTCAGTAATGGTGAGTGTTGGTCAGTAACGGCGAGTGTTTGTCAGTAGGAGTAATGAAAATTGCAAGATTGTATTCGTCAATGGGAATGGTGCTTATGTCATTGGAGTGCTTAAAAAAGATGGTTTTTTATTTTGTCTTTTTTAAAATCCAAATATTAAATCACATACACAAAAGTAATTATTCCATTCGAAAATAAAATAGATCTATCGTCAATCTTTCATAGTTCAGTAGTTAAAATAGGAAATTTATGACAACATGGACAACAAAGAACAAATAATGTTTGCATGGAATATTTGATATATTGGAACAGTGTATTTACATTTTGAAACAAAACTACAACGCATGGGATTTATTCAGATAACAACTATACATGTTCTACATGAATAAAAAATCAAATACCTAAATATATGTCGATTCATTAAATCCTAAATGGATATTGCCCGTTACGGGTTAATTTCAGGTATAATTTCAAAGATATCCTCAACATGGTTTAGGTACATGGGGATCCTGGCTCAGTTATGTATCACCAATACTCACAAAATCTCTGATTTGAAACGGTGCATACTGTGACGAGAAATATCAAGTAGGGCACATGCATCAGTTGTAGCACGTAATCGGTTACTCACCTTCGTTATTTACTTGTGACACCGTGCTGTATATTTCATAGTTACAAGAGAAATGTCTAGCACGTATTGTACGGTACATTTTATATCTACAGCAAAAAACATTGTTCAGGAGCAAGAAGAAATAAATATTTACAGTAACTGGTTTTGTGCCATATAATGCAGATCCGACAGAATATTCAAGGGAACGCCTGATGACAACGATATTAGGCTTCAAGGGTTTCCGTTTTGGTATTTAAAATATCAGATAAGAAAATAATGATTTGCTTTCTATTAAACTGTTAAAAATACACTTGGGAAATGAAACGTCCGTTCCTTAATTTAAAGTTTTCATCATGATCAGGAGGCATACAATAAGAGAATAAACAACGAAAACATTCTTCCAAGAAAATTTTATTACATGTATATCACATAGACTATATTGAAACAATATTACAAAAACGTTCAAACTTGTAGCATTACATCTATTGATACAATATCGAAGTCTATATACAATAATGACCAGGCGGCATACACTAAGAGAATGGACACTGAAAACATTTTGTTCAAGAATACTTTCTGACATGTATATAACATATACTTTATTTCAATAATATTGTTTGATATAGTAACATATATTTATACAATACTGAACACTACATGAAATGTAATTGTTTCTTCTTTAAATACCATGCACCTCCCCCCCCCCAAAAAAAAAATAAAAAAAATAAAATAAAATAAAATAGAGGACAAACAAGCAAATCAATAAGATAATTGATTATAGGAGTTTGTGCAATATTGAGTTCATTCTATACATACTATTTTAAAACATACCAATCTGACGTATAATTCAAAGAGAACACATTTTGATACATTTTCTCGTTAAACGTTTAAGCGAGATCTTACAAAAGTATTTTAGTATCTGGTGAAGTGGGCAATGAGTACACAACATAGAAGTTAACATCATATTGCGAGCTTTGTTTAAAAAACAAATCTCAAACCATGCATCTTAAGTTCTTCCATATACAAAAGCAACCATGTTTTGCAGTCCTAAACTGGACACACCATTATAAATAATGTAAAATTGTTGACAGAAGGTGCAATACCTATAATTGCCATTAAATATATCCAGTACTCGAAGTATGCTAGTTTTCTTTTGATCAAACAGGAATAATGTGTTCTAATTTATCGAGCTGTACCCAAAGATAGTATTAACATAGGGTTCACAATTCTAACAGACCGATTTTAGATTTGTAACCTTATATTTTAGCGCTTCTAGTTAAAGTCATAATTTTTTTTAATGAATATACTTTATATATTTTACTTGTGTGTATCATATTTGGGATTACATCTTGTATAACCGTGTTGCCACTTTTATTTTTTTGTATAACTTTATTCTTATCATACAGTTGCTGATGGTCAATTAGATAAATGAATATGTTTTGACAATTCACTTCAAAATACAGCGGCGAATCGGTATCGATAACCCTAGTGTGCTGTTTTTGAAGATATCAGATTCTTGCAAGATTTTCGTTCTTTCACTGACTGCTTTTGACCGTATTCAACTAAAATGAAAGCAGTTTTTTATTTTTCAAAATCAAATACGAACGAATTATACTCAAGTCCGATGTTTTACTTGAGATTTCTCTAAAAATGAACATGAATTACTGAAGGCAAACGACAATCAAATAAACTAATTTTCTAATATGATAAATTATGTTTATTAAATGGTTCTATGTCCACATTCTTTTTTAAAATAGCGAGGTTAAAATTTGAAGTAACGAAGAAAACCCAAAATATGACAGACGCAATACATAATAAATTATTAAGAATATTTCGTCGAAAAAAGACGGCTATCAGGGTTTGGTACTTAATTATTTCTTGATTTTCATGAAGATTGCATCACGAGACATAAATGTATCCGACGCAACTAGTATAGCTTGAAAAATATAATTCATCATAATAAAATATAAACTGGTTTTCGATACGATTCGAACACTTAGATTCTGGACATATCCACAACTATGCTACCACTCGCACCATGACCAGCAATAAAGCTTCGTCAACGTTCACTAACTAAACTAATATGTCATTTTGTACGGATTTACGGGTTTCATAGCAGGATCAGAAACAAAACAACAACACAAAAAACCAGTACACATTAATAAACTACTTGTTATAACGTAGTTTGGCGGATAACGCGCACATCAATTTAACTTCGATCGATTGGCGATACAGCGCATATCAATTTAACGTCGATCGATTGGCCGATAAGGCGCATATCAATTTAACGTCGATCGATTGACCGATAAAGCGTATATCATTTTAACGTTGATCGATTGGTCGATAAAGAGCATACCAAAACTTGTAATCAGTACTGATCAGTGCAAATCGACCGCTATGAAAAAGCGACATTATTTGTTTCATCATCACTGCCCACTTCCTTCCTCTGCCATTATCAGAATACATTATTTTATAGAATTCGACTTCGAACAAATCAATTAATGTTAACGGTGATAGATACTCATATTACATCCACGTTCGAAAATGGAACCAATTTATACATGCTATACACAATTAAAATACATTTCAAGAAGAAGAAACAAAAATCTACAGCTCTTACGTGCAACGAGACGATATAAAATGGGTGTAACTTGTTTATTAAAAACTTCTTATATCCCGATACCCTATTTAATTCAGATATGTCAAGATGCCCTATTTAATTCAGATACGTCAAGATGCCCTATTTAATCTAGATATATTTGTAACTAATAAGTGCTTTGGCCCAGCGAAAAAAAATATATCACCCTACTTTGATCTGCGCTGTTGGTTTTTCTAATATATATACATGTATATAACTACTATCAATAATTCCTGTAACGGGTCATGTCAATGGTCAAGATAGCAGCATGTAACAACGATCATGTTTTAATATTTCTGCACAAACTGTTTGAAACACTACATGTTTGTGCCAAAAATAGAGTTGCGCGACCAAGCAACTGAAATTAACACTAGATAAATAACGACCTTACACACTATGGTTTCAAAACGTCAGTTCCTGTTAATATATAGTTGAAATGTCTGTCTGCGTTTATCCTTTTATAAACAATCAACTGCCGCAGCACGTATCTTATATATGAGCTTTATTTGCTTCCTGATTCGACTACTAGTCGGATATAGCCAGTATTATACAAGCTGATGAAGCTCTGTGACTCGGCAAATGGTAGATCATATAAAGATAAACACTGAAAAACAAACTGAAACTAGATGATTTCCAGCAAATAGCGTTGACCTTGACCAGCTGGCGGACGGAATATCTAAGTTGATGTACACAGTTCTATAATTACGGTAAATATCTGCTGTATAGATCGTTACATCCCTGAAATATCATATATGTTGATCGAATTATATATATATATATATATATATATATATATATATATATATATATATATATATATATATATATATATATCACGAGATGTATACATTTTCATTAAAAGGAAACGAGTTTCCTTTAATGAAAAATATATACGAGTGGTATATCATTCATACAGCTGTAATACTAGACCTATATATGATTTAAACCACATACCAATTTTATATGGGAGATAAAACTGACGACCATAAACAGTGCATGTTAGGGGAGTGAACTGTTCATAACCTTCGCATTTATCTACGCTCAAAAAAAAGTTCTGAAGTGATTCATAATTTCCTGTTCACTTCGTTCATATTAATTGCTATGTTTCCTTTAGCAATATTAAATAATATTAAAACACAAGGCTGATAGGTAACAGTCAAGTATTTTTGTTGTAATAATGGGCCTGCAAGCAATGAATTTGCAGAGTTCGTTGTCATGATCAGTAGGCGGCTATTTGCATCAATAGCAAACTTCGATTCGATCCAGCAACATCAAAATAATGAAGGAACAAGAAATAATTAACAATGTAACCCTAACTACATTTCATTTGTCCACATTTGGTTATTCATACACTGTGTTACTTTCAATAATTCTCCTATGTCTCTGCCCAGTTTGAGTTTTCGCCTGTTGAAAGAAGTTGACACATGGATTTCGTTCAGATTTTGCAAGAGGTTAATATCAAACGTATTTTGTACGGTGATGTTTGATCCGTAGAATGGGTTGCTGATAATCTGATTCTGTTGAGTATTACACGTTTATTAAATTTATATACTACAATCTTGCTGTGCAATTTGAAATTTCTCTCTTGTAGGGGTAGGGGTTGACACAGGTAATTGGAATCCGTTTGTTGTTGTTTGTCACTAATGTTTGAGTAGCTGTTTAAAGACTGTACATTTATGTGGCCTGAACTTTGTATAATATCAGTTCGGGGAATGTTTTTATTTCTTAACTGCGGCCACTTGTGTTTGTTAATTTCTTTCTTTCTGTAATATCTGCCTTTTTTCATTTTTTTTCTTCTTGATGTATCCAAGTTTGTTAATTCCAGCGACGTGTTTCCTAAACCATTCTGTGTTTGTCACTGCTATAGACTCAGCATGCCATTTGTAGATAGCAATTGGATCTCTCTCTCTCTCTCTCTCTCTCTCTCTCTCTTTTTGTTGTTTTTGTTTTCATACACCTTAGGATTAATATACCTGATGGCCTTGGCAGTGTCACCTGTTCTTATTTTTGTCCGCCTTTCGGTTAGTTCAAGATGCTCGAGTCCATTCCCATCTCTCATTGATGTAACATCCTGCATTTCAGATTGTAATGTTCAGTCACTCCCATCAAACTAAAATGCACAGAGTTGTTAAACCACTATGTGTTAATAATGGCTTCAGGTGTTTCCATCCCCATTAGTATTTTGTTATACAAAACATTTATTTCTTCGTCTTGTTTGACTCCAATTAAGTTCATTTCCTTTTCCTTTAGATTTTAAATCTTTTTGCTTAGCCCTAAGAGCTTTCCTTGTTAACACAAAATTTGTGTCTGTTCCTCTCACGATTGTATATGCATATTTCTTGATTTTAAGTTGGATATGAATGGAGCATATGATGCTTATTAAGTTGTTGGGTTCAAACTCAGATCCATCTTTTCTCCTAACATTGAGTATAAAACTAGCCAGGTGCTGATCCAATTCAGATGGGTGTATCTAATGTAAAACTCTGAATTCATTTTTTACTGCAAGAATCCATTCACTAGCGATACATCAAAAGTGTCTTTTTTAAAGTGTTTGCATTCTGCTTACTTTCTATAAATTTCAGTATAACATGAGGCTCATGACGTATAAATCTGTCTTCCTGAACAAGTTCACGTTTGGACACAAAATGATCATTTTCATTTACCAATGTCTCAGCCATGTCTCTGTAAGTCTCCAATAATTCACTGTTTAGTAGATTAAATGTTGCTTCATCATTCTGCTCCTTATCTGATGTCATTGTTTTCTTTATTCCCAGAGAGTTGCAATGTTTGATATTTGTCAGAGGGAGATACTGGAAACAACTATGTTGACAGAGATCACAGCAGATGACACAGGGTGGAGCTAAATAATATTTATTTCCTCGATGGAGTATGGTTGTTTTTATTATTTAAAAATGTTATAAAAATTATTTACATGAAAATCATTTTCTTTTAATTTCTCCTTTTCAAATGTAATATTCCAAGAAATTCATATCCATGTTTAGAGAATATAATAGCTATGAAAAATATGATCATTATACATATTCATACACAATGGGCAAATCACAATTTGATATAGCATTACTACTGGTAAATCAAGTTGCTTTGTATCAACACTTCAACCATATTAGATTTTAAATATATATATATATATATATATATATATATATATATATATATATATATATATATATATATATATATATATATATATATATATATATATGCAAATGTTTTCCAACTGCATGGATTCATCAACAGCCAGCTACTTTTGTTTTGCAATTACTGTCCAAATGTATTATAAACTGGAACCTAAATGCCCACGTGCGACTCATATAGAACTGTCTGCATTAATAATTATTATTTTAAAACATTTTAATATTTTATACAGTCTTCTACAGCTTAATAATGAACCTTTGATACAACTAAGTAACACATCTAGTTCATTTCTCCACGATGCGACATTAAAATATGGCCGGTTAGCAATCTTTAAATTTGCTGACAAAAGTTTAAGTTCCTTATTTCCAATATGCATGTCCTGTTTTAAGATAAAATGATAGACGATCTTTACATGACAGATGTAATTGTATGCAGACAAATGTAACAATAACCTGTTTATCAACAATAAGTGTCATAATATAAAGCAGAAATAATGTGACAAATGTGACCGAACATAATTTCTATAATTAAGACTAACTTTATATTGCATTCCTAAGATTAATAAATTCATTACAAAAGTAGTGCATGAATATGTAGTTGATATTTAATTGACAATGTCATCATCATCATCATCATCATCATCATCATCATCAGTGTGGTCGTTGAGGCACTGTGCTGCTGAACATCTGACAATGTCAATGGTTGATTAATACAAACACATGAACTATTCAACACACGTTGGTTGTGCAAAACTCCCGAGCCTCTCCTAATTATTGTTGAAACACGTGGGTTTTTTTGGGTAAAATTAAAGTGTTGTTTGGTCAGGGTTCTCTTACGAGCCTGTAGTATATGTACATGGTTGCCCCCCTTCCCCCCATCTTGTCGGCTCTGAATGAAACGTCAAAATGGTCGTGCTAGGGAGGATCTCTCTCTCTCTCTCTCTCTCTCTCTCTCTCTCTCGTAATAGTGAATCCTGCAAGTGTATTTTATATTAAATTACCTTCCATTAAATTTTCTCAGAGCTTGGTCACCCATAACATTAAATGATTGCAAAATGCATCCCTTCTGAGTAATATTAAAAACTCATAGATATAATTTATGATTTTTAAAAATAGAAACAAGCCGTACATTTACCGATAAGCACGGCGTAATCCACAAACATACCGGCTGTACTAACTCCAATTACCTCTGTACTAAATAACCTCTTTGTGTTGCTATGCCGTAAAGAACCAAAGTAAACCAAATTGCATGAAGGGTCAAGACTATAGCAAATACATACCAAATCAGCAAATCTTTGATTTGCTTTTATTATCACAAATTCAATCTCTTCGTATTCCCAGTATTTTCAGCAACATAGGCTGAATTTTTTCGATATCTTGTTGTTATTATCACTATGTATATTCTGTATTCTGAACTCATTATTGCTCCACGCTTAGCTTGGATTGATTAGAATACCAAGTGCTTTTAATAAAATTTTGATGATTTTTATTCATGCACAGGCCTAAGTTATAGATGATTTTGAAACAGTTATCACTTCAATAGCAAATACAGTAAAACCTGTCTTGAGAGACCACTGCCATGAGAGACAACCTGTCTAGAGAGACCCAGCTCACCGTATACAGATTTATTGATTACATAATATAATGACCTGTTATGAGAGACCACCTGTCGTGAGAGACCATTATATTTTGGCAGAAGGGGTGGTCTTTTAAGACCGGTTACACTGTATAGCATTCAGTTTTAATTGTCAAGGAACATGAAAACAATTAACAATAAATTAAAACTGATCCTGAGTGTGTTGCGTTATAAAGTAATACATAAAAGAAATGACCGAACTCTTTGAGGACATGTATTCAATAATTACATAATATACAAATGTTTTACATACCATGAAATTATCATTTTCATGGGATAGTAGTTTTCGTGGATTTTACGGATGCAATAAATCATAAATTAAAAGAACCAATCAACAATATAGGTAATAACAAAAATGTAACTTACATCCATTTACTACTTAGACGATCTATGGTTTTATGAGGATCAGATGATACGATAAGTTAACAATACAATAAGTTTGCTTTTCCACATTGCAATTACTGTCATCTTCTTTGGGCAGAACCCGTAATTCTTACAGTTGCTTTATCACATCGTCCCCATTTTATTCGGAAATGAAGTCCTATACAGTCCACAGCTTAAATCTGTCCACTGTATTTGTATAGCCATCAATAAACTGTAATTGTTACATACAATTGGTAAACATCAAAGAGGTTTAATGACAATTATAATTTATTTACCATATGTTATGTCAGAAAGCATCGACGATTTGATCCCAGTGTGTTTATTTAGTTATTAACACCCCTGTCGGCGACTAGCTAAAACATACATTGTTTATACAATCGCTGGTTACAAAATGTCATTCTACTTAGTTATTGATAGTGGCCATAATTTCTCAAGGGCTTCACTATTGTGTTTTATGTATTATTCTACTGACTCTATTTTAATATACAATTTTTCAAATTATCTTATTGGACAGATTATTTCCGGATTATCGAGACAAGTTTTAATGTAATTTTACACTTTGGTCCCTGATTTTTATTTCCGGATCCGGAACGCGGATTTCTTGATTAACGGAGCAAAATAACGTTTAGGAATTTCGTTCCCATTGAATTATGTCCGGATAGCGAGGTTTCTGGATAAACGGAGTCCGGATTAACGAGGCTCCACTGTACATGATCTCTTCTGAACCTATTTAGATGGATTCCTGCAGTATTCTTTTTTGTTTTAGAAAAGTTGCAGATAAATTTCAGCGTCAGTGTATCGTACTGTTCTTGTTGTTTTCGTTTAAAGTTTGTAAGGAACATTAACGCAGTGCGTACACAAACGAGTGAATGATTTTTATAACCATTATAACCAAACTTTCAAAGAGAATTTTGAGAAATCCTTTGCTTATTGCAGTCGAGTTATATGGAAAAGATTGTAGCATCATAAAAATGCAAATAATTTATATCTTTACAAGTATTTTAAATGAACAATCCTAATTTTATGACAGCATAAGATTTATTATTTTATTCAGCAAATGCTAATCTCGTAGATGTTTTAATAATTACAGTATATTTATGGTACAGTATATGTCTTAATTTTAGTAGCATACTGTCAGCTAATTAAGACGTCATGAAACCTACAGGATATTACCATTTAATAATTAAAAATACTTATTTCATGGAATCAACATGACATTTTCCAAATCCATGAATTCAAGAAGACGAACAAAATTGTTTGATTTTTCCCAAACCATAAAAATCGGTAACCAAAAACATAAATGAGTTCAGATGCTCGAAGAAAAATAAAGACACAGTATAACTATCATTTATATAATTGATGATCATGGAGTGCATACCAAAATCCTATCAATGGTGTTCAGAAAACAGAAAACACTGTTAGTCCTGAACTTGGAGAATAATTCTGTATCAGTATATTTCTTTGTATCTATATTTTATAGCAATGGTTTCTAATATGTAGACTGCGACCCCCACCCTCGAGGTGGGGTGGTGGAGGTTAGATCAACCGATAAGCAACTGACTGCTTATGTCTCGCACATATCATAATATTATTAAAATGTGTGTATTTAGTGTTCTGCTGAATAAAATGTGTATTAATTTACGGCGGTTACTAAACTTATATTATTTTTTTTTATCTTTACGTATTTTCTCAATCAACAGAGTCTAAAATCACAACTATTAGCATATGAGGGTCTGCGAAACGTATTGAAGTTACGCGGTCCTCATATTCAAAACAGGTTGGATCCACTGCTCTATAGCGGTAAATTACACTTCACAAAACTACACGCTTCGTTTTGGTCTTGTCTTGATATAATGGGACAGCCTCTCATCATTTTCTATCCTCTTCCGGTGTGCAAGTAGTTCAGGGTGGTCATCAAACAGATCCGGGTGGTTTTCAAGTGGCAGTGTCCATGTTTCAAAAACACTCAGATCTGCTAACGTCAACTGAAATTATACGATCTACATTTTAAATACGAAAGAAGTACTAAACTATAGTCATAATTATAAGGAAACTTTTGGACGATGAACAGATGGCGACGTTTAACGTGATGACTTCTTACACTTACACTGGCACTTGACTGGTCATTTTGAAAATAATCCTAGGTGGCGGGATACACTGAATGTGGACAATATATATTTTTTTACTTAATTGCTCATAATCTATGTTTCATTTCTCTAATGAACTGAAATAATACAAAGCCATTCTTGTTTGACAACATCTGAAGATTACTGAGCTTAAATCATTACTGCCCTTCTCTGTTCCCAAATCTCGCGCGGTCATTTGCGGTGGCGCTGTGACGTCATCTGGGTTAAGCATGAACGCCCATATGTGAGAGGGACCTTTTAGCATATATTAGAGGTTTTTATGATTGACAAGTCATTAGACTTTCAATTATGATATGAATAAACAAATTTGACATATAAATACACATAACGTCAGGGTTGAATTTCTTATTCAAAAGAACTTGTACCATGTACAACTGATGTCTGAAAAGTAAAGTTCAAACTTCTAGAGTTTATCTTGCTTCCATATATTTAAACGAACTTTTCACAAAAAAAGCTCGCAATTACAACGATTCGTGCTTTATCTAGAGTCTATCTTATTTCAGAGGGTCCCCAAGTGGCCGAGTGGTCTAAAGCGCTCTCCGTTGTGGACCACTGCTATCTCACCTCTGTCTGCGTGGGTTCGAGTCTCGGATTCGGCCAATGTAGGTATGCGAGAAAGCTTGCCAGTAGCTTTTCGTGGGTCGGTGGTTCTTTCCTGGGTTTTCCGGGTTCTTCCTCCACCATTGATACCGGCCGCCATATATAGCCTATATTGTGCTGAAAGATGGCGTTAAACCGTAAAAACAAAATAACAAAACATCTTATTTCGGTATATTGGAATTTAAAATCAAGTGTTTCTTTTGACACACCGTGCCGTTGCTGGTTTACTAGCTTAGAAGTCATTTGTCCACGGGACAAACATCTTGAATAAACTATTTGTCCATTGACAGAATTATTTGAGATTGTAACATAAAGTAACCAACATGGATCTGATTTCCGTGGATGCTATTAAATTTAAGTACGTTTTCAGTTTAATAATAATAATAATAATAATAATAATAATAATAATAATAATAATAATAATAATAACAATACTACTACTACTACTACTACTACTAATAATAATAATAATAATAATAATAATAATAAAGTGTTCTGTGATCCAAGGGGAAGGAGAAGAAAATATACCACTTCCATACAAGCATCCTGTACGTGACATGGGTGACGTCATGTAGCAGTAATAATAAAATAATAATAATAGAAAACAGTCCTGAGAACATACAATTTAAATCGATGAACTAGCAAGTTTTCTAACCTAAAAGCCAAGTGGAAAGATTAACTGCGAGAGAGAGAGAGAGAGAGAGAGAGAGAGAGAGAGAGAGAGAGAGAGAGAGAGAGAGAGAGAGAGAGTGCTGTGTGTGTGTGTGTGTGTGTGTGTGTGTGTGTGTGTGTGATTTGGATTTGTAACGTAGCTTTAACAATTTTTCAGTCATATTGCTGCCATGTCTGCAGCAAGGCAGTTTATAGTGATGCCTAGCACTGGGGAATCATGCTGCATATGTATAGCATGATGTCCCACCCAGTCACATTATATTGAGACCAGGCCGACCGGTCCTAACACTAACCTCTTAATGTTGAGCGCCAGGCGAGGCAGCTGTTAGTACCATTCTTTTAAGCCTTTTGGTATGAGCGCTCTAACCACCAGATCGGAGAGAGAGAGAGAGAGAGAGAGAGAGAGAGAGAGAGAGAGAGAGAGAGAGAGAGAAAACTGGAAAGAAGGATAGTTAGAAAATTAAATGGGTGATATAGTAGT
Organism: Unio pictorum; assembly: GCA_030141615.1. Taxonomy (NCBI): domain Eukaryota; kingdom Metazoa; phylum Mollusca; class Bivalvia; order Unionida; family Unionidae; genus Unio; species Unio pictorum. The sequence continues at coordinate 521,099 of JARLTB010000192.1, read as the reverse complement.
AATTATATATATATATATATATATATATATATATATATATATATATATATATATATATATATATATATATATATATATATATATATATAAGTAGTTCTCATAATACGCCAGCATCCGAGCAATCATTTTTCGCTTATGCTTTTAAATTGCGACTAGCTAACATTAGCAGCTTCAAAATAGGTTCCATATAAGAATCCGTTGAAGGGACTTACGCTCTATGGGGTGAAACAGATTTCCAGGAATTCAAGATAAGATTATTTCTTCCTTTCAACTGTCGGAAACTGATACCATCTCTGATATTCTTCATCAATAGCAAGATTTTCAAATAATTTACTGTGATACATTTAATTGACGTAAGTTTGGCGCCATTTTCATTGGGGCAAAAAGTATACATAATTACAAGTCTTTTGGTGAAAACCTAATGGCATAATCATGAATCCTTCGGAGAATGTAGCTACGAAAACGTTTCTAAAGCACTCGCCATGGTAGTTGAATTAAAGAGATGAAAATTTAAACGACAAGCATAACTTTTTATTGCTTTATTTTTATTTTATTTTTAATGTGCCAGAAAAGCACAATCCATACACGCGCAAGCGTAAGATGAAATTCGGTGACATATACGCAGTGATTCAACCAAACTCGTAATGATTGGCATATACGCGTGTTGCATATTTGACTAGCACAATTTTCAATTATTATCAAATGTGTATCATAATAGTCTATTGGTGAAAACCTCATGTTGTTATAGTCATCCATGTGGAGAGGAGTAGAGATAGAAATAGGTTTCTATTTAGAAGAAATAGCAATAACACGATTTTCAAGACTATTCTTGTTTATGACCGGAAGAGCTAATACAACCTGAAGAAGAAAAACTTATTCAGCGTTACTTTTTGGCGAGATATATATATGTATTCCTTTTGAACAAATCAATTATTTAAAAACCAGGAATTTTACAATAACTAGCTAATTACGTGGGGAAAACTTCTGTACGCTGCTTATAAACTGTATTCGACGAAATTCAGATATTTTTCCTTACAGACGAGAGCGTTTGATTTACAGAGTCAACATCCACTGCAGATCGTTCACCGACTGCATGCAAAGACACAACACTTGACGCGAATGTTAATTTCGTGTTTTATATACAGACACGTAATTATTTTCCACACAAAAATATGAACTTAAATGATAGATGACTTTACTCTTAATTACGTCTTACTGGAACACACACACACAAACAAACACACATAAACACACACACACACACATATATATATATATATATATATATATATATATATATATATATATATATATATATACTGATACGCCGTCGCATAATGCACTAGCATATCATGGTCCAATTTGTTCATTATACGGTTACTCCTAAGAAACTGCATAGATCTGGGTATTTCTTATTTGCAGATTGTAAAGGTTGGCCTTTTATTTAGGTTGGGGTGGGGTGCTCTCGATATTATTTAAAGTACTATAGAAGACCCACCCTGGCTCGTTTTTCTTAGAAATTGAAGTAGTGATAGAGAGCTGTAAAGCGCCGAGCGCCCCTCCCCCCCCCCCTGTTCAGAGGTGCCGACAGTTAAATTAATGAACACACAAAATGTGAAGGAAAAAAAAACAATTTAATATAATTCAATAACAGTCATCCCTCAAATAAAATTCAAATTAAAACTGTATCAATGTAACGTCCTATTTCATCATTTGAATTAGTGTCATCGTTTTTCCTCCTGTCCAGTGTTTCTACTCATCTGCATCTTTCTGGACTGGTAATACAACTCCCTCCAGATCTTCTAACTCCTGCCTCCGTTCTTCCTTCTTATTTACTTTGTCTCCCAGAGACTCGGACCAACTGCGCTGGGGTAATTCCCTCTGGTCCCTAAAGCTTAATTCTAACTTCTTCCTCCGTTCTTCCTTCTCTTTTGTATCCCAGAGACTCAGACCAACTGCACTGGAGTAATTCCATCTGGTCCCTAATAGCTTCTTGTACTGAAGCTCCTTGCTATTCCCTGAATATACAAGTTTCCAGCAAATATCAAATGGCGTCAGAGTAGCTTATTTTGCCTTTTTTCTGCAACTGCGTTTTAGCAACTACTGATTTTAGTTCTCAAGATAATACATTTAATCCTACGATTCTAATGTTTTCCACGCCTTGCTCAATTTCGAGTGGATGTTGATTCAAATAATTATCAGACACAGTCTGTCAAGGATGGATTTACTACCCCCATTGATGCTTCTTTATTCCGAGCAAAACATTCCACCACTTACATGTGAACAATATTACGTGACTGGTTTTGGTAACATAAAGCACGCCTCACTAGTTTTTTGGTTATGTCAATTAACTGGCTTGACATCTTTGTTCGCTTAATTGACCTTTATACATACTGAGGGCGCAAAATTAAAGCCCCAAGGTCTAACATATACATGTTGAAATCTGGTTAATTCTTACAACGTGACAAAGATGAATTTGACTTATAAGCAAGTATATACAGTACCGTAACTATCTTACCTCTTCTCCCAAAAAGTATCCGCTATTACATTTATTTTCGCCGAGGTAGTGTTCCAATATTCCGATGAACTTTGGATAGACTGATTCATAAAGATTTGTTTGGATGTTTACCTGAAAAAATATAATTGTATACATTTAATAATAATAATAATAATAATAATAATAATAATAATAATAATAATAATAATAATACCCCATGTTTTTGTTGATTGTTTTGTTTGCTTTTTGCAATGTCTCATCAATGTCCTACTTGGTCTTCCCAAACAATCCTTTTCCAAACGGTGATTAAAGGGGACGCAACTCAGGCGTCACTTACATATATTATGTATCCATTTCTTATTACTGTATGCTCAGAAATATTCACACTGTCTCTGCAATACAATGTGTGTGTATTTCATCTTTGGTCTCCACCAAGGAACTCTATAGGAATGCAATACAATATATAATCCTTCTTTAAAAAAATGCTTACCCACTCCGTTGTTGCAGATTGCAGAATCGGCCCGATGCGTCTTCGCTGCATGGCATAAGAAGCAACTGAGTGGATGCAATTTGTTGGCGGTAAATTCCGACCCTTCTCGAGGGAGAAATAAATCATGGCAGTTGAATAAAAGTTAGACCCATGAATGGATCCCGGTGCATCACTTTGGCTTCTACTTTGGGCCCGGTCTCACACAAATAGACTTTTCGCGAGTAACCCTCGGAAGTTTTCTTAACATTTTTTTTCTGATTGTATCTTCACCTGTAACATTCTTGATACCACTGTTGCCACAGAGTTTCTTCTATTCCTCCTCAGAAGACTTCCTAGAAGGCGATAGCTTAACGGTTAAATCGGGAGGTATATTTACCTGCTGATTTGATACGTGTTCCTTTTTCGGACTTTGTGGTGGGTGGGTGAGCATGAGTGCTGAATAGACATATTACCACTCCATGGTCTTCAACTAAGTAATATAAAACCTGAACAAAACTTAAAAATAACTTAAATATATGAATGAATATTTCTAATATACACATCCTAAACGTAAGAGCATTCCTCTCAATAAGAGGACCAGGAAGAGGGTGGGAGGCAAACGTTTAGTTATAGACCATTTTAAGATGTCAACAAGATCAGGTCTATTACTAAATGTTTAGTAACGAATATGACAAACACCAAGAATTCGCGAGTAAGAAACCAATCTCCTGAGTTCAAATCCAAGTAAACATGCTTACCTACAAATAATAATTTTCTTAAAATATAATTTACAATGTTAGACAAAAAGTAACTATGTAATTTGTAGTTTGAAAAACAAACCCCACACATGAGACAGCTAGACCCAAACTTCGAGCGCTCGATTACCAAGTAGGCACCGGCCTATGGGTTCCGTGCCTTTTAATTTTTTTTTTTTTTTTTTGGGGGGGGGGAGGGCACCAGACAGATGTATCCTCCCCCACCTAATCAAAAAAATTTTTTAAAAAGTTTATATGTATGTGTGTTCTCCCAAGTGTTTTTATGTTGTTTTTTTATTTATTCTTTAATTCTAAAGTCCCCATTTAGTTTTTCCCCATCGGGGTTATAATATAATTTGACAAGGGGTATTTTTTATTTCGCTAGTGTATTTTAAGTAGTCCTTTCTAGTTGGGATTTGATCTACCCACTCTAGTAAGCTACTTTTAATTTGTTGACCATGGCTAGTGGTCTTTTTTTATCCTGGTGTATGCTATATGTATGATGCTATTTGTGTGGTTGCTATAACAAGTATATTATATACTTGTGTATGTGTTAAGGATAGCCTTGTCTCTCTCCAAATCATACCATTTGTCTTATTTTGTCATTATCTTCACCAAAATGGAAGATAAATATTCAATTTTAATTTAATAATTTTAATGATTTAATTTAAATTTTAAATTTAGAATTTGGTATAAATTGAGGTGCATTATTTACAAATGATTATGTGTGTCTCAATTTATTTAGTTTGTTTTTTGGATCGGTCCGTTTTCCTTGAGATAGAAACTGTACAAATTTATTTGGCTGTACAGCTCCTACCTCAATTTGTCCGGCCATTTTTTATTTTAAGTTTCTCTAATCAATGTTGCAACAGGGTTTGTCTTCCCAGAAATTTGGGAGCCAAGGCTGCCATAGGATGCAGTCCTGGCAGAGAAAGCATGGAAAGAGATTCCAGAGAAGTTTAAAGAGAATATTGATTATATACATATATAATTGGTAAAAAGGTTTTATAGTAGAGAAAATAGGTTCTAGGTGCTTTGACCACAGGTGCTTTGACCATAGGTGGTTTGACCATAGGTGGTTTGTCCACAGCGGGGGTTTGACCACCGGGGTTTTGTCCATAGGTGGTTTGTCCATATGTGGTTTTTATAATAATAATAAACTGTTATTTAGAGTTTAAAATTATGGTTCAATTAATGAAATTTTAAGTGACAAGTTTCCTTTGAGTTGCCAATAAGTGAATGCTAAATAGTAATTAACATGCAATAAATAAAAGTCAATAACAGCTTGTTTTCCGTCCACATAAAGGCTGGTGCCAGGCCTACTCGATTTATTATTAAACAGAAAATGAATACAAATTAGGCAGCAAGTCCAACGTTTCACAAATCAACTATACAAATTTTAGTGAATTAAATGCCGCAACTTATAATCCCTGAAGATATGCTTTTAATCCCTCACTTTAATCCCAAATATACTTACATCTAATGCTCCAACAACTAATCATTGTCTTTTCATATTATTCTTACCACCTATGGTCAAACCCCCTGTGGTCAAACCACCTATGGTCAAACCCCCGCTGTGGACAAACCACCTATGGTCAAACCACCTATGGTCAAAGCACCTGTGGTCAAACCTCCGCGTACCGAGAAAAAAAAAGGTAGAATTTGGTTTAAATGGGTTTAATTTGTTTGGGTTTAACCGCGCCTTTTAAGAGCTCCGCGACAACAGATCAAAATAATAATGATAGGAGATAATTTGTAGTGAATTTGTGAAACTCAGTGGTTATATACACCAACCAAACCTACTTTGATGTTTTTACAAGTGTCAGAAATACAGTCACCACGAAGATAAAACTCCAAAAGACCCAAAACCAACACACTATAAACTGTCATAAAAAATCACCACACAAACTCAAAGAACTGGCAAAAATGGAAACAGGAGAAGGAAATTCAAAAAAGTCAAAAAGAACTAAAATACCCCCTTTCCAGGCCGGAAAAATAGTAAAATCTAGAACATTCCTGCATGGCACAACTTTCGCAACTACAGTCTCAAGGGTGGTGAAAAGGCTGTTGCTCCAATTATTAGTGCAAATCACACTACAAAACTTGACAGATGGTGTATAAATATTTGCACCAAAATCAATGCAATACAACTTTGCCTGAAATGTATCGAAATAAAACATATTTAAAACTATAGTGGTTTCTATGATTGACCTTCAGTAAGTCAATCACTACACAATAAGATGTTGGAAAACCCACTGTTTACCAATATTCTCATCAAATATACCGAGCTATCTACCTCTCACAGTATAATATACCGCACTTTACACAGTCATGTCGATATTAAAGGTAATAAAAAAAAGCTGATATAGCTCTATAGCTACAAACACCTTATTATAAAATACCATACACTGATTTCAAAGCTGGTATAAAAAGTCGTTATCTTAAAAGTGGCAGGCATCATTTAATAATGTCAAAAACAAGCCCAATGTCACGAAACCTACATTAAGCGAATTGATTCTGTCCTACAGAAGAATCTATAAGGATGATGTAATCATTACAAGAACTAGAATTGGTCATTACTTATATAAACCACTCCTATATAATAAACAGGGGAGACCCACTAGAGTGCGCCATTTTGCAACCGACACTTCACTGATAAACACTTTACGATATATTTTCTCGATCTCCAATCTACACGCGATAGTTACTACAATTTTCAACACATCAAGGACCATTTCGATAGATAAATGTGTTTTATATTTTAAATTTCTTGAAAGAAGTTAATATTTATTCCAAAATATAGTTTTTGTACAATCTAATTCCCATGCGTATTTTGTTTTATCCATATGTGTAATGTCAATCATCTTTAATTGTCTAATTACTCTTCGTAATTATCTTGAATTGTCTAATTACCCTTCGTAATTATCTTTAATTGTCTAATTACCCTTTGTAATTATCTTTAATTGTCTAATTACCATTTACATTCTTCGTTGATCGTAAACTTTCGTGTAATGTTCTCACCAACTCATTTTATTTTGCACTTTTATCACAATTTCGTAATAAATCTCTTTTTATCAATTAACCTTTTTGGTGGCGCAATATAGCATTACTGTGCTGGTGTGCCTTAAATTTAGTCAATCAATCGATCATTCAATCCATCGATAAATTAATCAATAAATCAATAAATCAATCTTGAATATGACACCATATGATCAAACTAGGTACAAAGTTAGGTGTTCTACAAAAAGACAACACAAGTAATTATTTTGCGCTTAGGCAACTTCAGTAAAGCGCATTTCTCAAAGAGATACAACGGTAGCCGACCTCACCGCTGATACATGGATAGGATCTGAACACGCACCCAATTCGATCAAGAGTCTGGAACACCAGGCACCAAGACACAGCGGCTTGTCGCTTGAATTAATTGCCTTTTGCACCAATCATGGAATATTTACCATAGCAATTTAGGAGAGATTAAGTTGCATAAAAATGGGAAATATATTATTTAGCACAAAATATGTCTACCCCACCTACCAGTTCATGGGGATCATTATAGTAATCTGTGAAACCCAGGATAAATACAGTGCACACCAAGCGTGATACTATTAAAACAGAGATGTACACCTTTTATTAGAGTTATTGAAACAGGTGATGGATTTCATAGTCAGTTGCTTCAACTGGCGTTTGTGTGAATCCTTGATAAGGTAGGCAACAACATACATGGAATAGCGTTTTATCTTTATATTTTTTTAGAAACATTTTTGTATGATACACACGTTTGTGCCATCTGACATGTTGATAAGATAGAAAGAACTACCATCTTATCAAGTTCCGGATATAATCCATGATGACAGTTGTGCATGTTAATAGCTAAGGAACAATCGTACCATAGACTACTCACCTTTTTGTCTGATTCCTTCTCATGAATCAATTTGGCTATTTCAGCCCTGAGGTCATCCATACAGTCTACTAGTTCTTCAACTTGAGCCCGCTCTAACGATGTGCTACCCGTTAAGCCTGTGAGAAAAACGGGTAACGTCAATGATAACGGGGTTTCGCCTTACTACATTAAAACAAAAAAATAAACGTTTATCAGAGTGCATCAACCTCTAATGTACGTTGCGATAAAATAACAAGGATTATATGATTTTGAAAACTATTATTGATACTTAAAGTGTTTTTGAGACCCACACATGGTATTCGTTTCTGAGATTCTAGTGTTGCATGTCTTCTGCCAGTGCATCTGACTTTCAGTTTATCTGAACAAGTTCAGGACTTAAACTGTGGGAAAAAAAACTTAATGAATTTCAATACATGTCTGCATAGTTTTGAAGATTGTTTTCAAAATAAAGGATTTACTAAGTTTACGAATCTAATAATTCTGCCACTTTTGCAACGTCTTTAATATTTAAAGTTGTCACTCTGACCGAAACAGGTTGAATATTTCACATGTGGACATTATATCTTTCAAACATAATTTCTTTTCAGTTTATTCTTCTGAACATTTACCAAATTAAGAAAATCAAAATGTATGTATTTTAGGTGAAGTGATATTTCTAGGTTTCGCTTCAACGAAAATGCGTCTTCAAACGTATGTTAAATTGAGAAGCTAGTGCAGGAACATTTATGACAATGGCTCAAATTACGATTTTTTATTCAGGATATGTATCTTTATCTAAATTGAAAATAATTTTCTCTCTTTTACCGAATTCCCGAGACAAAAATCTCGCGATCGTGAGGCTTTGCGAGATTTGAACACCATCTACTTCAAGAACTGGTAGCACTTTCTGCGGAACCGCTGAAAGAAGAGAGAGGGTCAATGAGTATCATGTGTGACCTTTCCCTAAGCATGACAGCTGGTTAATGTACATATTAATATTTTAGTTGTAATTAGAGGCATCAGATTTCCTGTCTTTCTCGTTTCTAACAAAATCCTTCATCTTGGCAGAAAATGTCAGGTAACCAGCATTTATTCTGCCAAGGTGAGAATCTACTTTTCGATTCTGTTAAAATTAGATGCGTGGGGTGTGGCGTAAGTGTAATTCATATTCATAATGGAAATGTTCAACCTCTCTGTAAACAACGTTTCACAACAGGAAACGCTTGCTTAAAACGTATATCCCCCACCCCGTATTTATACACGAAATCTGAAATTCACATTTGTTTGATTCCGCGAAATTAGAATCAAAACCTTCACATCCCACCCAGCCACCCACCATCGCAACGGTAATGATCACCGTATCAGATAATAAAACCCATAGCCATGTCACCCCCACCCCAGTTGCCCGCGGGCAATGTATATTATTAGCCATATCTAAACAATTTGCCTGACAGGGGATGTTTTTCAGTAATATATTTCAAGGTTTCAACACGTTAATACTAAAATTTGACTTGCATAAGATGAATGTAAATCTGTGTATGAATTTGATATTATAAGAAAGTTGTTTTTAGAGAGGAAAATTTATGCTCCATTGGATCTTGATTCGGTTTATCCGTCTTTTTCGGTCTCTAGTCAGTTCCGGGAAATTTGTTGGTACTACTGAGCAAAGAACATATTTGACATAAACATATTAATATAAGCAGGCTTGTAAGTATTTATACGTGGATGAACTTGTATGATTTTTACGTTTTATTTATTTTAGGACTTTTTGGAGAAGGTTCTTTTCAATTTTTTAACATTTGAGACAAAGGATGCAAAACAACCAGCTTAATTAAGAGGAGCAGATGTTGTTGAGTTGCTAGAGGATCGGGCATTAACTATGGACTTGATATCCGCCTTGAACAGCCTATGTCTGCTGATTCATTGTGCCGTTGCACAAAGTACTTAGCTCCATTTCCAAGGCATATTTACATACTTTGATGTGTACAGCCTGATTAAACTTTGTACTGTTTAAGCAGATCTTTTCACACATTGCAAGGTTTTCAGACTTTCTGGACATATACTGCAGTGACAGCAAACATGCTCTACAAACACAAATTTTGTAGAGGTAGAAGCCGAAAATGATTCATTGAGCAGTGTAATAAGCTCAGTTATATAGGAGCAATGCACATGTCAAAATTAAATTAATGGAAACAAATTTAAAGTTGAATCAGCTGGTTACTTGTCCAACGGATATGGACTATTTTGCTGGCGCATGTATTTCTGGAAATATTCAAATAATTTGCACTCCATATATACTTATTAATGACCATGAAAACTGTGAAATGCCACATTTTCGGTCGATCTATTAATAAACCATTAGTTGTGGCCAGATAGCCATTAGTTAGATTTATGAGACACATCGTTCAAAGGAGAGGGATCTGTATAGTAGGATGTGACCGTTGTACTAATTAACCATGTTTGTTCAGCAGCCAACTGACCGATAGCGACATTTTAAAGTTAAATTTTTCACGGAAAGTGTCAGAATTGTGAAAATGCAGAGATTATGTACGTAAAAACCATGCATGTCATATTGACCATGACGTAAGCGACTTTTAGAGGAAAGCGGGAGAAAATACATTTTATTCTGATTGGTCACGGTTAAATACCTCATTACCTCTAGATTATTTAACTGTGTTTTCACCCGAAGATCTTTTAGAACATAATATCGCACTAGTTAAATTAAAGTTAGTCTGAACTTTTTCCTGTGAGATGACATGTAGAATTATTTAGTAAGGCTCCGGATGTTATTTTAGAGAAGTGCATACGTAAATTTGTGGACCAGGGGAAAAACAGCCAAAACAACGGTTGAGTGACACACCAAAACACACAAAGATATTGTCGCAATTCCATGTATATTGTGTTGCAATTTATATAATGTTTGCTTAGTTTACGGGTCTGCATGATTTCGTTTGATACATTTGTATAATTGATTTAATTTGATACATTTGTATAATATTGTGTTTTGTATTATGAATCGGAAGTTCTTGCATGAATTCATTTGATACATTTATTTATTAATATGCTTTTGAATTACAAATTGTAATTCTTACCTTAATTCTTAGTTACGAGTGACGTAGTGTTAATTTATGTCGTAAAACCACTATGCTGTTTATGTTTTTGATTAAATTGTTTATTTATCTTTACGGGGGCTCGGAGTTGTTTGTTCAATAGACCTGCTCAGTTTACCATATACATTCTCTTACTCGAACCGGGCAATTATACCGAGGGCGGTCATCTCTTAGATAACGAGTATCAAAGGGGAGTGGGTTATAGTTATTATTATTATATGTTGTACAATACCCCTTGACAAAGTGGGACGAAACACTTACCCTTTGACAGGTGGGGCTTATACCATATTATACGAATAACGCTCGTGACCCGCGGAGAACCTGACAAAAACTATGACTAACCTGTTTTTTGCCTGAATAACATAGAGACTGGGTGCGCCGATAAGAAATACAGCATTACGTTTGTGGCATATATTTAATGTGTTACACTTGTACCCTTTAGGTATGACCATTTCTTTCAAATCACTCAAAGAAATAAATAAAGAAACAAACAACAACAGAAAAAAGTAGCAAAGAGTAAAAAAATCTTAAACTGCGCGTATTATTTTTTTCGAAATGGAAAGCTACACACGTCATTACCTCTAGATTAGTTAACTGTAAAGCGTAGTGATGCTTAAATATGCGCGAATGATACAGGAACTAAAATGCGCAAAGAACGGACCTTTTATGAGCCAACAGACTAAAATACTTAATCATGTATGAAAATTTGGGAAAAGAATGACATAATATGCGTCATTATTGGTATGTTGTAGACATAGAAACCAAGAAGTTATCATTCCCAATTTTATTTATTTTAACTGAATTTAATATAAATTAATCTAACACGTCAGAACTATTTGTCTTGTATAATTCACAGCAGTCCTGAAAGATACGAAGTTATATGATATTTTATTCATTGTTGAGGATATAGGTGAATCGGCTAATTTAATCTTGCTCTCTGACTGCACGTGCGTTTGAAATGGTGTACCCGAATCGAGTTTGGTCAATTAACCCATATATTTAATGTTTAATCGCCTCTTCATAAGCTTTAAAGATTTGCACCTGTTCATATTTAGTATATTACTGCATTATCAATAATTTAGATGCTATTTGTTTTCCAAATATATTGCATTTTGATCTATGGCTTAATTATTATATCACTGATGGAAGTACCCCTTCTCAATTACTCTATCTGGGCCCAATCAGCTCACTTTCTTCCACTCGTTTTAACATACCACAGCTCGTCTTCTCCTGCTCACTTTATGATCTCTCCAGCTCAGCCTCGATTGCCTCTCGAACTCGATCACTACTTCTCAATCTCGATTACTACCTTTCAATCTCGATTACCGTCTCTCCAACTCGATTACTTTACTCATCAATAATGAACGAACTTGATGGAAATCCCCAAATTAATGAAAAGTCTTCGTTAACATTATGTTAATGTCGTTATTCCGTGATCAAATAAACCCGCTGAGGAAGTTCAATCTTGCGTCTTTTACATGGAAACGAGAAGCATGAATACTGAGTGTTACTCATAACAAAAACATATCTGTGTAAAACCGAAATATTTAGACTTGTTATATTTCATATAATGACGTCAATACTGTTAACCTGGAATGAAATTGACATAAAGACGGTGTAGTAGCAAACTTTTAATTTCCTGTGTGAAAATCCCAGCCTATGATCAGTCAATCGATCGATCTAACCGGATCAATCTTAAATACATTTTCAAAAAAGTAAAAGAAATAAACATGGAAGTGGCTAAATGATTCTATGAAAAAACCTGTCTTGATTAATAAAGTATTACGTCTCATGATGTATCAAGATTATACTAAAACTTTTCAGAAGCGGAAGCTTATTTTTATGCTTTTGTCAGAGATTGATTAACTAAAACAAAAATCGTGGAAACAGACAGGGAATATGAAGCATTTTCCAAGGTGGAGAAATAAATTACCAGCCAGCCTCAATAACGTACGGAGAGGCAGATAACCTATGTGTATTTCAGACATTATTTCACAAATTATCTTTTGCTTAGGACAGGTTATGTTTTATCTGACTCTCGAATTTCCATAAAATGCATTTCATAGCCAGTAAGACTTAGTACAAACGGAAGAACGGGATCATACGAAATCATTTTGTAACTTTCCATCACTTCGTATTTCTCGGGCTGACATATGCACTTGATAACTTTAGCTAAAATGCTAGGAAGAATGTTATTTGAAGAAATATACAGCTCTTCAGAGAAGTTCAATGTTAACACAGGTGCTATTGGAGGGAAATACAATCCGAATGGGGTGTTGTAGTGCTTTCTAAAAAATACTATGGTAGAGGAGAGATCTTAAGTACCATTATCCATCCACAAAATGAAGGCGGTGTAACAAGCAATGATTAAGATCCAACACTGAGAGAATTACCTCCAATTAATACCTGCCATCTATTTCAGTAAATAAATAACCTTTGAGGATCTACTCAATCAAGGAGAGTTCACGTATTTACAGTAATAATTGGATATTCAGACACCGAATATACGTGGGATTGAGACTTAAGGAAGTGATTTCATTTAATAACAGGTGCTTGATTGGGGACAAAGCTATTGTATCGTTCGAAATCAGAAGAATATTAACAAATGGGTCATTTCTACTTAACGATACTTCAGAGTATACATCCGTTTATAAACCGTTTTCTTTTATTCATAAGAATTCTAAATGTTAAAGTAAAGCAGGCCCTTAATTCTCTCCCACCCTTGAAATCCCCACCCTTGGTCGTGGCCACCAGGTTTGGAGCGAAAATGCTCAAAACGTTCTGTATGGCACACGTAAGTATATCTTGAAATGCAAGATATTTTTTAAGTAGTTTAGACGACATGCAGAACCTAACGACCTGACGAAAAGAAAAACCTCTGCCAGAAACAAAAGTTCTCGTTTACTCTTCTAAAAGCATGGGTGCAGAAATTAAATTTCACTAGATTTCAGTACGGACAGAGCGGAGATGGTGGGAGTGGACCCCGAAGTCTACTTAATATCTAAGAATACGAAAATGAAGTTATAAATTGATGTTATTTATGAATGAATATTTTCATGTCCAGGTAAATTCCTGGTAATTGTTTAACCTTTAGTTTACGAGATATAAAAACTAAATCTTAAACTCGATAGGTCAAAAGTATTTTGTTGCACACATGCATTTATGTGTATAATCTCTACTCGCTTTTATCTCGAATCTGCAAACAACAAAGATCCTGATCTGCCATAGCATAATGCGCCTGCGTGGAAGTTACATGTTGTTTGTTCAACTGAAAACACCCAAAAAGCTGCGCAGACCCGGGTCTGCCGGCGCATCATGCACTGGCAGAACAGGGTCTATGCATTTTGCAGTTTGACTTGACTTATAAACGAGTAAAGACGGTAATGACTTTGCATATTCTTGTAATGTATGGGTCTGTTCTGTGAAGCTGTGATTATTAAGGCTTAAAGGCTGGGTTTACTCTAACATATTCCTGGTAACAATGATACTTACATTTAAAAGAAGGAAAACTCTGCTTGTTACTATGTTTTCTTATTCGGACGTATATGAAAACTTATTCGGACGTAAGAAGGAAAACTCCGCTTGTTACTATGTTTTCTTATTCGGACGTATATGTCATGTGGTTAGTTCAGGTTTCACAACTAGAACTATGTTTTCACGGCAGTAAAGAAAATTGTAAACAAACCACTACCACAAAAACTCCCCAAAAGAACTAAATAAAGTATTTATAACTGTTTTTTAAAGGAGAAATCTTTTTTAGGATGGGAAGTATACTTCATTCAAAGTTCAATTTATGAAAGAGTTAAAACGTAGAACGTAACGAGGTTTTAAAATAATTGTTAAAAGGATGATATATTCTTTCAGTGCTTATTTGGTCCAAGTTTTTCAGACTTGATCTAGAGTCGACTCTACTGGAAAGTATGACTTTGAGGTGGGTTCAAGTCGAGTTATACTGAAAGTTTATGTCAACAAGACCGCACAGATCATAACCCATTGATCATTGACGGAAACGATTTCTGTAAACATGGTTGAAAATCGAGGTTTATACAAGAATACGCACTAGCTGAATTGTACTACAGTACCTTTCAACAAAATCAACAGGTGTTCAGTGGGTTAATACAAAAATGTGTTGACATGCGCTGGTTCCTGGCAACTCTGAGAAAAGAGGAAATAGGATCTGTTATCTGAAATGGAGTCACGGCTAAAGGGTTGTTAATAGTTCATTTGTTCTCTAACAGATGCGTTTCGTGTCACACAAGAGTAGCAAAAATTGGAGGATTTTGTGAAAATATATTACTTAAATATGACAAGGTTTTGATGACGTGGAGCGGCGTGGATTTGGCATAACAGTAAACGGTCAATTTGAAGTATTCGACAGGCTATTTTCTGAGACAAAGTAGTATTTGCAATGAACATTGTTGTGTTATTCAATCTGCTTGAATTTTACCATGTAAAGCTGATCATGAGAGAATATGAGATTTTCTTTCCTTTAAGTCATTATTACTTAATTGGACGGTATACATGAATATATAATTATATACATTCATTATTTTCTTGTTGGACTGTTTTTGCGAATAAACAAAAATATAGTCGACTGTCAGAATCTGTTTGAATTTTTTGTGATAGTAGAGTTACATTTTATTTCAATGTATATAAGTATAAAATATCGACAGTATATCATTCTTACCGGAAAGGCATTACTTAGTCATTGTCGTACAGTATACATGTAACTAATTGCTTGAACTTCAACCAGGTGGTTTCATGAAATGTGTTGATAACGAATGAACTATAATTAAGACAAGAAAGACATCAGTAAATACCTATCCCGCAGATAAAAACAGGCTCTTGGCATCCGATGTGTAATTATGGCGGTAAATATAAGATATTCTCATTAAGAGAAGAGAACAGATAATGTGTACTAATGATGGAATTCATACTCAATGACCTATTCTAAGTGAGCGATTCACCATAGAGTATCATATTGACCTCTACAAAATGAATATTGCTTATCAGACCTAATACTAATAAAAACACCCTCTGGAAGCCGAGGTAGTTCAGTGATTAGCTTGCCAGACTCGCAACCTACAGGGTACAGGTTCGAATCCTACCATCGCCAAAGCCTGGGTCAGCTACCATGATGTGTACTTGGGCGAGACTCTTAACTCGGCATTATTTAACCTACTAGTGTTGTAGTGCCCTGAAGCCACCTGCTACAGAACTGAAATAAATCTACAGATCACGAGGATTCTCTCTGGAGCTGGTTACATTAAAAAATGAATATAAAAAGTATATGTGTTCGGCGTTGTGTTATATTTGTTTTTTTTTTTAAATAATGAATTTAATTTGTTAGTTTTTCTCCATGGTTATAAGCTATACTTGTATTTTGAACTTGACCTATCCAATATTAAGTGCATGTTCTACCTGACCAGTGACTTTTAGTTTTGCAAAGAAATAATACATAGCAAATAATGTCGCTATGAAAGTAGGTTAAGATCATTATCAATAACGGTAAGAATATTTATTAGAGTCCGAGTCAAGGATAGTATATGTACCATGTTCTTTATTATAATTTTAGTAACATAATCTTCTACAATGGAAGTTTCCATTCAGTAACAATATTTTTTTTAAAGAAACTGCTAATTGTAACCTAGGACAATAAAAGTTCTAATCTTGTTTACGTAGAAATGATTCAATTTCGCTTTAATAACTTTAAGCAGAATTAAACTTATTGTTGTGTTCAGTATATAATTTGTGCTAAAATTATTTATTCAAATCATTATTCTCTTGAATTACAGAGTGCTCAATAATGTTTTGGACATAAACATTATTTGGAATTATAGTGAATTCACACAAGGTTATCTAGGATTATATTATTGTGATTCATCTGAAAACTCTTGGTACGTCATCAAACTTTATGGCCATTGGTACATTAGTACATTCGAGACTACAAGCACGTCAACGCCTTCAGCGTTGAAACTTATTTGGAATAACACTAACATTTAAATAAAATGTTATTCATTAGGACTGGCAAGCAAACGTTTGACTATTGTGGGATTTAATTAGCATTAAACTAAGCTATTTTAAAATGTTCATTGTGCAATCTAGGGAAATATTCTTTTTTGAATGTTACAAAACGTGATGGCTTTTGGTCTTTAAATTACTTACTTTAGGACCATTGAGTCGTAAATACTTTATTCCATGTCCTGAATTTATTTTATGTTATATGTTAAAGGGCTGTCTGGTATTTTGGGCTTACTCAAAATCGAGTTATCATAGAGAAACGTGATATTTTCGTTTTCGAGTGCTATGATGCCGCATCGCATCATAGACAATTACTATATTTTTGTCATTGGTTCTTACGTCGGAAAAATCGTGAAATTTAGTTACTTTTTGAAACATGCAATGAGAACGAACTCGTTGATGGAAAATGACTTAACATTTAATGTCTTGGCCACTGTCTCAAGTTAAATTACAGTGGTTTCTTTTTAGTTTTTTTTATATCTAAATAAAGCAAGGAACTTGAGGAGCTAAAGTAACTTTAGATTGTAATATGGTTCTAATATAAATATCGATACTCAGCGGTCATATTGGCTACTCACTGGTTATAGTCATTATTGCTGAAGAATAACGTGGTCGCTAGTAACAGCCTGTGTAATCATCATTAGTTTTTGCTCCTTATATTTGGGCAAAAAGTGACGTTAGGTGCATACAAAAATAACTCGCATTATAAATTTGAAGTTTTAAAAGTCAGGTATGAACATGTCCAAGTTTTTCTTAAAATTTATCGCAAAGATATAATAGTTTTGTCATATAATTTTCTGACATTTTCAATTCTATGTGCAGTCATGGTGCAGCCAACAGACGATGTATCAAAAATGATATGCCTGCTCGGCAATTAAAATTATCAAATGACAAGTTATCACGGACAAGTATTTTATCCCAAACTTGACATTCGCAATTTAAAATGGATTTTTAACGCTCGACCAGAGCGTTAAAATATGAAACATCTTTAATATCATTAAAATTTCACAAATATAGAAAAATGGTCTGGATATTTTACATTCATTAGGATTACTTCGGACATTACGGTAATACTTTATGTCCCAGTCAATAACAACAATTTGTCGAATTGTTTGAAAAAACGGCCCCCACCAAAAAAAAAAGTAACCAGCAAACCTGCCGAAATAATTATCTGCCACTCTTGTGCCTTGGATACGCTATATCACTTTCACTTAACATGACTTATAATCACATTACTGCCAAATACGTGCTTCGAATCGGAAACAGACATTTTGGAAACATTCTCCATATAAGGCAGGTTTTGATTCTAATTCTGTTAGAAGCAATCGCGTTGCAAAACATGGTGTAGCGTACTGAAGACACAAAAACAGTGCATTATCTTACTCAGATTTCATGTCCCAGCGGTTCCACTGTTTGTCAAATACTTTACTGTTTCAATCGGCTGAGACTGAAAGCTAATGCAATAATGACCAAATTAATTCAAATGCCATTGACATAGGATAGTGATACTATAAAGTATGGCTATGATTGTTTTTTTTTTAATTAAACGAAACTTAAACAACAATTATTGCTTTGTTCGAATGTTTTATAGGTATGTTTGTTTATGGACATGTTTCCTACATGACAATAAGGTAATGTTAGTTTTTAACATTGTTCCTTGACAAAAGTTTATATTTAGGGTGTTTATTACCAGTAACGACAACCAAACCTATCTAAATAAATATTCCATTTTATATTCCACTCCTGGTATTCAAAATAAAAATTTCATGTTATCCAGCGAAATCACTGATATAAAATTCATATTAACCGTTCTTGTAGCTACTTTAAAAAAACAGCAGCAGTATACAAAAAATATCACTCATCTGCTATATCAAAGAAACTAAAAGTGATAGAAAAATTATGATCGAATTATTCAATCTTCAAATCACTTATTCATTTTGGTTATAGGCATACTCACAACATATGACTGTAAATTGCATATACTTTTTTTTTTTTTTACTTTATTTACATTTTAGGGAGTACAATGTATTAAATAGTTACGTTCTGAGAAGATTACTTAGCACCGTTTTGGGAGTACACTATATTAAATAGTACAGTCTTGCGAGTACACTATATTAAATAGTACAGTCTAGCGAGTACACTTTATTAAATAGTACAGTCTTGCGAGTACACTATATTAAATAGTACAGTCTTGCGAGTACACTATATTAAATAGTACAGTCTAGCGAGTACACTATATTAAATAGTAGTCTTGCGAGTACACTATATTAAATAGTTCCGTTTTGGGAGTACATTATAATAAATAGTAGCTTTTGTGGAGTACATAACGGGTAAACCAATTTTCCGGCATCATTTGTTCCAAAGCTTTACAGGATTAACAGTTTTGCCGGACTAACCTAGTATAGGCATCGCCATTATAATGCAGTTTCGTCTGCATTATACACCTGCTCAGGACAGAGGTGATCATCAACTACAAGCTTCTGAAATTCGTCCACATACTCGGTAGCTCCTTCGTAGCCAGTAGACCGTGTTTATTCACACACTTCATGCATGGAAATTCCAATACGCTTCTTGAACCTTTGAAGCCATCCTTTACTAAAGTCACATCCATGTTATGCTTTATGTTCTTTATGAAACAACCACAGGAGTCTGACGTTTTATCAATAAAGTACGGCGAAATGTCTGACAAAATGAAATACCCTTAACAATAACATATATATAAACACAAGGAATGCAAGCGTGACCACAACCCTTCGCTCGATTCGACATTTTCTCACGAGTCTTTTATCGCTTCAGAATCGCAAGAAGACTTAAAAACTACACACATGCATTCAAAAGACAGTTACTTACCAACGTATAGCTCTTAAATGACCATGTCCTGAATCCAACCGGCGAATTAACCTTTTTTTTTTTCACAAGTACGGTCACATTGGCCAATGTAGGCTGATCTCCGGCCGGAAGTAGCCCATTCTTTACCAATTTCTACCTTGCAGTAAATATCGTTGGTGTCTAATAATTGTACCGAACACGGCGCAGAATCTGTTTTTTTTTTTAAAGTTACCGGATCCAGCAACAGTCGTAAATATTTGAAGTATGATGACGTCATCAACTGTTATTTCTACTATCAGAACTATGACTACATATTTATGTTCTGTAAATTTAAATAAAATTATAAAATGATACAATCTGAAATAAAAAGCAAGATGAACATTTTAACTTGAGAAATTACTTTCATCATGTTATTCAGCATATTTACAGGCTCATTAGGCTCATGATGGCTCATTAGCATCCTGCCCTACAAGTCCACTCCATCATCCCGATGTTGCCGAAACCATTCCATCATCAGTCAGTCATGTTCAGTATTCTTACCATCTTTCGTTGTTTTTCTGATTTTGATTCACTTCTTGGAATCACTGAACAGAATTTCAATATTTTGTCCCTCTGCTTCTTTATATCGTAAACAGTTGATGAACCAATATCCAGCGCCGGTGCAAGGCATTTTGGTGCCCTAGGCGAGATCAGATATCTGGCGCCCCCCTCCCCCTTCCACTGACGCCTTCCCCACCTGCCCATCATGAAATAAACCCTTAGCCCAGCGCCCTAGGCGATTGTCTAGTTCGCCTAGCGGAAGCGCCGGCCCTGCTAATATAACAATATGTGTCCCACAGATTTCCCACAGAAACATGTCGATCCAGTTTTACAACAGTTCTACTTTCTCTTGTATTGATACTGACTGGTGTTTTCGCTTGAAACGACCACTGACACTTTCATCTTTCGTGGAAGCCATAACTTGGGTTGAATGTAAGTAAAATAATCTCGCTACAAAATACAAGTATCACCACCTACAAATAAAGTGTAAACAATCGAAGTGTCCACAAACCCAGTAAACTAATTTGAAAGTGTCGCGAATTTCAAGTGCCCACTTGTAATTTTGTCCGGACTAAAGGAAGTGCCAGACCATCCGGAAAATCGGTGGTTTATCTGTATTTTATATAGTACTGTTTTGGAAGTACACTATACAATACATTGCATTTTTTGGGAACTAAACTATATTAAATATTGCCGCTTCGAGAGTACACTGTATTACATAGTACCGTTTTGGGAGTACACTATATTAAATAGTACTGTTTTGGGAGTACACTTAATTAAATTCTAACGTTTCGGGAGTACACCGTATTCAATAGTAACGTTTTGGGAATACACTCTATTAAATAGTACCGTTTTGGAGTACACTGTATAAAATAGTACCGTTTTGTAAGTACATTATATTAAATAATAGCGTTTTTGGGAGTACACTGTATAAAATAGTACCGTTTTGTAAGTACATTATATTAAATAATAGCGTTTTTGGGAGTACACTGTATAAAATAGTACCGTTTTGTAAGTACATTATATTAAATAATAGCGTTTTTGGGAGTACACTGTATAAAATAGTACCGTTTTGTAAGTACATTATATTAAATAATAGCGTTTTTTGGAGTACACTGTATAAAATAGTACCGTTTTGTAAGTACATTATATTAAATAATAGCGTTGTTTGGAGTACACTGTATAAAATAGTAACGTTTTGTAAGTACATTATATTAAATAAGAGCGTTTTTTGGAGTACACTGTATAAAATAGTACCGTTTTGTAAGTACATTATATTAAATAATAGCGTTTTTGGGAGTACATTATACTAAATAATAGCGTTTTTGTAAGTACATTATATTAAATAGTACCGTTATGGGAGTACTTAATTAAATGGTACCACTTTAGGATTACCCCATATTAATTAGTACCGTTGTGAAAGTCCACTTTTAAAAAAATATAACATTTTTCTCAATTTTCCGAAGATGCTTGCATTATATATATTTCATGTTCGTTGTATTTTAGATATAACACGAGATGTATCCATTCACGTTGGACATACCAGCATCGGTGTTTAAAAGAATGTAGAAAAATCTAAAGTGTATACATACCATTATAACCACGCATATACCATGTAGAAAAATCTAAAGCGTATACATACCATTATAACCACGCATATACCAAGTAGAAAAATCTAAAGTCGATACATACCATTATAACCTCGCATATACCATGTAGAAAAATCTAAAGTGTATAAATACCATTATAACCACGCATATACCATGTAGAAAAATCTAAAGTGTATACATACCATTATAACCACGCATATACCAAGTAGAAAAATCTAAAGTGTATAAATACCATTATAACCACGCATATAACATGTAGAAAAATCTAAAGTGGATACATACCATTATAACCACGCATATAACATGTAGAAAAATCTAAAGTGTATAAATACCATTATAACCACGCATATACCATGTAGAAAAATCTAAAGTGTATACATACCATTATAACCACGCATATACCATGTAGAAAAATCTAAAGTGTATACATACCATTATAACCACGCATATACCAAGTAGAAAAATCTAAAGTGTATAAATACCATTATAACCACCCATATACCATGTAGAAAAATCTAAAGTGGACACATACCATTATAACCACGCATATAACATGTAGAAAAATCTAAAGTGTATACATACCATTATAACCACGCATATAACATGTAGAAAAATCTAAAGTGTATACATACCATTATAACCTCGCATATACCATGTAGAAAAATCTAAAGTGTGTACATACCATTATAACCACGCATATAACATGTAGAAAAATCTAAAGTGTATACATACCATTATAACCACGCATATACCAAGTAGAAAAATCTAAAGTGTATAAATACCATTATAACCACGCATATACAAATTAGAAAAATCTAAAGTGTATACATACCATTATAACTACGCATATACCATGTAGAAAAATCTAAAGTGTATACATACCGTTATAACCACGCATATACCATGTAGAAAAATCTAAAGTGTATACATACCATTATAACCACGCATATACCATGTAGAAAAATCTAAAGTGTATACATACCATTATAACCATGCACAAATATCGCTTCTTCTTGGTGTAAGTTCAAGGTTTTCATTAAACTCAAAAATTCTTCTTTCTATCTCACTATGTAAAGTGGAGTCCCTTAAGGTACGAGAGAGAGAGAGAGAGAGAGAGAGAGAGAGAGAGAGAGAGAGAGAGAGAGAGAGAGAGAGAGAGAGAGAGAGAGAGAGAGAGCGAAGACGGGATTTATATAAAACTTTGAAATGGGAATATTAGTATTTTTCTAATATTTTCTTAATTTTATTATAATAAAATTTTTTTATTCATAACTGATCTAGAGGTTATAAAAGCAATACTCCACTTTTAAGACAATACTGCATATCCCTATGCCATGGGCAATAATCCACTGTTAAGACAATACTGCATATCCCTATGCCATGGGCAATACTCCACTGTTAAGACGATACTGCATATCCCTATGCCATGGGCAATACTCCACTGTTAAGACGATACTGCATATCCCTATGCCATGGGCAATACTCCACTGTTAAGACGATACTGCATATCCCTATGCCATGGGCAATACTCCACTGTTAAGATGATACTGCATATCCTTATCCCATGGGCAATACTCCACTGTTAAGACTATACTGCATATCCCTATGCCATGGGCAATACTCCACTGTTAAGACTATACTGCATATCCCTATGCCATGGGCAATAATCCACTGTTAAATCTATACTGCATATCCCTTTGCCATGGGCAATACTCCACTGTTAAGACTATACTGCATATCCCTATGCCATGTGCAATAATCCACTGTTAAGACTATACTGCATATCCCTTTGCCATGGGCAATACTCCACTGTTAAGACGATACTGCATATCCCTATGCCATGGGCAATACTCCACTGTTAAGACGATACTGCATATCCCTATGCCATGGGCAATACTCCACTGTTAAGACGATACTGCATATCCCTATGCCATGGGCAATACTCCACTGTTAAGTTGATACTGCATATCCTTATACCATGGGCAATACTCCACTGTTAAGACTATACTGCATATCCCTATGCCATGGGCAATACTCCACTGTTAAGACTATACTGCATATCCCTATGTCATGGGCAATACTCCACTGTTAAGACTATACTGCATATCCCTATGCCATGGGCAAATCACAGTATGATATAACAACATTAATGATATATCAAATTATACCAACACTTAAAAGGCCGTCATACCTTCCTCCCCTCCCTTCTCTCTCTCTCTCTCTCTCTCTCTCCATATACATACATACATACATACATATCCCAAAGGCCGCCCCCCTTCTCTCTCTCTCTCTCTCTCTCTCTCTCTCTCTCTCTCTCTCTCTCTCTCTCTCTCTCTCTCTCTCTCTCTCCACATACATACATACATACATACATACATACATACATACATACATACATACATACATACATACATACATACATACATACATACATACATACATACATATATATCCCAAAAGCCGCCCCCCCTCTCTCTCTCTCTCTCTCTCTCCACATACATACATGCATACATACATACATACATACATACATACATACATACATACATACATACATACATACATACATACATACATACATACATACAAACATATTCAAGATGCAATTTGTTTCGATAGCACACTTCAGATTTTGAACCTATTCGTCTTCTTATGTTTAAATGTCACCGATGAACGTAACACTATAGTCATTATTTGATATATAATCGGTAATATGCTACTTGCACGAAACTGATTTATTTTTAAAAAAAGAAATTATTCTGGCATGTGTAATTAAAATCTATGAATGTCAGGGTCTAGGTGTCGGTGCAACAATGACTTGATAATTGTAATTTGTTTTAGAAAAATCAGAATTATGCCTATCATATGACTGCAGTTGTTCAGTCCAAAATAACAGAGATTACTGAGGAAGCGTTTGAGTAACTCCTACCAAAATTTGGTGGTCATTATACATCTCGAAAGTATAAAGCTTTAAATGTATTTTTTAAAGACCAGCAAAGCTATGATAATCTAGATATTGTTTTAACGCAACAGTTTCCTTAGGATAAATAACGTAGTTCAGGCCAGAGTGGAAAAAAGGCAGTTAGAGATATGTCCGTCACATTTGCTTTTCTTCAGGTTATCGTGCCAGTACGGTAAACCTTTAATAGCCAATTAGCCCTTCGTGACAGTAATGTTGTCTTCTCAAGGTGGAAAAAAGTGTATTAAGTGCGTGTCGTCAAGTGCACATACATACATATCGAGTACCTATGTAAACATTTCAAAGGATATGTTCTATAAATATCCTTGTTTAATTGCAGGGAATAAGTCTATATCTTATTTTAACGTTAAGAGAAAACTGACGCAATGGCGAGCTAGCGTGGCATTGTAGATTTGCTTCATCGCCATAAATCATCAACTTAAAGACACGGAGAAGATGAAGGGGAATTAAATAGATCAGTAATGATACATTTATACAACTGATACATTTCAAATATGATGGTTCATGACAATGAAACCAAGATTTTCAAATAATACTTACTTTTGATTTGTGACCTTCATAAGGCCAATTGTATAAAGTCTTTATATATATATATATATATATATATATATATATATATATATATATATATATATATATATATATATATATATATATATATATATATATATATATATATATATATATATATATAAGTGTTTTAATCAAACATTGCGATCACACCTTGAGAGTGGACATTATAGCGATAATGGATATTGAACATTAGAACTACAAGTGTAGTGAACATTAACGAGAATTTAAAGTAAACGTTTTAACAATTTATAGTGAACATTTACAGCAACGATTACAAAGACAATTTGTCGTGAATATTACAAAGAACATTTATAGCAAAGATTGCAGCGACAGTTTATAGTGGTCACTACAACGACATGTATAGCGAAGATTAAGGCGACAATTTATAGTGGACATTACAACGACGATTTATAGCAAAGATCAAAATGGCAATTTATAGTGAACATTACAACGCCAATTGATAGTGAACGTTATACCTATAATATAAAGTGAACACTATAACATAAAGGGAACATTACAACGCCAACTGATAGTGAACGTTATACCTATAACATAAAGGGAACATTACAACGCCAATTGATAGTGAATGTTATACCTATAATATAAAGGGAACATTACAACGCCAATTGATAGTGAACGTTATACCTATAATATAAAGGGAACATTACAACACCAATTGATAGTGAACGTTATACCTATAATATAAAGGGAACATTACAACGCCAATTGTTAGTGAACGTTATACCAAGAACATAAAGGGAACATTACAACGCCAATTGATAGTGAACGTTATGCCTATAATATAAAGGGAACATTACAACGCCAATGATAGTGAATGTTAGACCTATAAAATATAGTGAAAATTATTATGACGATAAAGTTATAGTAACGATACGATCTTTGTTTTGGTCACACCATCGAATTCTCGATAATATTGATGTATATACTATGCACTTTCTAGATTTATCCCCATTAAATGTTTGCTTTTTTGATTCTTCTGTATTTCTTAAGGAGCTGCTAAATTTTGAAAAGATATTGCATGCATTATTATTAATTCTACTGTTTATAATAATAATAATAATAATAATAATAATAATAATAATAATAATAATAATAACTATTATTATCATTATTGTTTTTTTTTTGTTGCTGTTGAGGGTTTAACGCCATTTTTCAGCACACGATAGGTTATACATGGCGGCCAGTATTATTGGTGGAGGAAGAACCCGGGAAAGACCCCCGGAAAGAACCATTGACCCACGAGAAGCTACTGGCAGAGCTTTCTCACATAACTACATTAGACTAATCTTAGACTCGAACCCACGAAGACAGAGGTGAGACGGCAGTCGTCCGTAACGGCAAGCGCTTTAAACCACTCGGCCACTCTGGGCCCCATTTTATTATTATTATTATTATTATTATTATTATTATTATTATTATTATTATTATTATACATTCATACTCTTCCGACTAATTTACTGTACTGTCATTTCTCCTCTCCAATAACGTATTCTACAACTGACATGTTACGACCTACTTTTTATACATGGATAATTTTTCAATTATATTTAGAAGTTTTACTCGTAATACAAATATGAGTGTGACATTAATTAGGCATTGACAACATCAATTGATTTCGTACAGCATCTTGGCTTGTTAAAGTTACTCAGGTGAAATCAGTATAAAGTAGAAAATTAAATATTTATAGGCCACATCACGCCATCATAATTTTGTTATGTTACCTTCTTGGAATATGTGAAGAAACCCATTTCTTTTGGGAGTTCTAAAAATCTATCGTGGCAAACCTCCTATTTTAAAATATTTAAAGAATTTAACTTAAAATACACTGTCTATGCTATTCAGATCATGTGCTGTCACTATGTTAATTTACATGTCCTGTTGTCGTCCTCAAACATTTTAAAGTTGGCATACAGTCACGTCATATTTATACTGAGGACCCTTAACTAAAGTTAAGTTACGAATCATGCAACATTTTGTCGTCCATGTTCACTGAGACTATCTAAATCGTAGTGGGATTTCAGCCATGGATTTAAGTTGGTTTCTTGTCTTAAATTTCTAGCTCGCTAAAGTGGAGAACCATTTCATGGTTAGCATGCCACAGCTTGAAGTTTTCTGTTAAATCACAATACATTCCCTGTAAATGCACCATGTCACAAAAAGTGAGCAATGATTACTGTCAATTCACCGTATCATAAAAGGGAATGATGATCACTGTCAATTCACCGTATCATAAATGGGAGTGATGATCACTGTCAATTCAACCGTATCATAAAAGGGAGTGATGATCACTGGCAATTCCACCGTATCATAAAAAATGAGCGATCTGCACTATTTCTCTGAGCACCTTAAGAATGCACGGTTGTCATAATAGTTTTGATCAAAGTTCCTGGTTCCCGAAATAAGTAACCAGAAATGTACAGGTTAAAGAACAGAAAGAGTTTCCTTTTCTTTGAAATAAAAATATCTTTCAGCAATTATTGTATGGTGCCATTGATACAAATCCAAAATGCTACCGCAAAGGCTGAGTGCAAAATTGGTATACAATAATAACTACTTCATATTGACATCTCAATAAGTTCACGAAGTTCGACGTTCTTAAAACAATTGATCACTATGCACGCCATTATAATTAATCCGTCACATGCCTTGTGGCAACGGGTGGATATCAAAATTTGGACATTTTATTATTGATAAAGACGTTTAATAGCCCACTCCATGCAAGGTTTTGGCGAGACTTGATATTATTTGAATAGGAGTCAAAATGAGTTAAGAGGTTCCAGTATTTCTAAGATAAATCAAAACGAAACAAGACCGCGTTGTTCAGACTTGACATTGTTGGAGCCTAACAAAATAAAAGTCAAAATCAATTTGCACAGTTTTATACTGACAATCGTTATCGTCCGCTAGATTCATGGTAAAGGTGACGCTATACCACAAAACATCAATTGAGAAGTTTTGAACCTCTAGCGCCATCGTTCGCGAATATTGTAGAATAAAAAAGGTTATCCAGTTTATCAGCTAAGAGTTTTTTTTAATATACATGTACATTATCAATAAAAAAGATTGGATATTCTGTTTGAGGCATCACAGCGAAGAAGCAAACAAGCAAACTCCACTACAGAAGAAAATGAAATAATACCCGGGACAAAACCTTTTTTTTAAAATTAGTATTAACCTTTATGCATCGAAAACCAGTTGTAAAGGAATGTAAGAAAACAATCCTGCATGAAGAGGTCATTTGCAAATTAATTACTAATTGTTCATGTTAAATACTGGATGAATGGTGGACATTCTGCAGTCCAATTATCAGTGGTTACGTATCATTTAAAAGGACCTGCATAATTCAAACGAATCTACCACGCTGTCACAAAAAAAATGCACAAGGTTTAATTAAAAATGTTGTTCCTTTAGTATTTTAACATAAATATTGCAGGTTTTATGATCACAAAGGATCTCAAACGATGCATTTGATACTACTATAAAACCATTATCATCTTGGAACAACGTTGCAGTTCATTTAAAGAGATTTCTATTGTAAAGAATACTACTAAAGTTATCAAAAGACTAATGTATGTATGCTAAAAAATGTCTATGTCAATGAAACTGCACCACAAATCGGTACTATAATTCATAAGATATTATAGGACATACATATAAAAGTTACGTACCATGTGTTACACAAAAGCAATGACTAGTTTAGTGCGTACATGTTTCTTATATATCTGGTCGATAACAATGTGTGGAAACCTAAGAACTAGCAATCCAAAGAACCAATCACATCCCGGAAAGGAGCAACTTTCATCAACGATAGCTACACATGGACTGACTCATGGTGAAGTTTGGCCTAGTGGTTAGAGCGTCCCTAGCGATATCACTGAAAAATTCTTAAAAGCTACGTAAAAAATTCCAATCAAATAAACAAACATGGTGAAGTTTTCACCCTGGAAAACGATTGAGTCTCAGCATTTAAGTCGTTATATTTCCAACATGATTTTCAAACTTCATGGCGGGAGGAAGAAATGACCAGAGCTATATACTGCGGTCTTATCCTGTCTGTGGTACTTGAATTCAATGCCTTTTCAATGAAGTTATCAACATATTTTGTTAATCTTTTCTTTGTCATTTGCTTTTACTTTAATGTAATGATAACGCATTCATGTATATACTAAATAACAATCACTGGAGAAAATTTAGGGACAGCAGATCGATGTATATTCTAAATAACAATCACTGGAGAAAATTTAGGATAGCGGATCCATGTATATGCCAAAACAGCAATCATGGTAATGTATGCACGTGTAGAGGATCTCGCACAAGTGCTCATTGGAAATGAAATTTATTTTAGACGAGTCGAAATAATATATATTCCTGGTGAGCCTTCATATGACGATATTTATAGGTTTCTGCGTTGGTATGAAGAAATATGAACGAGTTTTCTCGGATGGATACTGCAAGACCTTCTAGAGTGCCGTAGCCATCAAACAAAACGAATTCATAGTTCCCCAAAACAAATGCAGTAACCCTTTTATTTTTATTCTACCTAAGGCTTAACGATATAAAAATATACTATAAGGAGCAAAATAATTGAATTTTAGGATGTATTCCAAAAATAACCACACAAGCACATATTCATCAATATACCGCAACAATATTAATGCATACATAATTCCGCCCCCGCAACATTTTAACTTAGTCAATTGCTCGACATCACTTTCAAAAAGAAGTATCGTTACGGTCTATTTATAGTTGAAATTTCCGAGCCATATTGTGAATGAATGCGCATTGTAACGACTTTTTCAGTTGGTCGGGAAGGGATGGAATTTTTTCTTTTTTTGTCTATTCAACTGAATTCTGCTGGACCTGGATTTATTAGATGTTTCAATTCCCCACACCTTACGTTGGAGCAGGAAGGGACGTGTCTCGACTCTGCATGTGTGTTTCTGTTGTCATTGAATGCTTGGAATCATAATGGGGGAAATATGTGAAATCTTTTTATTCTAATATTATCAAAACGACGCTATGTAATATCACCTTCACTTCATTTTGATTTCAGTTGGGATATTGTTATTGCATGACAACTTAGTCGAAATTACAGTACAATTTCAGAATGTGTAAACATGCTTTAAAACATATGACATAGCTCATTTAATTCGGATTTGCAGAGGTAAGAACGTAGTGCATTTTGGGAAATTTAAGTCTATTTTTAGCCATTATTATTACCAGCTAAAATAGACATATTTATGCCTGGTCACTTGCATGTCCCCCCGATCAATGTTATGGCATGTATGGCGTCTATCGCTAGGCTAAATCCGAAATATTGTATCAAAATACGGTAACACTGCAAATTTCAGAGAAGCACATTTCATTCAGTCAGCGGGATGGGATGAAAACATCCTTCGTTGCTTTAGCTTATTGACACTGAGGCCATTACATTCTGACCAAAACCTTCAGTTGCATTTTCTACCCACGAATTTAATACATTGACTTATAAAAGTACTAAGTACCTGTCTGACAGATAGGCGATAGTCCATGCCCTCGGTATGCTTTTCTCTGCTATTGTTATTTACCCAACACATCACTGATCATCGTCTGAACCAGTCTATTGCCGAAATGTTACGCTATTGAAATGTTTAAAAAGGTATTTTTCAATTATTCGTCCCTCACGTTTGTTGTAAACATTGCGAAAATCACGTTCAGTCATTTGCTTGTTCGAAAGCCAGTAAAATCGTCCGCATTTTTTCTCTTAATCATTTTGCTTTCAAATAGTCGAAACGGCGGTTTTAGTTTATTCACCAAAAACGTTTAACAGACTTAACGTAAAGTCTAATACAACAGTGTACATGAATTTGTTTACAAGGTATTTCATAATACACTATAATATATTTAGACACGGTGCAGTATCAAGGTGTCCAGTATCGTAGAATACTGAGAGAGAGAGAGAGAGAGAGAGAGAGAGAGAGGAGAGAGAGAGAGGAGAGAGAGAGAGAGAGAGAGAGAGAGAGAGATTTGGATTTCTAACGAAGCTTTAAATTTGTTTCAAACATATCGATTCTGACAATGTAATGTTAACTGAGAAAAGAGAAGTATATAATAAGGCGTCATTTATAACTTCGTGACGTGTTTTTGTCACATAATAGAAAGCATGATAATGAAGGTCTTTGTTTTAAGAGTAAAAGAAACGAGTGACAATACAAAAAGTTTCCAGTTCACGAGTGAAATATTTCACTGAAAAAACACAAACTTTCTTTTTATTATATATTTTTAGTGCAAAACATTTGGTTTGCATCGGGTTGTTTCTCCATTATGTGTAAATGCGATATTATCTGCATTTGTGCATCGATAACAAAAAGTTACGTAATTGTACAATACTTTGAGGAAAACAACTTTTTTTTTTACAAATTTAGGTTGTATGTATAAAGCTTCAAATTGCAGATATTGGTGTGAAATTAACCCATGTTTTTATGAGGAAAATAAAGAAGTTTTATTTTTGTAAAATCTTTGTTATCATATTTCTTGCATAGACTGATTCAACATTGCTGTGGAGGGGATGATATAGCAACATGACAGAATGCTCCAACATGCTTCAGTCTGTAACATCACTAAACAACGGACTGTATTCATTGTGCGTTTCCTATAAGTATTTTGGCTGCTTGTCTGTCTATTTCTGCATTTTGACGTGAATATTGTGCGTTGGCAGGCTCTCGACCTATTTCGAAAACAGACGTTGCACCCAATTTTCCACCATCACTTAATTTCTGTCTGTAGTCAACACTAATTGAAATGTGATTTCGCAAGGGTTTTCCGACATGATTATTATACTGATCACAGTTAAAATCACTACTTAACCAATTTTATTACATTGTGTAAGCAAGACTTGTTTCTTTAAACTGTAAGATATATGTCATCGGGTTTATCGGCTACACATTTATATGGGTAAGATCGAATATAGGAAAGCAGCAAGTAAGGTAAGTTAAATCACCTGGAAAACTAATTATAAAAAGTTAACACTTGAAGTATATTTTGTGTTTTTTAGGTTGAGTTGTATGCATTCCTGACGGCGCCTTTTGACTGATTACATACATGTGTACTAAAGCGTGTCAACAGTTTCGGCACATGTTAGGAAGATCTATTCTTCCTGATATGCAAAGAGAGAGAGAGAGAGAGAGAGAGAGAGAGAGAGAGAGAGAGAGAGAGAGAGAGAGAGAGAGAGAGAGAGAGAGAGAGAGATTTTTGCGTAGCTTAAACACTTTTTAGTCATATCACTACGATGACTGCAGTGTGGCAGTTTATAGTGTTTGTTTGTTTGTTTATGATTTTTAACGTAGTTTTAAAAAAAATTCAGTCATGTCGCTACGGTCTCTGCAGTTAGGTAGTTTATAGTGATGTCTAGCACTAGGCATCATGCCGCAGACATGTAGCAAGATGTCCCACCCAGTCACATTATCCTGACATCAAGCCGACCAGTCCTAACACTAACCTCTTAATGGTGAGCGTCAAGCGAGTCAATTGTAAGTACCATTTTTGTATGTCTTTGTTATGACTCGGCCGGGGATCGAACCCACGACCTCCCGCTTCCGCGGCGGACGCTCTAACCACTAGGTAACCGGAGCGGTTACAATTTTTAGAGATGTCTAGCACTGAGGCATCATGCCGCAGACATGTAGTATGACATCCTACCCAGTCACATTATACCGACACCAGTCCGACCGGTCATAACACTAACATCTTAATGCTGAGTGCCGATCGAGGCAGCTGTTAGTACCATTATTATAAGACTTTAGTATGAATCGGCTGGGGATCGAACCCACGACCTCCCGCATTTGAAGCGTACGCTCTAACCACTAGACCGCCGAGAGAGAGAGAGAGAGAGAGAGAGAGAGAGAGAGAGAGAGAGAGAGAGAGAGAGAGGTCAAAGCATAGATATAAACATACAAGAAACACATTCGGGGTAGGTATACTTCTTATATGGATAAAGGTCCAAACGTAATATCGCTACCGGTGTAATAACCAGTGTCTCCATCTTAAGTTTTTCAGTATCTCATTATGAAATATGAAACAAACATAGGTATATTAACGTGAATAGCACATACGTCATATGATCAAGTATTTTAACAGTACACTTTATGTTATGAATAAAATGAAACAGACAAAAATGACGAACATTTAATCTCATATAGTTTGGAAAGAAAAACAAACATCCATTCATAGTTTGTTGTATATCGAATTTTATGGAAAACGATTAGATCGACGTGGATTGTTAACTCGCATCTACTTACTGATAATTGGCATATTTGCCTAATTATTTACATAATTATATATATATATATATATATATATATATATATATATATATATATATATATATATATATATATATATATATATATATATATATATATGTGTGTGTGTGTGTGTGTGTGTGTGTGTGTGTGTGTGTGTATGACCAACTGATTGTCTTGCTCAGCTGACACGTATTAAAGATCCAAGCTGA
This sequence comes from Unio pictorum, assembly GCA_030141615.1. Classification (NCBI taxonomy): domain Eukaryota; kingdom Metazoa; phylum Mollusca; class Bivalvia; order Unionida; family Unionidae; genus Unio; species Unio pictorum. The sequence goes on along the minus strand of JARLTB010000192.1, from coordinate 487,323 downwards.
AAAGTGGTCAGATAAAAGTAGTCCCAAAGTAGCAATTTGACCTTCATGCACTTATATTTTGCTGTCAGGGATACATGGTATATTCTCACATTAAATAAAAAAGAATCTGATTTGCTTGCATGATAACAAGCCATAAAACTCGCATCTGGACACGTGCTTTTTGTAATAATAATTCTGACTAAGGTAGGTTAACAGTTCAACTTGGAATGCGCAATTGAAGAAGCTTTGCGTCGTTTCTTGCCAATTATATAAAAGAATATATTGTGTCTGACAGTGGCCTATCTGAACCGAATTATCATTCGCTCTGTAGTTGCTAATTAAAAACGACGGCAAGTATTTATCAATCTGGTGTTTAGTTTCAGAGTTAAGAGTCAATGTCCAACCTAATCAGTGATAAACGTGAGCATTTGTTTTGTTTTAGAACGGTTCTGTAGTAAACCAAGATATTATAAATTGTGAAATCTCGGCGTCTATGATCATTATGAACAATTAAATACGTAAGCAGACTTGAAAAGAAAAGAATTAACTAAGATGTATGTATTTGTATATATATATATATATATATATATATATATATATATATATATATATATATATATATATATATTGCAGCCTTACCATTTACAATATTATCGAAACGTTCGCGTAACTTTAAATAGTTTTTAGACGTGTTTTATAGTAATCTTCACATCAAAATGGAAATTATTTGTATTTCCTCCGCATTGCTATGCTTTAAATAGATCTTTGACAGATTTTATGTGGATTTTTGATAGAAATAAATATAACAATAATTAATTGGATATATTTGGAATTACAAATTAGGCTGCGACTAAAGCTTTAAAATATGTGTATTTGTTGATTTAGATAAGGTGTGCAAAATCAGAAGATGGTGCTAGCTTCAAAGGTAGGTCAAATATCCTTTCTACGTTCGTTTAAATGATCTTCCCGAAATATAACATACAGGTTCTCAAATGGGTAGTGATTTTACTAACGAATGTCTGAAACGCATTCAATAGTTGACATTGTTTGCGAGTCTTGGTGAGGAAAGGAAAGGTGGAAACTACATTGTTTGCGAGTCTTGGTGAGGAAAAGAAAGGTGGAAACTATGCAGTCAGGTTCAGACGATCAAATTTTCATTATTACCCATTTGAGATTATGATATCAAATATTTCACTACTGTCTGCAGCAAAGGCATTCTAACGGTCTAAATATGAAAATTATCACTGTTTGACAATGCAAAGCTATTCAATTATTTTTGGAGACATGATGCTAACCTCATCTTATGCCATGAAAAGAAAACATGATTCAACGTAACCATAGCAAAGTTTTTAAATAAAACAATTTTCATATACTGTTTTTTTTATCTGTGTTATCCTTGTCTTAAAACATTGATTCGATAGAAGAAGATTAAATAAATATGTTATGTGCAAGGTTTAAACCGACAAAATAAGACAAACGTAAATTAATATAAACCTTTTAGTGCGATGCATCAATACAGCTGAAAGAGGGCTATAGTTCATCAAGGATTGTCAAAACATAACTAACTTAAAAAAATGAATATATAAACCTCAAGTGTTTAAGTGTACACAATTGTATAGGACTTATGTTTAAAACTTAAAAGTCATAATAACAAATGTAAAGATTTAAAGATGTCGAGTAATGCCATTTTCACTTACGAAACTCATTGTTCGTTGCAGTTTTGATAGCTGAACAAATCTGATACACGTATTTCCACAACCATATTATTTAATTTGACGTCATATCCAAAGGACCACTTCAAAAGCCTTATTCATAACAAATTTTTATTAAAATTGGCATTATCAATTGTCGCCGGGTAAAAATGTATCTTTTGTGTTCACATATCTTAACAAAGTTAACTGTAGTTAGTTTATTTTCAGTGGGTGCTGTTTCCAGGATCCCTAACTCTGTTGAAGAATGTGCATTGATTAAAATATGATTTTGATCCTATAAGAATACTATTAAATCGACCTAACTAATATCGCAAATATTGCTATATTCTTCCTAAAATCAATCAAAAAGACTGCATTATGTGATAATTAGTAAGCTTCCGGTAATGAATCTCATATTCACTTTTGTATTTGATGGCGGAACAATTTTGTCTTAGTTATGCAATTGCATTCGGTAGGCACTTTATCAACGGATATATGTTTGTAAATGGGAAAGAAACGTAATTTTATTTGAGTTATAATTTTATATCGAAAAAACTACTTCATGTTTGATTTTTGTGTTTTCGATTTATTCATGTGTCAGGTGTTGCGTTAAAAGAAAATCGTGGGAATAAAAGTTGGGCAATACGTTACCCCAGACTACCTCCTCCATGCCCAATTAATCATTGTAGCTCAACATCATTATTTGATTGGTATCTTTTCTAAATCTGGATCTCGGTACCGTTCTTTGCTTGGTTTCTATCCCAAGTCTGGCAAATGTACAGTATGTACGTAGCCTTTTAACTGGCGGGCACTAGTTTAATATTACAATGTATATTCTTTGGAAGATCAACACGAAGACAAAAAACACGTGGCGGATTGATTTCATTCCAACTACAAAAAATATAGCTGACTTTCTGATTGTTCCTCAGGACCTTTGAGCGAGGTTTGTTTAGTCTTTCTACACGTGCAAAGAAGATAAATATAAAATACACGCCATTAGGACTTCTGCGGAAATGAAACATCATTTTGAGTATCCGTCTCGTACTCATATGCATGAAGGTGGTCAAAACAAGACAATACCGAACAGACAAGCACGAATTAGCATCCAAAACATGATATATCCAATACAACACTAGTGAATGCTTGATAATTATAACTTTCTGTAAAATAGACGATAAGAATGTAAGTATTCTCTTCAAACAGCTTTACGAAAGAAATTATATATATATATATATATATATATATATATATATATATATATATAGAGAGAGAGAGAGAGAGAGAGAGAGAGAGAGAGAGAGAGAGAGAGAGAGACTATGATAGTTAAGTCCGATATTATGTACTCATCTACAGACATATATCATAATGATTTAGAAGAATATTGCTAGCGAAAGGTTTGAAAGGTCTGTATCTCAGATACAAAAGTAACATAATTTATGTTGTAATCAAAGGTAATTGTTATCCATTATTGCTAACGATACTGTTATCCTTGCAGATAACAAAACGATCTGGAGAACACTGAAAGAGTTTGGAGCATACTGTAGACAATGAAGATTCGAGGTCAATGTTGACACAACAGAAATAGTTATAAATGGTCCAAGTAAATTAAATCCTTCTCACTTATGGCTTAGTAACACATCACTTGAAACAGTTTGTCAGTATTTCTCATTACGGTGTTGTTTTTCTAAACACAATGTCTCAATTTATTTGCATAACGAAATACTGCAAACGATTGCGACAAACTTGTTTATCCTATAGGTAAGAATAAGAACACATCTTTACCATTGGATTTAAGAATGAAGTTTATATCTTACTTTTGGATGGTATTGTTACATTAGTGTGCGGTCTGAGGTTCGCGTGAAAATTATTTTGTTTAAGATGTACACACTAATTTCTTATGAAATTTGGTTTGTTTTAAAAAGCAACCCATTTAATATGCTGTATGAAGAAACTGGTATGTTCATTACATTTATTTTTTTAAAATACAAATTAGCATTATTATAGTTTATGATAGCATCTAAATGCAAAATATGAGAATAATTTCAACTTATAGTACGCTATATGTTTTCAATCTACTTTTCAATTTATTTTATTTTTAATATGTTATAAGAATATTTAAGCATGTTACTACATGCAAAATATGTGTCCCGTTAAGAAGCACAAAAGTGAACGTAATTTTGGGATTATTTAAATCTATGGAAATAATTCATTGTGTTCGAATGTGATCTCAGGAGGGTATGTCTATCATAATCACGTATTCCCAATTTGTTAGTCTTTCCACAATGTATATCAAAATATACCTCCATCTATCCTTCTCTTTTCTACCCTTCTTCAGCCGCTGTTCTGACACCATTATTAATTTATATTTGTACATAATTTCGTACGTCGTTAGATTCAAGTTGCCAATACACCTTAGTTGTATTTTGTTCTGATTATCTGTGATGTGAACATGTACTTTCATTTTGTAATGTATCAGAATTACCGGAAAAGGATATACTTGTAGACTGTAACAATAATTGCCCCAGTAATGCAGTCCGTTATTCTCACAATGTAATCAGGCTAATTGTGTCATCCCCGCTACACATTTAATTATATGTAACACTGTACAAATAATCTTCTTATCCACGTTACACAATTAGTATGTAACATTACCACTACACAATTAGTATGTAACATTGTACAAACAATGTTCTTATTCCAGCTACAAATTAATGATATACTTATAATTTGTACTTATAATCTTCTTATCCTCGCTACACAGTATATAACATTGTACATATTTCTTATTCCCGCTACAAACTTAATAATATTAAACATTGTACTTATAATCTTCGTATCCCATCTACACAATTAGTATGTGCCATTGTACAAATAATTGTCTTATCACCCCACCCACCCCACACACAGTTTAAAGATATGTAACACTGACATAAGGCTATAGGTACAGCAAAGGAGTAACGCTCATTTATACGATTAATTTAGTTTAAAATTACAAGTATCCGATAAAGTAACAGACAATATTTCAAAAATAAAGGCAGCATCGTTGGATCTGCTTTGTAAGAAAATCGTTGTTCAATTCGTTGTAATGAAATCACCGGCATAAAACAAACAATTTACGTTCTCCATGACAACACCAGACTTATATCTTGAATCATGTGCTATAATTTTATGGCAGATGCTGAAAGTGGCCGCAGGTCTTGAGATAATGTCCAAAAATCTGAGTTAAAACAGCAAATTTAAGAGCACTGTTGCTAAAAATAATGTTTATCAACCAAACCGACTAAATTCATAATTATGGAAAGCAATGGTCAATTCAGAATCGTTTATACATATGTTTGACTATTACAAACAACAGTATTATTGCTTTATAAATAAAACTGCAAAATCGCTTACGATCCATTTATATGGTTCCAATTTCTGCCATTTGTATCTTTGACAATGATATAAATATAGTTGCCGGTTCATTTCATGATTGACCAGTATGGCAAATATGTGCAGAAACTGGACTTTTATCGGAGTAACCTATGCGATAATACATGGGTTACTAAGTTTCCTTCAGGAACAATTATGTCGGAGGTTTGTGCGAGTTTGCCTTTATCAACTCACCATCTTTATGAAAGGATAATTGTATTCGTAAGTGTTGATTTTCACCCTACCGTTTCATTATGGTAGTCGACGGAATGTAAAGATATGAAAGATATGAAAAGGAATATCGGGCCTTGGCAAATAGTCGCGATATTTCTAAACACGGATAAGGTAACCTCAAGTGTTGAAATGAATCAATAGGAACACAATGCCTTGTATTTTGTCAGATGTTTTCATACTATAACATGAAGCATCATGCAAGGTTTTCATTGCATACGTTGAATAATAATTATTAGATAAACTCGAAATACCCTTTAATGTTCTGTTTACCTAACCTTAAATAACGAAGAGGACCGACAAGGGGGAGTGCATCCAAGGTTAATATGCTCATAGCCCGGGCCCGCAATGGCATCTGGGCCGAACAACACTTTTTAATTTTTATCAAAGAAATATTTTGATTGAACAAGAACGAAGAGAAGCCAGGGTGAGGGTGTTTCTTACCACAAGGCCCGTGTTAAATCTATATGGCCCTGACAACTAGTTTGAAACTTTCAGCTGTAATTCATGTTTCTTTGGTCTTAACGTTACATCTGCATTATCTGTGACTATGGCAAGTGTTAGTAATTTTTAATGTAAAGTTGTAAATGATAAAAACTGCAACGTGGTCAAATATGTTGATGATAATGATGCTGGTAATTTACTGTCTAAAAACTTCTAATTAGTAGTAACTATGCAGTGGTTATAATGCATACGATAATTAATCGCTTTAAAATTTGCCAGCAAATCTTGATAACTTACTGTGTTTCAACGTAATCCATTCATTAGTCTGTATCCGCACATCTTCATAAGGCACACATGCAGCAGCGAATACAAGGCGCGAGAGTTCCGCCCGTCCTCGTACATCAAAGTAAATCAGTTTATACCTTGGCATGGCTTTGCTTTGGAATAACCCTTCTTCCTTGCTGCTGCTGCTTTTACCTTCCACCACCCTGCTACAGCTAGCGGTCGGCCGTACATGACACCTGTTGACTATTTTATAGGCTTGACTACGTATCACCCACTTTGAGGCCGCGGACAGAAGCCGGTGAACTGTGAATTTCATACCAATAGAAATTAGTCTTCCATTCAACGGCTGTCAGGACACTGCGACGCGCAAGTTAAAAGCACATAATGATTACTGTTATTGTTGGTATTCCAGTCTACTGTCCAAAGAACCGATTCGCACCAAAGTCACTAAGTTCAGTCCCAGTGCCCCAATTATCAGAAGTAATAGGAATATAGTACATTACGCATTTAACTTGATGAAGAACATGAGAAACGGAACTCTTATACAAGTAATAATATCAGTTATAATGTCATTGAGAGATGGATGAATGAGTACAGCTGGATAAAGCACGCAGTATATGACAACATTTTAATTAGCGTTTGATGGTATCGTATCTTTTACAGATTGCGTCAATTTCGCAAGAAGTTGATCCATGTGTCTTTCTTTGAAAGAAATTTATAACGCAAATAAATATTTTTCTTTTCTGCGAAATCATATATCATCCCAATTCGTAACAATGCAATTAAGTTTGAGAACTACCTGCAGATGGGCATTTAATATGAGCATATATATTTAGTGATGCATCATATGCATGTTTATGTATCATTTACATCACCTACATGTATTGTATTTATTTGTTGGGCTGGACTTATAAGCTAGTACGACGGGATGTGTGTGTGTGTGTGTGTGAGAGAGAGAGAGAGAGAGAGAGAGAGAGAGAGAGAGAGAGAGAGAGAGAGAGAGAGAGAGAGAGAGAGAGAGAGAGACCGTAACCTGTCACCACCAGTGATTTGGAAAAGACAGGACGCACCAGGTGATGCTGATATGCCGGCACATTGAGTTCGATCAGTCATTTGATTAAGTGACGAAATTTATTATAGCAGTATAACAGAACGACTAATTGAATTTTGCATAAATTTGGTAACTATTTCTAAGAGAAAATTAATCATGAAAATGTCTTTTTCAATTTCATTTTGTTTTTATTATTGATTAAATTATTATATTTTACATACGTGAGCTCGAGTTGTTCTGTTCTATCCATTATATCCATGTTTTATGTTATTATTAACTTGATCAGGCCAATAACAAGGGTCGATCATTTCCTAGATAACGATAACCAAAACCCTGGTATCAGCTGGGTCTGAGCAAATATAGGACATAACGTAGTTGATATTGTAAATAAGTGATACATTATGTAATGTTTGTTAAGAAATATCAATTTGAGTGACTCGAACCATTGCCTTATATTTTAGATGTTCGATGCTTGCAAATTTATGGCCATTTCTTTTCATGTTGTGATGATAATATTGTAAGGACCAGATACGCGCTTTTGCAGTTATTATATACGTTCGGAGGAAGGATCGTATTTGGAATTTGTGAAATTCGGGGTTGGTGGAATTGCCTTAATATTCTCTTATAGGAAGATTTCATTAGGTAAGTCCGCTGTAGTAGCTACGCCTGCTTTGGCGTGTAAGCGGTAAGTTGAATTTTGGAGAGAAATTCAGGCTTGTACTGAACGTGTATTGATTGCTTGTGCATTGGATAGTCTGGTTTAAGAGAGTCAATAGATAGAGCCATACCAGAGTAGATAAACACGCTTGGAGCTATTTTGAGTAACACAGTAAGACTAGAGTGTATAGAGTTTTTGTGAAACCGTACAAGTAGATCAGGATGGCAACAGACAGATAATTAGCGAGGTAAACTGAGTCGATTGTTAAAGATAAATTGAACTGAGTTTGTGGAGTAAAGTGTTAGAAAACAAAGAACAACACACAGTGGAGTGAGACAATAAGAGAGAGAGCTCGAGTTGGTCAGGCTGGAAACCGAGAAAAAAGCTAGGGAACGTGAACAAATGCGTTGGCCATGGCGAGGCTGAGGATCTAAGCCGAGGCAAGAAAGTTGAAGACCTGAATGGACGTTCTGGACCACAAGTTGGCGATCTGAAAACAGATGACCGATACAAATCACCATGACAACGTTCAAAATTGGCACTAGTTCAACATATACCCAAACACCAGCGGGCTATCAAGGTATCAGCACAAAACGTCTACTATAATATGACGCCGAATGACGCGAATACATCTCCCTGAAGAAAGCACTGCTATGACATTTTGAGTTATCCACTGTCAGTTTCCAAAACCGCTTCAGAGATTTGTTATAAAGAACACCAGAAACTCACGTGCAGTTTTACGAACGAGTACGTGCACGTTTTGATAAGTGGATAAAAATGACGAGTACATAGTTGACGTATGAGGGTGAATGCGAAGAGAGTGATCATTCGCGTCGAACAACCTGGGGTGGAAGAGATCACCCGACTTCAGTGCACCATTGTGGTTGTGTATGGGAGTACGACGTTTAGTCAGTAGAATGCAATTATTCGGTCTCTAAGAAGGAAATATTTGCAATTATGTGGTGGATATCTTAAGTTCCATCGCGACTTTTACGGACGAAAGTTCATTGTGGGAACTGGCTCCCTATGTTTTCCTATTTATCATAGGCTATGTTGATAAATGGACAGTTAATGAAATGGTTAATATTTCTTTATTAGTACTGGTACAGTATATTAAGGGTAGCGAGAAAGTAGAGGCTGATTGCTTAATCAGCTATGGAAAGTCTGAAATGATGGGTTTACTTGATGATGTTTGGGAAATAGCTCAGAATATGTCTCCACAATTTTGGAGAGTAAAATCCTGGATTTTACTCTTCAAGTGGGGGTTTGGGGTCCTATGTGATGGTGCTAAATTTTGTAGAATAGTTTCGCAGTAAATTATGTCGTAATCATTAAGTTTCACGCTTGTGCTAGACTCATCATACATTGCTTAATGCGAGGGATGGAATCAGCTTTGTTTGGGGCATCAATTTGTATTTAATTATTGTCTGTTTGATGACTGTCAGAGAAACGGAAGATGCTAGTGTTAAGGTCAGTAGTGGAAAATGACAACAGTTCAGTCAAACTTGAGAATTGTTAGTAGGTCTTGAGCCATTCGAAACACTATCTATCAACATACACGCTAGCTAATCATTACTGACATTCAACATAGCAAGTTTCATAGAAAAACTATATCCATGCATTTTTAATAAATAAAGCAATGATCTGGTCCTACGGGAAACTAAATCCTAATTGTACCTATCACTTTGCGTTAAATGTATATAAAATATTCTTTGGAGATCTCAGTCAGTGGTTTTATATTCATAACCCAGAATCCGGTTCCATGAGGGCAGACAGAAACCCAATGGCATGTATTCTTCGAAAAGGTAAATATTATGTCAAGTGCCAAATTTTTCGCCAGTGAAATTAATTAATTAATTCTTAGTCTAGCCGACAATTAACTGTCTTGGAGTAGAGTTTGGACGAAGGAATGTTTACCTAACTGGGTCATGCTGTTAGAATATTTATAGTAGAACCGAACTAAGTGTATTTCTCACGTATAGCTGTCAAAGTGATTTGAAACAAATGGTAGGGTGTTATTTCGACCCCAGATGGCATTCTTTTGGCATCTTGATAGACGGTTTTCCAAATGTCCGTAGGAATAGCTTTTATTCCGATTGGTCAAATGTAGAAGGAGGGTTGGGTCGAACCATAGAAGTGGGAAAATATATTCTCTGAGCTAATGAGTTTAAATCAGTCTTCTGGAAGGTGCTTTGCAAGAAAGCAGTGTTGAACTACTATCATTAATTCTGGAATAAAGACTCCGGGGGTATTTTTAGAGCAGTGCCTTCGTAACAATAAGCTCAGGAAAGTCCGCCGGAAATCAAACGGCAGAAGCACGCCAAAAACACAAGGTATTTAACTCAAATTCACCTTTATCATGATGTAATTTATGTGATGTTTTTTTTGCTATAGATGCATGATGTCTTGATACTATGATACGAATAGTTCGGTATTACATTGATTTAATAACGTACTTTGTGACGCACGCAGAAGGAAATAACCAATCGAAGAAAAAGGTCATTGTTAATCACCCAACAGTCCAATGTTAATGAACACTTGAATTCATGATGAAATTTACTATCAGCTATTAACGGCTAAATTCATCTATTTTATTAGTGTTTGAATTTTAATTAACGTATCCGTTATTTTAAAGCTTCGGTTTTGAAGTGCTTCTGAACGAAGAATAGTCAGAAGGAAAGAAAAAATGCAATTTACTGTGACATTCTTCTCTTGATTGTATTTTAATTAAATTCTTATTTTATCTTTACGGGGGCTCGTGTGTTGTCTTTGTTCAGGATACCGTCTCGGATTACCATATCCATTATAACGGGCAAATCACACCGTAGAGGTCATCCTTTAGATAGCGAGAATTAGCGGGAGGCGGTTTCAAGTGTTGTTTTTCCAAGTTGCGCAATACCTCTGACCAGGGCTTGTGCGATATTGTACTAATAGCACTTGATGACCGAGCACCCCCGTTACAAAGTGGAGCGCTCGTCCTGGGATTTGAAAATTTTCATTGCGATTGAAGTAATCTGAGCGTATTTTTGAACAAAGGCATACATTTGTTATTATTATTAAGTAGGAATCGAGTGAATCAAACATTGTCTGCTATTTTTGTATACTTGAATATCGTGCGTGCAAATCCCTTGCGTATTGTAAGAATTTGAGATTTATACCTTCTGTGTGAAGTATCATAATGTGTTAGCATCGGTATTGCCTAAATATTCTCTTGAGACAAGAGCCAATTTGGGCCGAGCTGTATTTTGGACAGCAATTAATCACGTGTCGTTAACAATATCCAGCGGCGCGGTGCTGTGTTATTGGAATTTCGCCTGGTAATTATTTGTGACTGATTTGACCTGTCCATCTCGCTGCAGATAAGGTATATTTCGGCTCAAACTATTTTCGTAGAGAGAATTCAGTTATTGTAGGTCAATTAAGGACAGAGACATAATGGCGACAGACAGACAGTTATTAAATGAATTTAAATCCATTGGCAAGGACGAACTGGGTTACGACAGAGACAAGCTATCTGAATTTATGGAAAGAAGCTCGAAGGAAAATAAGACAGAGAAAGCTAGAGAGAAGGAGAAACAAATTGAATTAGCCCGACTACAGGCTTAAGAGAAAGCTAGGGAAAGAGAGCATATGCTAGCCATGGAGAGACTAAGGCTCGAAGCCGAGTTCAAGAGTGGGGAAGAATCGAACGTACGTCCGGACACCCCGAGTAGTCGCTTGGAAGACAGACGACCCATACAGTTAACCATGCCGATGTTTAATGACAAAGATGAAATAATTGACAACTTTTTGACGCAGTTTGAGAAGTTGGCCCTAGTCCACCAAATCCCTAAGGACCAGTGGGCCATCAATCTTTCAGCCTTTTTGCAGGGGGCGGCGAAAGATGTGTACCACAATATGACCCCAACCGAGATAGACGATTATGACGCGCTGAAGAAAGCTCTACTTCGCCACTATGAGTTATCAGCGGAAACGTTCCGGAAACGTTTTAGGGAATCGTCGAAAAGGGCTACCGAAACACACGCGCAATTTCACAGTCGAGTGCGCGTGATTTTTGATATATGGATGAAAATATCTGGCACCGCATTAACGTACGAAGGTATACGCGAAGAGATTTTAAAGGAACACGTGTTAAGTACCTACAGAAAAGATTTAATTGTGTTTTTGGCGGAGCGCGAATTCTCAACTTTGGATGAGATAAGCGTAATGGCCGAGCGCTATGAGAGCGCGCATGCGCGTTCAACTACTTGGAATGGTAGGGACCGACCTGGAATCGGTGAGCATAGAAAGACCACTGAGGTGGCACCCCAGAGACGAAATGGTCAAAATGGTGGGAGGCCAGGGGCCGGAATCCCAGCCAAGTACATTTCCGTGGGTCGGGAAAGACTCAAGGGGTAGATAGGGATACCTCGGGTAGAAGAGGTGAGCCAGTGTGTTATGGCTGTAATAAACCAGGCCATATTGTCAAGGACTGTAGAAAGTATCGTCCGACAACGGTTAATTCGGTAACTCCGAATACTGTTAAGAAATGGAAAACATTGGAGTCTATGAATGTAGCGAAGGCTACGGTAAATGGTGAGGAAGCCACGGTGCTGTATGACACCGGCTGTAGCTACCCGGCCATGGTAGATCGTAGATACGTTAAACCTGGAGATTATACAGGTGAGACGGTGGAAGTACAGTTTGCTAACAGGACGAAGGATTCGCTTCAGGTCGTTAGCATAGACCTTGATTCGCCATATGTAAAAGGGCGAATTCAAGCAGCGTGTTTGTCGGGTCTGTCCCATGACGTAATATTAGGATGTAGGTATGTGTTGCCCCAACCTAACCCTATGACGTATAACCCTATACATGTCGGGTCAGTGGAGACGAGGGCTATGAAGCGAAGGTGAGGGTCGAAGCCGCTAAGATCCGTGACTTCGCCCATAGACATTTTGGTACCTGGTGAGTTAGAGAAGCTTCAAAGGGAAGATGTGTCTCTTGACAAGGTACGTAGGTACGCGACGGACGGGTCCGTACGGAAATTGCCAGACGGCGAGGTTAAGTTTGCGACAAAACGCGGTATTTTGTATCGGTACGCCAAGAAAGGGGTCGATACGTTTAAACAAGTTGTGGTACCCGTAGGGAAGCGCGATTAGGTGCTTAGGTTAGCACATGAGGGTCTTCTCGGAATCCACATGGGCGTGGCGAAGACCAGAGATAGGTTGGTGAGGGAGTTTTATTGGCCAGGTGTGTATGGGGATGTGAGGAGGTTTTGTTTGTCATGTGACAAGTGTCAGCCAGTGGCACCGAAGACCTCCCATCGCCCAGTGCCACTAGGAACCACCCCACTAATAGATAAACCTTTCTCGAGAGTGGCGATGAATTTGGTAGGTCCGATTAAGCCGGCGGCAGAAAGTGGAAATCGGTATATATTAACGGTCGTAGATTACGCTACCCGGTACCCGGAGGCAGTGGCCTTGAAGAACATTGACTCAGTCACGGTGGCTGAGGCCTTGTTAGGGGTGTGGTCGAGAGTCGGAGTTCCAGACAAGATAATGACCGACCAAGGGACGCAGTTCGTGAGCCAGGTGATGGAAGAGGTAAATAGATTACTCTCCATTATACACCTGACGTACCACCCGCAGTGTAATGGGTTGGTAGAACGTTTCAATGGGACATTGAAACAAGCTTTGAAGAAGCTATGTGAAGGTCGACCTAGGGATTGGGATCGATACCTTCCGGCGATACTGTTCGCTAATCGAGAAGTACCGCAGGCAAGTTTGGGTTTTTCACCTTTTGAGTTAGTTTATGGGCGGACGGTGAGGGGGCCCATGGCTGTACTGAAACAATTATGGACGGATGAACAAACATCCGAAGAAGTGCGTACAACATACCAATATGTTGTCGACTTGTGTAACAAACTGGAAGAAGTTTGTAAATTGGCTCAAGAAAATCTCTGCGACGCAAGGGCACGTCACGCCAAGTATTACAACAAAAGGGCGAAGGAACGTCACTTTGAGGTGGGTGACAAGGTGTTGTTGTTGTTGCCATTGGAGCACAACAAGCTGCAAGTCTCATGGAGGGGACCATTCGTTGTAACAGAGAAGAAAGGTGGACAAAACTACCGTATCCGAGTAGGGGATAAGGACAAGTTGTTCCACGTGAATCTTCTGAAGCGTTACCGTGTGCGAGAACCACCCACGGAGTTCGTGGTGGGTACTGTCGTGACGGAAGAACCCGACGACAACGCAGGGCAGGCGGAAGTACTCCCTAGTTGTCCGTTGACGAGGGAGGAAACCTACGTCGATGTTGCACTTGACGTTACGTTAACGCCAGACCAACGTAAAGAGGTGGAGTCGGTACTTCAAGAATATTCGAGCGTCCTAACAGAGAAACCTGGGAAGACAGAGCTGGAGGAGTTCTCTTTGAAGCTGCTGTACGAGAACCCAGTGAAGTTAAGACCATATCCGTTGCCGTACGCGAAGTTAGAAGCGGTCCGCAAGGAAGTTCAAACTATGTTAGACTTAGGTATTATCAAACCAAGCGAGTTGGCGTATAGCTCCGCTGTTGTACTGGTCCAGAAGAAGGATGGGACACACAGATTTTGTGTCGATTACTGTAAGTTAAACCGAATCACAGAATTCCAGGTAGAACCTTTACCTGACCCTGAGTCTATTTTCGTGGGAGTAACCCATGCAAAATATTTTTCTAAGATTGATCTGTCCAAAGGATACTGGCAAATTCCAGTCCGTAGTGAAGACAGAGCAAAACTCGCCTTTGCAACTCCGGATGGGACTTACCAGTGGGTGGTCATGCTATTCGGGGTGCAGAATGCGCCCAGTGTCTTCACCCGTATGATGCGGAAATTCCTTGAACCATTTCGGGGGATGGGAGTTTCCAACTTCATGGACGATCTTCTATTAGCTACAGCTACATAGGAAGAACACATACTTTTGCTGAAAAACGTCTTAGACGGACTACGACAAACCGGACTGACCGCACGACCATCGAAGTGCCATATAGGGTTCAGACAATTAGACTACCTAGGACATACCCTCAGCGAGGACACGTTAACCCCCGATAGTTCAAAGGTCAAACAACTTTGGTACGCATTACGACCGACTACTAAGACTGAAGTTTGATCTTTTTTAGGTTTGGCAGGGTACTATAGGAGATATGTCGCAAATTTTAGTGCTATTGCGAGTCCATTGACTGACTTGACTCGGAAAAAAGCACCGACCAAAGTAGTATGGACAGACGCATGTGAACGCACATTTCAGACGCTAAAAGACAGACTGACGTCAGACGCCATAGTTGAGTTGCCTGACGTGTCACGGGATTTTGTTTTGAGGACAGATGCTTGTGATAGAGGTTTAGGTGCAGTTTTATTGCAAGAACACGAGGGAAACTTATTCCCAGTTGCGTATGGGAGTAGGAAACTGTCAAATGCGGAAATTAACTATTCAGTATCTGAGAAAGAATGTTTGGCGATTATCTTTGGAGTAACTAAGTTCCAACGTTATCTGTATGGTAGGAAGTTTACTTTGGAAACAGATCATCAGCCGCTGGCATATTTGGCCCAGGCGAAATTAACTAACGGTCGATTAATGAGATGGTCACTGTTTCTACAGCAGTATCAGATTCAAGTGCGGTACATCAAAGGTAGGAATAATGTGGGAGCGGATTGTTTAAGTCGGTTAGGGATGTCTGAGGTGAATAGGTCACCTAAGGACATGTAACGGGGGCAGAGTAGTTCACCGAAAAATTTGGGATAGTAAAAATACCGATTTTACTCTTAGCAAGGGGGTAATGTCAAGTGCCAAATTTTTCGCCAGTGAAATTCATTAATTAATTCTTAGTCTAGCCGACAATTAACTGTCTTGGAGTAGAGTTGAGTTTGGACGAAGGAATGTTTACCTAACTGGGTCATGCTGTTAGAATATTTATAGTAGAACCGAACTAAGTGTATTTCTCACGTATAGCTGTCAAAGTGATTTGAAACAAATGGTAGGGTGTTATTTCGACCCCAGATGGCATTCTTTTGGCATCTTGATAGACGGTTTTCCAAATGTCCGTAGGAATAGCATTTATTCCGATTGGTCAAATGTAGAAGGAGGGTTGGGTCGAACCATAGAAGTGGGGAAATATATTCTCTGAGCTAATGAGTTTAAATCAGTCTTCTGGAAGGTGCTTTGCAAGAAAGCAGTGTTGAACTACTATCATTAATTCTGGAATAAAGACTCCGGGGGTATTTTTAGAGCAGTGCCTTCGTAAGAATAAGCTCAGGAAAGTCCGCCGGAAATCAAACGGCAGAAGCACGCCAAAAACACAAGGTATTTAACTCAAATTCACCTTTATCATGATGTAATTTATGTGATGTTTTCTTTGCTATAGATGCATGATGTATTGATACCATGATACGAATAGTTCGGTATTACATTGATTTAATAACGTACTTTGATATGATGTTTCTTCGTTACAGATGCATGATGTGTTCATATTTTTGTACGAATAGTTCGGTATTACATTGATTTAGTAAGGTACTTCTGAATCATGAGTTAAAATTTTCAATTTATATACTTAGTTAGGTTAATGGGTGGTGTAGAAAACCTGTCGTGTACATTTGTGATTGGAAAGTGTTACATTAATTTTGAATTTATCATATTAGTGAATATGGATTGTGTGTTATGATATATTGCCTCACTTTACGTAATGATTTACGGGAATATATGTGACCTTCCCAAATTCTGATGTCGATACTTAGCAGTATAGCTGTATTGATCTGAAGACTTGTGTAGTATTTGTTAGCCGTATAAATGTTAACACTGATAGTAAGATCTGATTGTTCGAACCAGAAAGACGGACGGACAATCTCAACTCTTAAAGCATAACAAGATACTTAGGGCGTTTTACCCTTTTCTTTTCAAAGAAAATAGTTTGTTTGAAGAAAGAGTGAGAAATAGCGAGGAAGTCAAGGTTCAAGGAAGGAAACGAAGTCAGAAGTCAGAGTTGTAGAATCCCACGTTCAATCAAAGGGCAAGCTAAAGTCGTGACGCACGCAGAAGGAAAAAACCATTCGAAGAACAAGGTCATTGTTAATCACCCAACAGTCCAATGTTAATGAACACTCGATTTCATGATGAAATTTACTATCAGCTATAAACGGCTAAATTCATCTATTTTATTAGTGTTTGAATTTTAATTAACGTATCCGTTATTTTAAAGCTTCGGTTTTGAAGTGCTTCTGAACGAAGAATAGTCAGAAGGAAAGAAAAAATGCAATTTACTGTGTCATTCTTCTCTTGATTGTATTTTAATTAAATTCTTATTTTATCTTTACGGGGGCTCGTGTGTTGTCTTTGTTCAGGATACCGTCTTGGATTACCATATCCATTATAACCGGGCAAATCACACCGTAGAGGTCATCCTTTAGATAACGAGAATTAGCGGGAGGCGGTTTCGAGTGTTGTTTTTCCAAGTTGCGCAATACCTCTGACCAGGGCTGGTGCGATATTGTACTAATAATACTTGATGACCGAGCACCCCCGTTACATATTAAAACACGCCATATTTGAACCCTCTTTTCGAGAGATAAAATGTGAAAATTAACGATTAATAATAATAATCAATACATAATTAATAATGGTAATCAATGCATAATTAATAATGTTAATCAATGCATAATTAATAATGATAATCAATGCATAATTAATAATGATAATTAATGCATAATTAATAATGATAATCAATGCATAATTAATAATGATAATCAATACATAATTAATGATGATAATCAATGCATAATTAACAATGATAATCAATACATAATTAATAATGATAATCAATGCATAATTAATAATGATAATCAATGCATAATTAATAATGATAATCAATGCATAATTAATAATGATGATCAATGCATAATTAATAATGATAATCAATACATAATTAATAATGATAATCAATGCATAATTAATAATGATAATCAATGCATAATTAATAATAATAATCAATGCATACTTAATAATGATAATCAATTCATAATTAATAATGATAATCAATGCATAATTAATAATGATAATCAATGCATATTTAATATTGATAATCAATACATAATTAATAATGATAATCAATGCATAATTAATAATGATAATCAATACATAATTAATAATGATAATCAATACATAATTAATAATGATAATCAATACATAATTCACTTTCGGGTAAATTAGGTTGCATGAAGGAAATTTGAAAGTTGCAGCCCATCGGTATTAATTATTGTTCTTAAATGTTGATGTATGTTTCCTAAAAATTGCATCTTACATTTGTTTGAATGTATGTACCCTAAATTTGTTAGTAGGGTGTCCGAAAAGAATTTTCACAAAGCAATTAAAACTTCAATAACTTTAAATTTTATAAATGTCCATAACCAAATCAACATTTCATTGTATTGACCATCCTTGATATTAGCTTTCAGTGTATAAAAACATGTCCCAATGCACGATTCTCATCTACCAATGTTTGAAAAACGTATTTCAATTCTGCACCTATAAGTCGGTTGCTGATTTCACTAACGATTGTTTCAAAATCATGTCTATAAAGGATCTGAAATTACACCAATAAAACAGTTTCACCATTATTTCAGTGACAAAAAGGATTCTGTTTACTAAAGTTGCACGTTTTATTATTAACCTATCCTGGCCGAAAAGAACAAGTACTCAATTTCATCTCTAACCAACCACTACACTGGTTCCAACATTTTCGTAAAAGTAGTGCCGTTGGTCCATATTTATGGAATTCAAACGCTTAAGCAAACATATCACATATTGTCAATAACGTTTGCAATGACATGTTTCATGCATAGGACCCTCAGTAACTGTGAGTTTCAAACAACATTTAATATGAAGTTTATATCTGACAATAATAGAAAATATTAATTAATCGTCATAATAGTTACTTTGCGTTTGCCATTAATCTCTCTTTGATTAAAGATTGAAGCTCGTCTATGTTATTATCTTTGTCAAAGTATATATTTAATAAGTAAAAGGTCAATGTGAACATTTATATGTACATGTTTAATTTAAGAAAGGAGATTTAAATAATATATAATATTTAAAATCCCTCCAAAACTTTCAAGGACTGAAATTTTTTGGACACAAACACATACTGGATTATTAGTATTAAGTATGGTGGTAGGTACCTAATTGATGATATCTAAAGCAAAAAGTTTCGCAACAACACATTGCTGAAAAAAAGTGTTTTGTTGACCATATTTACTTTAAAAATGGTAAATTGTTAAGTATATATACTCTTTTGCATATATATTAACCAATGTGCAAAACATTCACCAACAGTAGAAACATCTACACAGATTTTTCCAACTCTCTTACTTTCATGGGAACGTTTGACGTTTACGAAGATGCTTGATTTCTTTCACAAAAGCTACAAAAATAACGAAAACGTTTGCATTTAAAGTAACTTAATTGTACATGCATTTGTGAAATTACTGAATGACTGTTGTTCTCTACAGGACTCACTATACTAATCCAACTCTAAACCTATGGAAATACAATGAAATTAAAAATTAAATAACTTCCAATTTAGGAATGTTCATGACCAAGTCTGTTTTTCTTAGTATACACCCGTCCTTGATGCAAATGTTTTTTCTGAAGAAAACCATATGCCTCCAGATTATTTTTTTTATCTACATTTGCTTCAAAAGATATGTTTTCCATTTCCCATTGTTAAGAATCCGGGGCTAATTTCAATCATGAATTTTTTAAAAGTCTAGTCTGCAAATGGATTTCAAAAGATCAAGGTCAGCTTCATATATAATGAAGTTCACATCAAAAACCTCTATGAAAGAGCAATGAGCTTATGCACGCAGGTTATGAACTTCAGATCGAGAATGTTAAACAAATTAGATGTAATGCTATCAATACCTTATTGGTAAAACTGGGTAGAATTTAGAGACTCATTTAGAAATACCAACACATTTACATGACCATTTCAAAGACCACCCAACTGCTCTCGAATTTATTTATTTTTTTAATACTAAATAAAGATATATCAGTTGCAAAACAAAATGATAAATGACTACAAGTGTACTAGATCATGTGTACTAAAACCGTTGTGGTCATTGAGAAGAAACGTACGTTATGCATTACAGAAACAATCAAATGTGTTTGAAACTAAATATGATATAGAGAGGTATTGGCTGGAATCTAAAATTGCGCCTAATAGAGGTTTGAGACAGAAAGCTAGATATGAGTTTGAAAGCAGTTCGTAATTAATTCGGTGTTTGGTAAGCAACTGAAGAATCTGATGAAAAATGATATGTCAAATATGACATTATTAAATTAAATTGTTTAAGTGTCGCAGATAGCTTGTCAGGAGACTATTCAAGTTGATGACGTGATGCTAGTCAGCACGAAAACAAGCTCCAGAAACCATGGTGGTTTTACAGTGCTTGAGCTATCCAGATGGTTGGTGTGCAAAGTCGCTTACAAAACAAAACAGACAAGCAAATAAGGGGACATTATGAGACTTCTGGCAACGGCGACTGATTCAGTTATGCATCCAGATTGAGAGAGATTACTTTTACAGTGATGAAGAATTACATCATATTCTAGGATCATGCGACTAGATCGAGGACAACGTGTTTAGCATACCACACATGACTATTAAGATGCACGACCTTGTCAAAAATTAGTTAAATGGCGATTCAAGGGCACAACTCTAATCGTACTGGACTGGAAATGATGAAGAAATAAAGTAGGAAAGGAATTAACAAATGTATGTTTACACCGAATATACGCGTTAAGATCTCTAAAATATTGCTTATTCTATTAAATAATATCCTGATTCCGTTTGGAATATACAATCATCTGGTTTCATTGCATATGAACTACTTCCAGGTTTTCGTTTTGTTTAATCTCTTAAACCTTTAACTGCTTATGCAGTGTTGTCAAAGTAGATTGAAAAGTACTACTTTATTTTCCTGCCAAGAAATTCTTCATTCATTTTAGTGTATGAGTGGTTACAATGATCAAACTGTGTCTTGCCGGGCTTGTCTCTTCAATGATGTATGTGACAATTTCCTTATGTCATTACCTGTATGCTTTATCCACAACAATGCGCATTTCGCCAAACAAATAATATTACTATTAAGATTTACTTTGTCATTAATATATGCATGATATGCTTGCGATAAATTGGTCATTACTTGTTTGCACACTGTGCATCTAGGTTCCGTTGACCATTCTCTCCATTGATCAGCTCTAATTGTATGTCCATCACAATTAATTGGTTTCCAAATATAATTGTTGTTTCTGTACGCAGGATACATATCATGCAATTTGATCTCTGCAAACCATTTGAAATAGTATTAAGATATGTAATGGGTACTTTTTTTTTGACCATTGGTCTCTTTTTTTGTTTGACCATTGGTCTCTTGGCGTGATCATCAAACCAATATAACATCTGCCTATAACATTTGCAACTAATAGTTTTACTTGCAACACTTTTCTGATCAATGTCAAATTTTGGGCTGAATAAAGGCAGCTGCTTGATACGCAAAGTCGTTGTGTCCTGTTTTATAAAGCTATCTTTGTCCTCCAAAAGCTCTAGCTCTTTCTTAAGTACCCGTTATATAATTGAGCCGGCAAAGTCGATGTGATACACAATCTGTTCGGTACATTTAGTTCAATGCAAACTTATTCACATCAAAGACACAATTTAATATCCTTTCATGCTGCATAAGTTTGATCAATCTGCTCTCGATATTTATGTTGCTTATCACAAAGTGTTCATCGTTGAGTGCGTCTATAAATCATTAACTTCCACGAAACATTTCTGTACATATATTATGTTTGTATTCTCGTGAATAATGCTTTATAACGCAGACAACTTTCACCACACGTTAATCCCCAAACATCTTGTAGACGAGTATACATTGTCGCTTGACAAAAGTTTTCTTTTTATGCTGAACTCGTTGAATATCTGTATCACATCTCAAAATATCGTTTGGATGGCCTCAGTGGTGTAGCTTTGCTGCATCCAAATATGTTTTACTATGAATTATATTTAAGTTGTACGTTGCTTTTGAATCAATAGTGTTAGCATCGAATAAAGTCCATTATAAAAGAAGTAAGATGATACTGCTGTGTGTATGAAGTATAAAGTGTCTCGTAAATCAGTAGGTCATTTAGTGGTCTTGCACTCAGTGTGTTTATTTCTATGCAGTAGAATGGCATGTGTTTTCATATTGTCAGATTGTCAGTTAATCATTTACAGGTGTGTGTACATTAGTAATGAGGTGATCTGATTACATGGACATACTGGCATACTGGTTGGTAAATTATATATATATATATATATATATATATATATAGAGAGAGAGAGAGAGAGAGAGAGAGAGAGAGAGAGAGAGAGAGAGAGAGAGAGAGAGAGAGAGAGAGAGAGAGAGAGAATGTGTACGTGTGTTTGATTTTGATTTTAAACGTAGCTTTAACAATCTTTCAGTCAAAACGCTACGATGTCTGCAGTGTGATGACTACCACTAGGGTATCACTGTATCATGGCGGATACATGTAGCATAATGCCCACCCAGTCACATTACCGGTAACCTAACACCCGGCCAACCAGTCCTAACACTAACCTCATAATGCTGAGCGTCAGGAAGACGCAAATATCAAATTTAGATGCAAACACACTACACGATCATGAAGCGTAACAAGGTTAGTGTTATTTCTTTTACACTTATAACAGCTGTTATAACAGCTGTAATCGATAGAACGAAACATGAAGTTTCTCGCTTCTGAAGACTGTTACAATTTGATATTAAATTATTTATTTTGCATGAGATGAGCATAATGTTTAATGGCAAGAAACTGAAGGACTCAATATAAAGAACGAATTCTTTCTTTTGTTTTTTAAATTTTGCCGAGCAGTGAAAAAAACGATAGTTGGACTGCGAGCTGAACTTTGAAAATAATCCAAAAACATAGCCCTATATGTAAGCTTTTATTAACAATTTTTTTTCAGTTTCTGAAACAATCAATCAGTCTTTTACCGTCTTACCTACTTCTTCTACTTCCTCCTCTTATGTAATAGAAAGTGCGTCTAATTGCTATTTTTACGAGACATAAAAGCGATATAAACTATAAATACTGAGGTCTGAATGGAGAGATTAAATGTGTCTGGGTGTTTATTGCTGCATCGTGATTGCAATGAATACAATCAATATAGTTAGCCGGATGATCAGATCTAAAAATGTGCCACGAATGTTGAATTTATATTAAACATTTTTTTTAAATAATGAGATAGAGCCATTAAAAATAATTGCAAACATATGGATTCAGATATTAACATTTTAATATTAGTTTTCCAATTGAATCATGCAAATTGTTGTTGACTGAACATGCATGACCTGTTGTTGTTCGATATTATGTCACCATTAAAGTATCGTAATCTTCAATCACAACCAGTACACACTTTTAAGAAACACCTTTGGTTAAATATTGTAATCAAATGTTTTGATAAGCTATTTTAACTGCAGTCATACTCATGCCTGAACAGTGGGGAAATCGGTTATTAATAAATGCGTATTGAAGTCCAAAAAGATGTATAACGTGGTTGTAACAATTTTTCAGTTTGCACTGTGATCGTTTATAATGTTGTTTGTAAGTGCCAATCGACATGTACACACAGCGTCTATTACCGAAATAGATTCAAAGCTTGCCGACAGATACAAATTGAAGTTGGAATGCCGAAATGAAGAAAATTAGAAAGCAAAATTGTGAAGTGGCAAATTTCAGTCGATCTGTTAATAAACCACTAAGTGAAACCAGATAGTCATTAGTTAGATTTATGGAGACACGCTGTGTCAAAGGGGGTGGGGGGAGGGTCTGTATAGCAGGATGCGACCGTTGTACTAATTAAACCGTGTTTACTCAGCAATCAGACTGACTTCTAGCGACATTTTCAGGTTTCATTTTCCACGAAAAGGGTCAGAATTGAGAAAATGAATGCAGAGATTATGTTACTTAAAACAAGCATGTCATATTACCATGATGTAAGCGACTTTTAGAGAAAAGCTGGAGAAAATACATTTGATTCTGATTGGTTACGGTTAAATAAGGAGTGTGTTTTCACACGAAAATTCGTAGAACATAATAACGGCCTATTGAAATTAGAAGTTAGTCTTGAAATTGCTCTGTGAGAGAGAACCAGGGGTAGAATTACTTAGTAAGGACTCCGTACGTTATTTGAGAGAATAGGTCCGTTAAGGAATCGAAAAAAGAAAAAACCGCCAAACTAAGGGAGGGACACACCAAAAGCACAAAGATACTGTCACGATTCCATGTATATTGTGATGCAATTTTTATGATGTTTGCTTAGTTTACAGGTCTGCATGATTTCATTTGATACATTTATATAATTGATTTCATTTGATACATTTGTATACTAATGTGTTTTGAATTATGAATTGGAATTCTTACCTTAATTCTTAGTTAACAAAGACGTAGTGTTAATTTATGTCGTAAAACACTATGCTGAGTTATGAATAGGAAGTGTTACGTTAATTCTTGAATTTATCATCTTATTTGAATAATGATTATGTCCTAAGAATTTAATGTATTACATTAGTTAATGGGTTACGAGGATACATGTGAATTCACAGAATTTTTATGTTTAAATTATAGGGCCCAAATTTAAAGCGTCGATGTATAATTCGCAATGTGTGTAACTACATTCATTTGAGAACATGTGTATTTAATTAGCCGTAAAGTTGTTATCACTGATAGAACGATCTGATTTTTTGAACCAGGAATAATGGACAGTCTCAACAGTAACCATTGTAACGACAGACTTAGGATGTTTTAATTTTCTGTTGAAAGGGAGAAGATAATTTTTTTGGAAGATCGTGAAGACACATAAATAGCGACGTAAACTTAGGAAAGGGAATTGGGAGACGGAAATAGCAGTGAACGCATGATACAGTGGACAAGTCCGGAATCAAACGGAAACATCCACGAGTGCAGAGTATCTAGCGATTGGACGAGACAGGGTCTTCTAGAACAACATTGAATTGAACAGTGACGGGATCGGGAATAGCAGGTTATGAAAATCGAACAAGGCATTGAACTTCGATTGTTCCACTCGACCCTATGATGATTTAAAACTATCAGTAATAAAACGGCTAATTTGTTAAATCTATTTCAAATCTTATTGTAATTCGGTGAAAGTTGTATTTCTAAACAGCGTGTATTCCTAATGAAAGGAAGTTTCATAATTGTGTATGTATTTGATAAAATTGTTTGTCTATCTTTACGGGGGCTCAGAGATGTTTTTTTCAATATACCTGCTCAGTTTACCCTATCTATTCTCATACTCGAACCGGGCAATTACATCGAGGGGGGTCATCTCTTAGATAACGAGTATCAAAAGGGAGTGGGTTATAGTTATTATTATTATATGTTGTACAATACCCCTTGACAAAGTGGGAGTTAACACTTACCCTTTGACAAATGGGGCTTATACAATACTATACGAATAACGCTCATAACCGGCGCGTAACCTGACAAAAATCATGTCAAACAAACACAAACTCATTAAATATGTTTTTTTTTTTCAAGACGTTACGGCATCATTTATATTTTTGGACCATTCTGTAATGCTTCGTCACTAGACCGGTACAAGTGATGCTCACTATTTCTATCTACGCAGGAAATGCGCAAATGAAAATATAAAACACACACAACAACAGCAAACAAGCAAGCTCGCACTTTTGTATGAGAACAGTCATTAATTTGAAAAATACAAATTTGATGTATGTTCAATCTAAATTCTGAACAAGTCGCTGTTTTATTAGTATTATCAAGTTTCGAAACTTATGTATAGTAAAGCAGCCGTTAATCTTTTAGGCACATAATTTAGAAACAAAACCACTCAAATCAAAGTATTTTACCTTTAAAATTAATATTCAATAGAAAATCTACAGTTTCCAAGATGACGTAATCACATATTTCAAGCGTGAAGTGGCCACATTGTTTATTATTATTCGCAGCTTTTGTTATTTTTGTCAATACAATGTGCCCATATCACTTATGAAATATTTCCTTGCATCTGCTCAGAAAAAATCGATATAATCTTTGCCTAGTATCTGCTTATTTTCATATGTAGCTGAATGTTTTAAAACTATTTGATATTATATATATTATACCTAAATTTCTAAGTGAACATGTAAGCTTCACAGACAAATACACACAGTCACACACACGGTCAAACATTCAAAACAGATCTTTGTCTCTATCGACCTGTTTTATTCCGAAACCGAGTTCCATGAAGATTTCCAGTCAAACCTATACATTTGTTATTATTCTGTTTTAACCAATACAAAAGACAATTCATCTTGTGTCTTTGTTGTTTTTTTTTTTAATTTGAGTGAATCATGCGCAGAATGAAATGGTCTTAAAATTACATGCATACTATTTGACTGTTTCTACAGAAACACTGACGAGTTTTACCAATCTATCTTTCTATCTATCTATCTTTCTATCTATCTATCTATCTATTTATCTATCTATCTATCTATCTATCTATCTATCTATCTATCTATCTATCTATCTATCTATCTATCTATCTATCTATCTATCTATCTATCTATCTATCTATCTGAATGTTTGGTCTAATGTATTCGCAGTCGGAATTAAGTAATTTAGTTAGAATTAATATATATCAGAAATTGAAGAATGTATGTCATTTGCAAAACAGTTCTAAATAATTGGGCTTTCACGCGTGACGACATATCAACCTCTATATTAATGTAGTATGATTGCATTTGGAGACTCTAATTTTGTTTAACATCATTTGATAATTATTTCATTATTAAATGAATTTAAAAAAAGAAAATGATAATGACCGCATTGTTTTGAAGGGAACTCCTACAAAGGTGCATACACTAGTTTCCATTGTCCAGTTAAAGGATCTGAACCAATATGCACGCTGTCAAAGTTGACTTATCAGCCACAGTACTGTTCCACCAGGATATAATGCTATCGAGTGCAGAACCTAGTATGTCTCTTATCCGAGGTGGGCGAGTGGGGTTTATTTAGAGAATGGTTTAAGATATCTAGCTCAACATTGCCATTTGTAATAGCTCGAGTTACAGGAAAAATGTATAAAGACGATAATGAATTCACTTGACACATATAAAGAATTTTTTTTTTAAAAAAAAACGTTGGTTTTTACAGTTGCGGTATAGCAGGGAAAACTGGTTGGCACGTGAGAAATTGAAAACTACGAGATTACAATCGAAGTTACTCGCTGAGAAGTACCGGACCTTAACTATAGATAGAAAAAGCGACGTAGGATGCAAATTAAGCTTCTGAAGTACATTTCATACCTGTTCAAATTACAGAACATTGGTTCGTCGAACGAAACAAGTTGTTGCTCAGGTGGTATGTTTCCAATTAAAGTAAGTAATATCCGTTTCGGTAATGAGGTAAGTTATGGGTCATGGGGTTCATACCCAACTAAATTACGAACATCGGATATAGAAATAAGTAAGCTGAGGGGTGGGTACCCAATTAAATATATAATATTGGTTTGTAAATGAAGTAATCTTCGGCCCGAATAAATTATTTAACATCAGCATACGAATGCAGTACGTAGTAACATGGGGTTAGAAATGTTGATGCTTAATTCAAGTACATAACGTCAGTTTGAAAAACAAGTAAGTTCTGGTTTGAATGATTGAGAATGAAATGGATGGTGGAGCTGTTTATGCTAAAACCAAAATGTGCAGTACTTGACCTTAAAACCATATATATATATATATATATATATATATATATATATATATATATATATATATATATATATATATATATATATATATATATATATATATATATATATATATAAGTTGGCTCAAAAAGTGTGTGTTGAAAACGTGACACTAGACAAACAAGAAGCGGCAGATGTCGTGTAAAAGAAACTGGTACTGGTTTGAGTGCATTGGGTCTACCTTCATCAGTTCGTATTTTAGCAATGATGTAGCGTTTGATTCTGGCTAGATGCGAGTAAATGTTCTTTTATAACTTTCGAATACACATTTTGTATATAAGTACTTTCCCTTATTTATATATATATATATATATATATATATATATATATATATATATATATATATATATATATATATATATATATATATAAATATATATATATATATATATATATATATATATATATATATATATATATATATATATATATATATATATATATATATATATATAGCTGTTGGCTGCTGCCAGTTAGTAAGCATTTAACATAGAAATCCGTGATTGCAGAGCATATATCCCTTTGTTTTGATTCTCCACGAGGGAAAATTTGTCCTACATGTTAATCATCCCTACTCTCCTCCCCGTCAAGCCATTTGTCTGGGATGAAAACTACTCTAGCGACTAGGCCTAGCCATAGGATGAGCGGGGTCAAAGGCAGCAAGTGATGAGTGGGACCCCAAGCAACAAAATCTGCTGAATCGCACCACCGTACAAATAAGATGTATAGCCAGCAGGGGGTGTCCAAGACGGTTGCCTCGTTCGCCTTGCCATAGGGGTGGGCCTGCTAGCGCCTCTTTTCTCCTGTCGGAGAAACTAGTCTAGAATCATTGTTGTTAAATAACCTACCAATTTACACCCTATCAATATTGCCGCAAAATAGACACCCAATTCCTGTCATTAGTCACTTTTCAACTGCACGAAAAAAGCCATTACAGGATGGTTATCTCCCAATTATGGCAAACAAACATTGTTTGCACTCTTTCTTTGTTAACTTGCTTTAGAGCCTAAACTCGTAACAAAGAATTAGGTAGATTGTCTGAGATTTGAAGTTTGGCTAAAATATTTCAGAACACATTGCATTTCTTGAATTGTGAATTCCCCATATCGGAGAAAGTAGGATCGACAGACGTTTCTCTAAAATGTCATCAAAAGTGGAAATCTTTCTTTCAAATCCTACCCAGGAACAATTTGATGTTGTAAAAAAAAAAAGATGAATTAATTCAACTTGTCAGAAATAACGATATTTTCAAAGCAAACGCTTTCTTTAACGAAATATGAAATAAAAAATATTTTGGTTCAGTATTTGGTTGAAAAGAATGTTTTGGATTAAAGTGATTTGGTTTCGATCAGTAAGTCTGTATCAGAGTCTGATTTTAACATAAATGAATGAAAATTAAAATACAAAATGAAAATTAAAATATAAAATGAAAATTAAAATACAAAATGAAAATTAAAATACAAAATTAAATTGGAGTTAAATAAGTTCGAGCATTAGGAAAATGAGAAAGAAAGACAAATGCAAATGAAGTTACGTGAAAAACAAATGTCTAATGCAGTTACAAGAAAAACAAATGCAAATGCAGTTAGATACGTAAGAAAAACAAATGCAAATGCAGTTAGATAAGGAAGAAGAAAAATGCTGTTAGATAAGGAAGAAAAAGAAAGACAAATGCAATTACAGGAAAAACAGATGCGGATGCAAAGTGAAAATGAAGATAGGGAATATCAATGTAGAATGAAAGAAATGGAGCTGGCAAGTGAAAAGCACATTCATACTTCAAATCCAGATTTTCGTTTTGATCTTGCAAAGAAAATTATGTTAGTGTCCCATGTAGAGAAGGAGATATAGACAAATACTCGTTTTGAAAACATTACTGAAAATTTGAAATGGCTAAAGGAGCATTGGACTCAGTTATTACGATGTGTACTCACCGGTAAGCCTTGTAATATTTTACCATTCGGTGTCTGTTCACCAAAGTGGTGAATACGATGCGTTAAAAGAATTCATCTTAAGCGTTATGATTTAGTCCCTGAAGCTTATCAGCAAAAAATCAGAAACTAAAAAAAAAGAAGCTGGAGAAACTCATGTTGAATTTGCTAAAGAAAAAGAGCAGTTTTTTGGTAGATGGTGCTTATCCAAGAAAGTTACAAACGATCTTTGAAGTCTCAAACAATTTGTATTACTTGAAGAATTTAATAACTGTGTCCATAGTGATATTAAGACTTATCGTGACGAGCACAAGATCGGAACCTTGGAAAATGCTGCTCGTTCCGCCGCGGATGAGTACTCTTTGACTCATAAAGTTCATTTCGTAAATACGACTTCTACTCATAGTCTTCTGTCAGAAAAGTATTTCAGCCTAATTCAAGCCCTTCTGAAACTCAAACTGGCACAGCTTTTAAAAATTATAGATTCTCGTCTCTCCCTATGTGTAACTATTGCAGGCAAAACACACGTTATTTCTAATTGCTACAAATTGAAATATATGTATCAGATTCAAGACAAAGCTTTCCAAATGCTCTTATTTAAATGAGGTCAAGGTCAGGGTCATGCATTGAAGGGAATACATTTGTTGTGTCTATCAAGCCCCAGTCTCATTTAATTATGGGGCATTATGAACCATTCATATAGAAGGGTGATTCGGCCAATCCCACCCCTATTAATATTTTAAGGGACACATTAGCTTCTCAGTCTTTTATTGTCAGATACTTTGCTTTTTTTCTGAGAAGTCGTTTAATGAGAGTTATTATTCAAGGAGTAGAATGCAACTTTGTTAATGTTCCTCTCCATTGTATAAATTTCTCATCAGTCTCAGGACCCGCGACAGATGTCACAGTTTCTGTTCACCCGTAGAGGGCATTCTTTTATTACAGAGCAACGACCTATCTGGAGACATGGTTGGGGTTAAATCATTTGTAACTGACAAGCCTTGTTTGGATCAGAATGTCGACCCGACTTCGCCTATTTATTTCCAGCTTGTGCAGTTACCAAATTTATGGCAAAGAAAGCTCTTGAGAATTCATTTGGGTGGTCATTTAGGGATTAATAAGACTTATCACAAGATCTTGACTCACTTTTATTGGCAAGAAATCAAAAGTGATTTCAAGTAAAGTAGATCTTGTTATACATGTCAAATGGTAGGAAAACCCAATCAGAAGATACCTAAGGCTCAATTGCAACTTATTCCTGCATTTGACGGACCATTTAGTAGAATTATGGTAGATTGTGTTGGTCCCTTACCTAAGATTAAGACAGGTAACCAATACTTGTTGACCATTATGTGTGCATCAACAAAATATCCAAAGGCAATTCCTTTGAGTAAGTTTAAATCTAAAATATTAGTGAAAGCTTTGATAAAGTTTTGTTTACTCAAATTTTGGCCTTCAGTCTATCCAATCAGGTCCAGCCTATTGTGCGTGAATGTTGCATTCAGCAATTCAAGTCAAAAGTGAGACTACAGCTTCACAGAATTGCAATGGAGAGAACGTTTGAATCTGAAAATGGAGTTCTGTCTCTCTTGCTCATTCTTCAATATTTCTTCTTAGAGTTTATAGCCCTTAAAAAATTAATAAGAACGTGAATGAGTTACATTATAATGTTAGCTCTCCTTGGATCTAAATAAATTATAGGAGTAGGCGTTTATTGAAAGAGACAGGATAAACATGCTATTAACGTAGTTGTACCTGTCCCAATTAGTGAAGATTTAAGTGAAGGAATATCATCGGATTCTACTGATTTTGGAGTGACAAATCTTCGAAATTCAGAAATTATGAAAGATCTGGACAAGACACTTTAACATTTGCAAGTGCAAGAAAGAAATAAAGTCAAACAGTTATGATTTGAATATGTCACTTATTTCCATATTACAAGGACAAACTAAATTTTCCATGACGCAGAAATTGTAAATTCCAAACTTGTGAAGCAACACCCGTCCAGGTAGAAATCATTCAACCAGGAATACTTAAAAATAAGAAATCAGTATTTCCTAGAGAACGATTTCATAGAGTCCAGTAAACGTGACCGGAATTCACATTGCATATTTGTTCCAAACCGAGATAAAACTTTCCATATGGGTACTGATTATAGGAAAGTGAATAGTGTGACAAAGACATTCATTTTCATTACCAAAAATTACCATTACCGTGTGAATAGATGTGCATAAATGTTTGTAGTTCATAAGAGTATTTCTTATGCTTTAATTTAAACCTCATGCATAATTAATTTATGGTAAAATGAAGGTTTATCATATAAATCTTACTTTTGATGGGTATCTGATTATATATATATATATATATATATATATATATATATATATATATATATATATATATATATATGCTTTAATTTAATATTGTTTGTCAGTTTTAATTATTTATTTTCATTACATGTTATTGTAATGGAAATTTATTAAGTAGAGATGATGTTCTTTTCTTCAGAAAATCAGTTGACCTGAATTTTCATTGGTAAACAAGTAATGTTGACCTACATTCTGACCTTGATTAAAGGTTACTGGCAACCACGTAAACAGGTTTTATTTTTTATTTAAAATGATTGGTTGTTGTCTAGGTCAAGATGCACTAGTGCATAAGGAAGTAATCAATTTTTATCCTTAAATTAAGAAAGACTGGTTCTTGTCAGAGTCGTGTTAGAAGTACCTGATATTAACGACCACATGACTCCTTCGCCACCCCTACCCTCCTTTGTGATTTGTTTCTTCAAAACTGAGTATTGGAATACGATATAATCTTTGTTTTAGTGAAATATAGTTAGTTTTTGACTTTTAACAAATGACGTTAAATTATTTTCTTTTGTTGTAGCCAAGTCTTTGAAAGCATGTTAAGTTTTCTTCAGACCAGTTGAAATTTAAAGGATTACTTCTTATATCTGGAAATATTTGATGTGCTCATACATAATTCTTGGACAAAGACAAAGTGCTCAAAATCTTGTTCGGATTTTGAAAACCGAAGTTTTAAATCAATTGATTGTACAAGGAACATTGCATAAAACCAAAACAGATTTTAGTATTCGTCATTGTCTTCCATCTTGTATTTTCCAACAGGACTCGAACTTGAATCTTTTAGAACATTTCATTGCTACGACATTTGTAATTTAATTTGTGAATTATTTTTGGATTACTTTTGGATTCGATTCTTAAAGCTGTAAGTTCTATTTCCACTTTTACAATCTGTTTCCAGGGAAATAAATTATTTGTTACTCTTTTCAAAGCTTGTTGTTTTCACGCTTTCGTTCTTACCGTTTATTAGAGCATAAACACGTAACAATCAATGATAAGGGTTTCCCCTTTTCGTGACACGAGTATAGTTTTTGACGTCAGTGGGACACAATTTTTGCTGTTTAATCAGTTTTTGACGTCAAGGAGACACATTTTTTGCTGTTTAATCAGTTTTTGACGTCAAGGAGACACATTTTTTGCTGTTTAATCAGTTTTTGACGTCAAGGGGACACATTTTTGCTGTTTAATCAGTTTTTGACGTCAAGGAGACACATTTTTTGCTGTTTAATCAGTTTTTGACGTCAAGGGGACACATTTTTGCTGTTTAATCAGTTTTTGACGTCAAGGAGACACATTTTTTGCTGTTTAATCAGTTTTTGACGTCAAGGGGACACATTTTTGCTGTTTAATCAGTTTTTGACGTCAAGGGGACACATTATTGCTGTTTAATCAGCTTTTGACTCTTTATGGACACAGATTGTTTGTTCAAAATATGTAAGCACCATCTGAGAGAGAGAGAGAGAGAGAGAGAGAGAGAGTATATATATATATATATATATATATATATATATATATATATATATATATATATATATATATAATTGACTATAACATATATTTAAACAGATATCCTAAAAAGAGGAAAGAGGACACTGCCACAATTGATAAAGCCACTGAGACGATATAAAATATCTCCCCTTGACACATAGAGGACATGTGCTATTTAGTTAGACCTAAGAGTATATTTCACTTGTGATGTAGACATATTGTATGGACATGAGTGGCGAAGACGAAAGTAAGAAAACAATTTGTTCTCACTGCACGAGTGAAATATCTTCTTACATCTTTTTAAATAAAACCATACATTTTCTTTTCACCAATATTCGTACATTGCAAATGCGTTCTGTTTGTATGCATTTGTTTATCTATTCCGTGTTAGTGCGATTAATGACTGCATCACTAGATTGATCAAAGAAGTTCCAAAATTTTACAGTCATTAAAGGACATATATTTCTTCAAACAGTGTATTTTGTTAGAAATTAATGACCGTTTTCTTTCGAAAAATCCAGCAGATCTTTATTTTTATTAACATATTTTTTTCACTAATTGATACAATAAATACTGCTGAGTTGGCAATACCATACCAACATGACGGAACGTTACCTGAAGCATCAAAGCGTAACATCATTAAATAAAATATTTTACAGATTGTTAGTTTTCTTGTAAAGATTTTGTTTTCTACTTTTTTAATTTCTGAATTCCATCGCAAATTGGGTATGTGTTGGCAAACTTGCAGTCTACTTTGGTAACAGACGTAATTGCCTGCTTTCAACACAGCTTTTAGATATAATAACTGACGACAATTACAATCGCTAATCAAACATTTGTTACTATATTTAATTGAATTTTTCTTTAAAATGTGTACCTTTGATATTGAGAGTAACATGTATACGATACTTGTGACACACTGTATGTACTGAATTTCAATACCGTTGGGGCCCCGAGTGGCCGAGTGGTCTAAAGCGCTGTCCGTTACGGATCACTGCCATCTCACCTCTGTCTGCGTGGGTTTGAGTCTAATGTAGTTATGTGACAAAGCTTGCCAGTAGCTTCTCGTGGGTCGGTGGTTCTTTCCTGGGGTTTTCCGGGTTCTTCCTCTACCATTAAAATACTGGCGCCGAGTATAGCCTATAATGTGCTTAAAAATGGCGTTAAACCATAAAAACCCCCAATCAATACCGTTCAATTAACAGTGTTAATTCATTCTTGAATATCATTTGCTGATCACAGTACAGCAGTACTCTTGTCGTAAACGGTATCAACCTTACAGTGTATTCAGTTCATAATAGTTTCCTCCATGAAATTCTCATATAGTCATGTTAATTGTGATTGCTTTCCGATTTCGGGTATAATCATAGGATTACATATAGTTTATGGCAGATTGTACTATAGCCGTGCAATCGGAAAAGTTCCCTAACAGTGTACACTCTCGGTAAATAATTTAAGTAATTAACGAAATTAAAAAAATGAATCCTTAGGTCTCTTGAGCAGAATATAATGTTCAGAAAATACCTTTAAGACAAAGCACAAAATAATATAAGATGAAATTAACATTTAAACTAAGATACTGTCTCTAAGAAACAAAGACAAGAAGTAGAAAAATCCTAACCTGATTCAGACAATTTACCAATGTATTGGGTGTTTGGTGTACAAACTGTACTGTCAATATATTTCATGCTTGTTCAGCATTACAAGATGAAACAGATGCAAAATTTATAAAAGGACTACTACTACAACTACTACTACTTATTTGTAACATAGGCCTTCTGCCAAAATAGCATGAATTGTACAACCGCTAAGCAAAATAATTCTAAGATTTGCTTTAAAAAACTTTGAAAGATAAACAGCAAAGTTATTCAGGGTACTAAGATTGCTGTTGATTCTCTGGATTAAGTTTGAAATTCCGTGAGGTTTGTATTACAGTGAACATATGATGTTTTATAGGCCATTCCCACATTATTATACATGGTATATTTGAGCGCAAACTAAAACTTATCTTTTATATATATACAAAAGAAGAGCACAATCTTTCAACATAGGGGATATATTTCTACCTACCTATATTTGCCAATATGGAAATGCTTCCAGTTTTAAACATGCAAAACAGGCTAACACTGTACGAAGAGCTTTAAAAAATCTGTTTAGTATTAACAAACTCAAGAGTTTTTCTAATCTTATAATATAATCGTAATCTAAATTTAAATTTAAATTGAATTTAAATCTTCTTTTAGTTCTTGTTGAAAATATCTTTACAGCGTTGTTTAAATATAATGAACAAGAGATTCTCATCGCCCACCCATGATTAACCAACATTTCTCCCACTCCGTATGAAAAAAGCAGATTCTTGACTTTATTCATCCAAGAGTCACCGAGTTTCGACCATGCTAATTGTAGGTTTTATCATTCTTTTGGGAATCTATCACCAGTATGTTTGAATAATTTAAACCAGTACATAATAAGTCTTATATACTGTACTACCCACATTGGCATTCTACACAAAATCATTTCAAATAAAGCGTTTGGTGTGTGCACCGTAATATCAAGAATATATCTGCAAAATGACGCATGTACGCCCTAAATATCACCTGTTTTGTCAAAGAAACCACTAACTTCGGACCCATAATTCAAAATTTGTGCTGTCGAAGTATCGAATATTTGGAATTTAGTTTTTGTAGACAGTTTACCAAACAGATTAAAGTTTGTCTTTAAACAATAAAGTGACTTTGTCGATTAGGCTTATAGTGTCAGTAGAAAGCAAATTGAGATACCAATAATATTGATATAGAGAATTGTGATCCGTCAATGGCGCAATAAAAAAAAATATAAACATTATTTCAACTGCGAGCCTAAATGTCAATGACGAATCTCCGATAATCAATCAATATTAATCATTAATAACGTATAAAAATAACGATTAAAAGTAAAATAGCCCCCGTTTTCTAAAAGAATTTAACACATTTTTATAGTAATCCTTTCTTTTTATCCGTTACTCTCTCCCCCACCATACATTATGGGCAACAAACGCAGAAATCTGGAGTAAGAGAGAAAAGTAATTTGGGTTAGATGAAAACCTAAAAAATGAACTTGCACCAAGTAACCTACCAGAACATTGTTCATCGTAATAGAATAATTATTACACATTGGGATTAATCGAGTGTTCATAACATCAATGATACATAATTGCAACGATCTGTCGAATATGAATTAAATTTTGTCGGTGACAAGGCTCACCTAATGTAACACATTTTATGCTTTATTAATGTTGGTGTTGTTTCCTAAACCTATTATGTTTTAAAAATGTAACAACCGATTTTCATTAGTCAAATATGAAAATGTCCAAACGGCACCCCCCTCTCTCTCTCTCTCTCTTTCTGGTAAAGTTAAAACAAACCGACCAAATTGAGAGAGAGAGAAGAGAGAGAGAGAGAGAGAGAGAGAGAGAGAGAGAGAGAGAGAGAGAGAGAGAGAAACCATGACCTCACGCATCTGAGGCGGACAATCTAACCATTATGCCATCGGAGCGTTCAGTAGTAACGTTAATTAAAGTAGAATAATACATTAAATCAACTGTAAATGTATTAAAATGTTTTAATTACCTCTTGCTTAGATTGAATTCAGGGCTAATTTTTAAAAGCCAGTATGTTAGTGTTTGAGTGTTCTGTGTGTTTGACTTTCTTTATAGAAATAATCTTTTATGTTCAAATCAAGAGTGTGTCTTGTATTGATTTAATAAAAGTGAATAAAAATAGAAACTTAAAAAGAAACCAATCAACTTATACAATTAGCAAAACTTGTATAATGGTTTTTACTAAATGAGAACTCGGTAAACCTCGTTTTCTTTTCATATAAAATGTATACATCTCGTGTCATTTATATATATTATATATTATATATTACACACACACACACACACACACACACACATATATATATATATATATATATATATATATATATATATATATATATATATATATATATATATATAGAGAGAGAGAGAGAGAGAGAGAGAGAGAGACCTAACATATGACGCAATCGCCAAAATTTCATCTTTCATATCGTCTCAAATATACCCCTTTTCGAAAGTACAATTAAAGTTATTAATATTGAACTTTTGTCTTATATGCTTGTTTACGTATAAAGCAATACCACATGCGAAAAAATTACCTTGACTAGACGCGATCTATCTAAGAAGGCGGAAAGTGAAAGTATTTTGTTGTTGTTATTGTTGTTGTTGTTGTAAGGTTAAACGCCATTTTGTAGCACACCATACGCTATACATGGCGGCCAGTATTAACGGGACTCATTGCCAAACTCACGTTACTGGAACTAGACACGTACGCAAGTTTTCCATTACTAGTGTCAGTATTGTAATATTATCTAAACCATTCAAAGGAGTCGTCGTGAAGAAAAGACAGTTATTTATGTCATACAGTCCA
The DNA here is from genome assembly GCA_030141615.1 of Unio pictorum. Classification (NCBI taxonomy): domain Eukaryota; kingdom Metazoa; phylum Mollusca; class Bivalvia; order Unionida; family Unionidae; genus Unio; species Unio pictorum. Next base: position 449,504 of record JARLTB010000192.1, on the reverse strand, counting down.
TTATAATTGTTGACCACGTGTCAATGTCACAGATACTGAAGTTTATCAGTACGGTTTTGGTTTCAGTTTTGAAGTTCCTTAATCCTACGATGGATTCCGTGTATCCTTACAAGATGAGCCATTTTGAATTAAAATATTTTTATTCTTTATCCCAACTTGGTTACTCCTTAGATCAAGGTCACACGGTTAACATCATTGTTTTGATCGTCAGCGTCACAAGATTGACATCATTGCTTTGATCGTGAGGTCGACGGGCAAGCCATTTCTTCTGTATTTGGAAATTTTGTTAATAATCAAAGTTCTCGTTAATTTCAAACTCTGAGACGAGCGCGAGATGTAAATACATGTCTCATATTATACCATAATCCTTCATGCAGTACCTTTAATTTTTTAATTTGTAAATTTGACATTAACTGCAGCTTGTCCATTCATTGCATGTTGTCATCAAATTCATCGTAAATGAGTAACCTTATAAATACGACAATGACACCTTAAAAATTAAGATGATTCTTCATTCAACTTGGGTAGTGTTTACAGTACTAACGGGGGAATAGGTGTGGCAGGCAAGGCTACCCCTGGCGCAAGATATCTTGCGGCGCCTAAACTACGGCCGCCAGTGAACATGGGGCGATAAACCGCTTTGGACCTTTATCGAGAAACCGGGTGTCATTTACCCATAGTACACTACTAAGTGTTTAAAATCATCGTCTAAGAATAGAGTGCAGATTGAAAAACGTTGTTTGTACGAGATTCATTTGCGTCAGTTATTGGGCATAGAGATTCATACATTTGTGTGAATACTAATCTTACAACACATCCTTCACACTTCATAAAAATAATTATAAAGTCAAAATAATATGTGTTGTGAGGATTAACATTGTATCCGAGTTGAAGGTATGCTTTTCACGAACAAAGAGCTCTCTGTCGTAGAAACCTCAAAGAATGGCTTGACTGCTGTAGCTTGAGTTCCTTTTTGCAAACAACAGTACTCTAAGTTAGAGGTTCAGCTCTAGACACTTCGAGACATACACATTTTGTCAAACTTTGCGATCTGCAAACTAAAAGTGACAAAAAGTTAATTACATATAACCTATTAAAATATTGATGGAATAGAAAATGAGTCTACTTTTATTGTAAATACGCAAGAAGTTAGCTCATTAAAATTAGCCAATTTTGTGCAACAATTTAAATGAATAAACTCTACTATCAAGAACTGATGAGTGTGTTAACTTTGCTGTTTAGACACTGTATCATTATACGATTTAGGTGAAAAGCGTCACCTAAAAATACACTTACATTAACAAATGTCTTTATTTAAAGTCTTTGATAACTTTTCTCAAACAGCATTAATTCCTTTGTAACCTATTTCATGTTTAATACATGGTATATAATATTTTCTGATTGACCACAAAATCATTCATCGAAACGCCCATATATCATAAAACGTTTGACCTTGTGTTTGATTTTGAGATTTGTGTTCAACCAATTGTAAGTAACTTTCTTTGCATTACCTTATGTTCATCATGATCACTTTGTGCTGATAAATATCAAATTAAACAGTACGCATTGAGTCGAACAAATACTATGTCCATCATAAATACAAACCGTATTACGCTTTGCTGAAATTTGCTATACATGACTGACAAATTCTGCCTTCGAATTAAACAAAATATTTAGTGGATCTATTTCAATTTACCTGCCAGGTAATTTTACTGGACGATTAGCCACGTATTGTGCGGTTTCACCCCCGATAAAAACACTAGTTGATATAGGTGACAGAAAAAATGCCCTAAGTGACCTTTTAATGAACTTTTCAACGGAAGAGTAATTTTGAATTAAAGCTAAACGAACTAGACTTTTTCCGGGTGTGTAACTTTCAATAGGGTTAAATTTATCATCCGTTTAGACTTCAGCATAGGTGTGACGAACTGCATACTTGGAACAGAAAATATACCTTGGGTAAATGTTTCTTCTTAATCGAAAGCAGTCAGTTAATTTATTGCTGTTTGACAACCCAGTCAGGTTCTCAGGACTTCCAACACAGTAATGAAGACTGTATTTATGACTTGTAATTTCTGTGATATAGGCGTGTATGTTCATTCAGCTCACATCAATATTTATCTTCGTCGTCATCATCTCAAAATGTTTAATGGCTATAATATATATTTCAGAATTACGATTTCTTTTCTGTCTGTCCTCAGTGTATGTATGTATGTATGTATGTATGTATGCATGCATGCATGCATGTATGTATGTATGTATGTATGTATGTATGTATGTATGTATGTATGTATGTATGTATGTATGTATGTATGTATGTATGTATGTATGTACGTATGTATGTTATGTATTATGTGTGTGTATATGTATGTATGGTTGTATGTTATTTTCATGAGGTAAAATTGAATATATATATATATATATATATATATATATATATATATATATATATATATATATATATATAGAGAGAGAGAGAGAGAGAGAGAGAGAGAGAAGTAAAAATAAAATAGAAAGAAAAATTATAAACATTCGAACCCTCACCGAAAGTGACCCGGTTTGTGGTCACCAACCTTTAACGTCGCCTTCGGCTATAGCTGAACTTGGTAAAAGCCGATGTACATAGCCGGTGTACGAAGGAAAGAGTCAAATGCACCTGATGACTCCAAGATTGTCCAAGTAAATGATACCACTACTCAAACTGTAGACATTCTCCAATATTATCTCGCTAACATATTTTTTTCTTCTCCACATGAAACTACTATTATTTGCAGTTGTATTATATTTTCTTTACATTTATCCATACCAATGATATCCAAAAATGTCTTTCAATTTATAACATAACGTATAATCATGTATTTTTATAGGATAGATTGAGGGTATTCAAACCCATCGTTCGCTGTTTTTTAATATTATTGTTTTGAAATACAACTAATGTGATTTAGTTATTCGACAATGTCTGAAATTTGATTTCTTCGGAGATCCTATAAATGGGAATATATGAATATAAACAATAATGCTTTATTATTCCTTTTCAGGTTGGTTTATTAGATTCAGAGATTAAATCAACATTTATTAGGTTGCATACAATGTGAGTCCGCCCTGGATGAACCCTATACAATATTTCCGACTCGCATAAACGTCCAAAACGGATGAGGATGTAAACATTGATCTGGCTTTTATGGGAGCCTAGGGTGCTGATAATTATCATATACAAGACTTTATAGTCTGAGGGAAAATTAATGTTTTTCTCTACTAATTGTATTCAGATTAAGGATACTGTGGGTGCAAGCAGTTTTCAAGGATCCTACCCTACAACGAGCAACCTTTATTGGTAAAAAAAAACTAATGGTGAAGTAAAAGAAAACTGGACATCACATTTGATCCAATCAACTGGACATCACAGTTGATCCAGTTATTTTCACATTACTGTTATAATACTACGAAGAACCGTTAGATTTACAGAAAATTTACAATTATTGACTTTAACGTGTTGATGCGTATGATCAGAAGCAAATTGCACGGTAGTGTCGGTATTCTTGGCCACCATGCCAAGTCTGCCCATGTCGATTACTTTGTGGTATTCTGGTGTGAGTATTGGCTCTAATACATGCCAGCGTATTTGAAGATGACATGAGTGAGCCTGAATCTAAACCCAGAGAGTCTACACCCAAGCAAAATTCACCAGTAAATCCTTAAAATACTACTACATTAATTGTTAACTAAACTTAAACGGCAATGTGAATGCAAAATGATGATCGTTTGGATCACGACAGTTTGAAGTAACCGCTTGGATTGAGTTTAGCAGCCCAGCATAATTGACACCTTTTAAAGTTATCGACAACATTCAACACGTGCAACATTCCAACGATAAGTTTCACATCACAAATTAAAAAGATACACTGTTCATGGCCCATGTTTCCCTTCCCCAAGGGACATGACGCAGAAAGATTTTTTTGGTGGACAAACTTCGCAGCACCAAAAAAAAAACATTGTTTAAATTAACAAATTGACAACACTGAAGGCAAGATGTGTTTATCTATTGCATCTTGGTAGGACGAACGTATGCTGATAAGAACGACACGACAGAGTGTAAAAGAGCCTGGAAAACTATTCGACAATCGGACTGAGCCAAACAACGAAGAGAAACAGAACTCCCGTTACAGCAAGCGGAGATATCCAAAGGAACACCATGTGTCATTACAGAAATGCAGATATTGCAAAACACCTTGGTTCTACGTTACACCTTGAAAGTACACCCTCAAGAAGCTTGGGGACCTCTGTTGTTTCGAGGTAACTATTTCAATGACGGAAAATACGTTCCCGTATATCAAGACGATTAACATTTCGATTCCATCAACAGTTTTACCGGATTAAATGGATACAGTTATTATTGCGAAATATGAGTATGGTATAACAATTGAGAAAACCACAAGCATTGTGGATCGAAATGCTCAGGATTTTTGGTCTCTCAACCCTGTCTGCACGAAGTACAAGAATGAATGCATTGCCCAACGTGTCAGCGAACGTCTGTCAGCCCTACCTGTTCGCATCAGAAACGTGCACATCAACTCCTGAGAATGTATCCTGTATGTGGACAATGCATACCAATAATGCCTAGGCGCACTTATGTTCAGGAAAGAAACGATGTCACATTTGTCACCAAACTGCGGACTTGTAACACAAGTGCTACATTCAAAACTACCATTCCAAACAAGAAGAAGAAAATGACCAGAAGAAAGAGAATTTTATATTTTCCAATTTCGAATGCATGCACAAGACTGGTATTCATATTCCTAATTTCCGGGTGGTTCACCGAACGTGCAAGAAGTACATCCAAGAGCCTTGTATTTAGTCATTACCCTCATTGCAGCAAGATTCCTGGAGGAGGTGAAAAAATACTTCGAGGCAGAACACACTGTCCAATTTTGACTAATCGATTTATTGCCCCATCGACGAGACGCGGAGTCAAGAATTATCGAACGTTACGGAGATTGTCATCGCTATGCCACGGTAATGGCTCACAATTTCTCGCGATAGGATGGTCTACTTCTTTTGAGATAATATAAGGAACAAAGTACCGAACGTTCGAAAGTGACTTTGAATGAAGCCAAAAATCATTTTTATGCAAGTGAGCAGGCACGATTTATAAATTCGATGAGTTACGTTGCCGTACCATTGAGTCGAATGTTTAAAACGTATGAAATGCCAGAAATGGCTAAAGGCTATTTCCGCACTTTGTCAATACCGTAGCGAATCAACATACTGTTTAACCCTATTTGCTTGAGGCTCACTACTACGACTTCGACAACGTGCTCAAAGGAACAACGAGAATCTGCCTTCGCTTGGTACCAGTCTCACGCCTCGGACCCCTTAGACTTTCAACAAGAAATATCGAAGTATTGTCGATTGGACGTGGACATTTCATAACGCTACTGTGGCAAATTTAGAGCATTACCTTTGAAAGAAATCTGCAAAATGCCAAAACGTGTTCCTTAGTGTACCGCCAACAATTCATGCATGAAAACACGCTGCCTTGCATCAGCCATTAAATGAAGAATTTTGTCAAACATCAATGCTCCGTGAAAGACATACGCTGGCTACATTTCTTGAGCAACAATGAAGACAGGTTAATTCAACATTCTCAAAACGGAAGAGGCGATAATAGCAACGGACGGTTGGGACTTAGAAAAACATCCGATCGTGCACGAGATCAAAGGTTGTTTATTTCATGGATGTCCGCTCTGCTACCTTCCACGTGGCACTAAAAATCAGTTTGTACAACAGACCACAGAGTACGAGACCACGTGTCAGCGACACTTAAAGTTAGAACAGCAAAGATACCAAGAGGTGGAAATGTGTGAACACGAGTACAGTCACCTTTTGTAAACCAATCCCAAACGAAAAGTTACAAGCTAGTGGGCCCACATAAACCGCGAGTCATTTTCTACGGAGGAGTAACGAATGATACCTGTTGGATATACCAAGCAGACGAAGAGAAAGGAGAAGAAATAAAATACTTGGACGTGTGTTTCCTGTATCTAACATGTTCAGATATCGTTATTTTCCCGTTGGGCACTCGGAATTGATGACGGAACACATTTACATTGACAACATTCGATAATACGATGGCTTGCTCAAGTGCAAATTCTTGTCTCCCACGGACTTTAAACATCCCGTTTTATCTCACAATCGCCAAGGAAAACTGATGTTTCCTTTATGCCGTACTTGTTCCGAAACGTGCAACTAAGACCAACATTGTTAGCAGACACAGGAAGCACACGTTGTGACAGGAACGTGGGTCATTGTGGAATTGTTTAAAGCTCTGGACCTGGGATAAAACTGTTCGAAGTGTACGAAATGTACCACATTGCCATGACACCATAATACCACAAAGTCAAAGAGACATATAAGACATTTTTGCAGACTACGTTGATGCCTTTTAGAAACTGAAACAAGAAGGCAGCCGCTATCCTTCCTAGTTCCACACTCCTGAAGGCCAAAAGCAATTCAAAGACAAATACTGGGAGCAGGATGGCATCACCTTTGACCACCTGGAGAAAAACAATGTAAGGCGATCGTTTGCTAAATTGATGTTAAATTGTGTGTGGGGTAAAATGGCACATCGACCGTGTTTATGCAAGACGGAGTATTTGACAGAACCTTCCTGCTACTTTCAGATGATTTATGACAAAACTAAATATATGAAACACATGAATGCCGTTCGTGAGGACTTGATTTTAGTCAAGTGCGAGAAAGAACTGGACTATGTAGAAACCGACGAATTTGGAAATGTCCGCATTGCGGCTTACGTAATAGTTCATGCTTGCATACACTTGTAAGACGTTTTAGAACTGTTAGGAAATCGTGAGCTGACACGGACAGCTGCATCTACATCGATCGTGTAGGTCACTGTTGTCCTAACATCGAAGGAGACAGTTTTGGAGCCTAGATGGACTAGCTACGAGAGGACAAGATTCTAAGTTTTGATAGTGTCAGTCCAAACATTACGGCTATGATTACCTGGACAAACAAGGATATTTGCAGACCAAGTGAAAAGTGAAAGAATTATCTCTTAATTATCGCAACAGCCGAGTGGCGAACTTTGGGGTGCTGAAAGAAGCCTTGCAGCCTGGACAGGATGAAAACTTTAAAGTGACTATATACAAACCGCACAAGACTGTACGTTCACCTACACATCAATTCGTCAGGCGACCCTTGGAAAAGTCTATCAAATCGTGACCAGCAGAGAGTTCGGCTTCCCAACCACTTCACTTTACCGTATTGACACGTCGATATTGGTCAGCATATACAAAGTGACATGTCCAGGAACTTTGATATCAATACTGCTACTATACTTACCATGGAAAGTGATGCCGTGCGTGTCAAACCTGATGGATGCCACTCATTATTGTGGAATCTTTACTGGATGTCAAAATCTGCGTGAGACCATGCGTCTACCACTCTACGGATGTCATGCAACCGTAGGTAGACTCCTACAGATTTTACCGTACGCTCATCGAAATGAACCTGGAAAGACAAATAATATGTCCTTATGCGTTTGCCTGAAAACTGTGACTTTAAAAGTCTATTTCAATCCTTAAAAGGCAAATGAGCAACATATCTGGCAGGACCTATCCCCGAGCAGGAGCAGAGCAGGATTTTTGTACTTGGTCGAAGGTAATACAATCAAATGCTTCAGTGGCTTTGTGTCTCGTGACCAGTCGGAACAGAAAGATTCCGCTTATCTGTAAGATCAATGAAGGTCTATGAATTATCACTTCCTGCGTGTAGTGTTATCGAAGTCATTAAAGTGGCATAATTTGTCGTTTAAGAAACCAGCTTGGCTTGGCTAGGGATCAAATGTTGGACAACACCTATACAAGTATTTAAACCCCATGTTAAACATAATGTTCAAGTATTACAAAAGAAATTGCAAGAGAAGAGCTATAAGGTAAGTTTTACATGAACTTGCATGAGCAAAATCTCAATTGGTGTCTATATTTTTGGTGTCAAGAAATACACAAGATGAATGCGACAAAAGTCAACCAACGCGTCAGATTTCTCTGGATCAAGTGTGCGTTCTTCCTATAATTCCGGTTTAGGCCGGTTACATCATAAGATTTTATTACCGGAATGGTTGTGGTCAGAAATTACTAACGTTTGCTCTAGGAGAAGATCTTAAATAAAGATATGAGACATTCAGAAATGACCTTTAACGTGAGTGTAAAAACTGACTAACATGATCATGGATACTTTACAAGAGAACATCCGTGGCTTGCATGTGGAGCTGAGAGAACGCATTTACTGATAGTTGGTAAAATACAAGACAAGCGCAAAGAACGATTGCATCCGTTACGTCACGGGTCATTAAACCACTGTTACTAAAATCATATAAGTAGTCTGATTCATATGAAAGTGTTCCAATGGTCAGACCTTGTTTAAATGCACGTGGGGGAGAAAGATCGGTATGTTTCTCTTTGTTTTACAAACACGCTGGTACACACACTGCAACGAATTCCAGTAGACGAGTTAGATGATTACCAAACTCTTTTACAATTAGTTGAAGAGCAAACTTCAGAACGAAGTGTGATGTGTATGTTAGGGACTAAACCAGCTAGATTTGATACTGAGTACGATCGTCTCTGTGCATAAAATACACGTATTGCTTCCAAAAAGAGGTTATTAAAACGGACTACCATGCCACAACCTTTTTCACTCGTGATATAATAGATTCCTTGGAAGTGTATCAATGACTGTAGTCAAATGGTGCATGATTACCAGCACTTATTACAAAAAAATGTGTCCTATAAATTGTGTTCGAGGTGTCGTGTGTGTTTTAGTGACCTGCTTTCTGGGATATAGGTTACCAGCAGATTCCCTGTAGACACTTTACAAAACATACATACCACCAAAAAAACCCACGTGAAATTAGAATATTTAAATGTTCACGAGAAGCCCATTCTGTTAAAACGACTTGCGCTTTCATCTGGACACTTCTTGACATCTACCGGAAAAACAACTTCGTCAACGTTTAGTTGCTGACTGAAAATATGATTGACAATGTGTGTGAAGCTTGTGACGTAGACCCTCACTAGACAGATGTACGTGACTGGAAAAGTTGGGATTTTGTAGGTTGGACTAAAGCAGTAGACAATTATGATCAAGAGTTAAGACCCTAAAATCCAACGTTAAGTCAAAAAAGTAACTTTTAAGCTTGTGTTAGTGACAGTGTCAGAAGAAGGAGTCGACACCGAGGAAACCACTCATTTCAGAACAGGACGTTCATGGACTTTTCCCAAAAAAAAAACATTACGTGGTGACACCTGTGCAACTGTACCCAATGTACAGACTGTAAGAACATTACATACTATACCTAGGATACCATGGTTAACAAAACATGTTGTACAGAGACTTGTTTATATTCCACTTTGATCGATGTAATGTGTATTTTATTGCTGTACTTACCCATTTGTCTTTTATGTATTTTTATCTTTATGTTGTTGCATTTTATTTTATTTTCAGCAATCAAAATGCCCTTAAAAAGTATAAATAAAAATCTTGTCTTGTCTGTTTTAGTGTCAAACGCAATATTCCCTACACTAATATGGCTACCTCTGCTGTTTCTGCGCCCTCGTCTCCCACTTTCAAAGTCATCGAGGAACAGTCAGATTGTGTTAGTTGGGATGCCATATATCTTTGCCATCCCTTTAACATGGTCATGGCCTGACCTAGCGGTTCAACCAAACGTTTGGTAGAACATAAACATCATTTGATCCATCTGAAAGTGGACCTTCAACAAATCGTGTGGTGTAACAAGGAATGGTAATTGGCGTACAGCCTCTTGCGATAAAGTCAAGTCGATTCCGTTATGTTTGTGGAAGGCATTCCTGGTGAGACTAAAGGATCGTTTCTGACCCCCAGTCAAAACCATCTGGTCATTATCGACGGTATGTTACGAGAATACGAAGAAGAAATTAAAATCAGGTTTACTCGCAAAGAGCATCATCGTAATGCAAGTGTCATTCAAACAACATTAATATCAATGATCATTACGTGGTCTTGTTTAAAAGCCCTAAAGATAAATTGCAAGTGGAAGCTTTATCCAAACAGTTAGGAACACCTTGGCAGATTCATGCGTGCGATGATGCCACTCAAATCCCACACGCCTATTAACTCGTGGATTTAAAACCAAGAGTATTTTCGATTTAGTACATATCTGTTTCACGACTGGTGCTAAGACGGCGGAACTGTCCTGGACATATTTCCGTCGTCGCATTAACAACAACAACACATCTATAAAAAAAAAACTCGGACACTTTGGATCTGTCTCACACAGCGTCAATATGACATCCCTTCACTCTCATCTTTTCGTCAAACCTATTCATTCTTTCTACGGAATCAGTCGCCAAGAAATCCACAAATACGCGATCGCGTCTTAGAAACCAGTCTCCTAGAGGTCTTACGATGGTTTACGGTGGCAGCACGTCAATGCTACAAGGCGTCATTCATATTCCACATTAAACCAAACGCGTATTTGAGAGAAAGTAGCCTTTACACAAATGGTCGATTCTAGCATTGGCACTAAAACCAAAATGCAAATCATTTTGAAATCTGGATGAGTGGTTCTGAGGTGGTTGTCATTCGCTCCCTCTTAGAATCGGATCCCAAAGTCATCCAAAAAGAAACGACATTGCCAAAAAGCCGAACGATAAAGATAAAGAGCAGTGGTGTAAAGACCATGTCGCAAAAAAGTCTACACAAAAAGAAAAATCCACATAAAGATCGTCTACCCGCAAGAAAGTATCTTCGGTCATGGAAGCAATCGTACATTCGCACTTGCAGCGACGGTGACCACGCTTCCAGTAGCCTCAGGTTCTTCCATTTCTCCGTTGTTGGTGATGCCAGCTATCCCCAATTCGAAACCCGTTCTTTCTCAGCTGATGAAACAATTAAAACCTGAATCTCAACAGTCTTCTTCATCGTTGACACCTTCCAGTTTCATCATCGAAAAAAGAAAAACGCTTTGCCACACATCGACATTATCCCCAGATCCGTCGCAGTCGTCCACACGAAATGGAGAAGTCAGCAAAGGAGAGGAATGTTGGGCATGGATCAAATGGTCAATCAGTTTGCACAAAACCATGAACTTTTAAATAGTCACAAACGATAAAAAGGCGTGTAAAGTCACCGACGTTTGTGTATTTGTGGAGCCAACAAAATCAAAGATGTCCCCACCACCCCCGTAGCATCCTTCTTCACTCCCCAAATGAATGAAAAGGAAAGGAATACCTCCTCGTTTAGCCAAACATTGGGACGTGTTGTCCGTCCTGTCCAAGTACACATGCAAAAACACATCATTCAAACTGCCTCTAAAGATGTCATCGATACATTGTGCGATTGTTGTTTGAATGTATTGAAAGGCACGATACATTTGTCTCAACATCAGATAAAACCTTAGCAAAACATCGACACGTTCCTTTCCAAATTTTCTAAAAGAAAATACCCATTAGTCAGAAGAAAAAGATGTTGGTGCAATTTTGACCCCTGATAGGACTTCTTGCCAAAACAATAGTAGGCCCTACTTAGTAGATAGAATAAGAAAATAAAAGGGAAGTCCGGAGTACAAAGATCTCAGCCTTGATCATTGGAAGCGAAGGGAAAGACGAAAGTTGAATTTAGTGCTTTACAATTAATGGATTGAATACCATCGTTAGATAGAACAACGATCAACGGACCCAGCATTTACCTTAATTCCTCATTTGACCGAGATATCCCAATTACAACACGAATTTTAATCGTTAATGGATCTCAACGATTTGTCGGAAACAGAAAATGTCAACTATTGCCACAACTGAAACTCTGTCATCAGAAAGCTTTAGACGAAACAGCTCGGCCGACTCTCAGAGATTTTAAGGCTCTGATGAAAAGACTACCCCTACCCGCAACTATCAAGACAGACGCAACCTTGCAATTTCCTGAGGAAAATGATCTACGAGAAGTGTTTCAACACCCTCTGCAGCTGCTATTCATAGTAAGATTTCAGCGTCCTTGATGACCCCGTCCCTCACTCCCCTACAAAAAGAATTCAAAACTTGGAGTAAAGAGATGATGTTCACTCCTCCGTCGACAGAACTAAAATGAAAAAATGGAAGCCAGAAGTAAAACAAGATAGGAAGACCAAAGCCATCGCATTACATCCACCACCAACACTACCCTCGACTTCTAGACCTGTGGCGCATCAGACACGTAAAACCGTTTCCAATCCCCCATTTCGATCCATCTAAAGTAGATTGAGTGAAGATTGGGTGACATATTAAAATATGAAGAAGGGCTTCGCCAGCATTTACTACAATCCACCCCCACTCCCAACTCCACACCGATCCTGCAGGTTACAGAGGAGTTCAGAAATTGTATCATAGTGACAAAACTCGACTGAAAACTCTCCGTTCACCTCAAGTGCAACGATGGTCACAAGCACAAGCCACGAAAACTGTACACACACGCATTCGACGAATATTTTCGAAACGTAGCACATGAGTGGAAGGCATCGATCATCAAAAGCAAGCCGATTTAACCGAGATCTCTCCACCGATTAATTTTTCCACCTACAATCGTGGCAACAAATATTTGTTTTGTGTCGTCAGACATCTTTTCCAAATGTGCATGGGTTGTGCCATTGACTTCAAAATCGAGCATTGGGTTAGTGAGAGCCTTCAAACTGGTGTTGAAACGAAGTGGTCGTCACCCATTTCAATGGCAAATCAACAAAGGCACCGAAATTTTGAACCATGCTTTCCTAAAAGAATTAAAAAAACGTGACATATATATTTTATAACCGACAATCCCGAAATAAAGCTAGAATAGTGGAACGTTTTGAACGCACCTTGAAAGAACTTACGCATCTAGACGCTCATAAGTAAATCGACGTATTAACCCACATGGTCCATGCATACAACCAATCTTACCACCGAGGTTTTGGACGTGAGTGTTGACAACAGGAGATTCAGTGCCCATTGGCAAATTTAAACAAACTTTATACAAAGGTCAAAAATGTTATGCATGCTTTCTTCAGCGAACTGGAATTGTACTTGACAAACAAACTGGTCAGCATTAGCATGGTTACGTACCCTTACAGATCGTACCTAGAAAATATCTTGAGGTACGGAATGTTCAATTCAACAGCATTATGATTGTTGGGGCTGACCAAACGTTATCGGGATTTGTCAAACGACGGAAGAAAATTTCTGAAAGTCGAAGTTTAGAATGATGGATCGTTTGTTTTTGGACAAGTGGTTGCAAGACAAGTATTTGCTGAACGTTGTAGATGTCCGCCTGAGACTAAATCGCAGTAGTGTCGCTTTCCATTTGATTGCTGCAGGTGATACCTTTAACAAACATTAACATTTAAGAAGCCCGATTTTACGTACGATGTGTGGAAGTGTTACCTTAAGTGTGAAATGACTTACACGTTGAGCAGAACGACATCAAAGTACGATGCGTGGAAGTGTTACCTTAAGTGTGAAATGACTTACACGTTGAGCAGAACGACATCAAAGTACGATGCGTGGAAGTGTTACCTTAAGTGTGAAATGACTTACACGTTGAGCAGAACGACAGCAAAGTACGTCGCGTGGAAGTGAAAATCATTACCATTCCCGCTGTACAGCGATGAATGATCGAATATCGTCCGTTCCAAGGACAGTTTACGCAAACGTTTAATTGTTGGCATAGTCGAGAACTGAGTCTTCAACGGAGCTTCCAATCAAATTCCATTCCAGTTTAACCACTACAAAGTGTTTCAGATCGAGTTCATGCAGTCCCAGTCATGCAGATCGAGATGCAGTCCCAATATTCCCCATGTTCAATTACCCTTGTGGCTAAAGTTGACCAGGTTGATTTTTAAAACCTTGAGACTAAAGCTGCCCTTGCGAGAGGGTCTGTACTGTATTTTCCTATTGAGGCTTAAGTGCCTCACACTACTACTTACGATGACGAAGCTATTGTTGTGGATGCCTAAACTGATATCGTCGATAGTGGAGGAGCATTGGTTACTGTTTTATGTCACCGGGAGGTTAATCTACGCTGTAGTGACTCAAAATAATGATCGAGGTTTAGGTCCCATTGGCGGGCCTGCTTATATGGTAAATAAGTGCCAAACAAGGAGTTTCGTTTCCGCGACACGTGTTCATAGCATTCCGGGACACTCTACGACTGAAAAGACATACACGGAATCTAATGGCTTTTTTTACCACACCACCTTAGCATGTCTGAAGTATCAATATGACTGAACAGTCATCAAGAACAATCCAAAAGTGTTGACCAGGGCCATGTCACACGAACATATCACATAATAATGTCGCTCATGAAGAGTAATTGAAACGATGACACGGGACTGCATAATTTAATAATTTTCGCTGGAGCATCGAGATCTATACAGAGAATCTTAGATATGCATTTCCGAGCCCGCATGGGTGCACTACCAACCGGTGTTGTCGCGTACAGATCCTTCACCGTGGTATTGTCAGATACAACACTAATACTCTGGCAATGGGGGTGAGGGGGATGCACTTGATTTGATCGATATTTAAAAAAATTATTTGAAAAAGACCCACTCAATTGAAGTACTATATATATATATATATATATATATATATATATATATATATATATATATATATATATATATATATATTGACCTGTATTGTACCTAATCTCTTTGCTAGTTTTCCCCTGAGTTATTAGCATTTTATTTCACCTTTGGCTGAGTTAGATACTTGTCTACTGTTAGTTACCGTACTTTATGTTTTACAACGATACTACTGCTCAATGAAAAATATGATATTACAGCGTGTCCGTGTATTACGCTACAGTTACATCTAGCAGGATGACAAAAATCGTAGTATTTCATACAAACAAAACGAAAGCAACATCGTAAGTACAATAAAGATATAGTCGTATTTTAAATGTTCGTTGAAAAAGGTTGTTAGAATTCATGTTTCAAGGTTTGTCGTACTTTATAAACTATCTACATACATCGGGCTAATAAGCCACAATGTTGACACACGTGTTCCTATTAGAGACAGACATTTTATATGCCTGTATTGATTAGGAACCTATGCAACGATCACATATTTCCTCTCTTTGTAAGTCCATTGTTTTAATGTATTTCTATTAATCAATTTAGCTCAATGTGTGTGTGTGTGTATGTGTGTGTGTGTGTGTGTGTGTGTGTGTGTGTTTTGGGATTTTTAACGGAACTTTAAAACATTTTTAATCATATCGGAACGATGTCTGCAGTGTGCCAGTTTATAGTGATATCGAGCAATGGGGGGAGTGATGCAGAAGACATCTAGGATCATGTCCCACCCTGTGACATTATCATAAAACGAGGCCAACCAGTCCTAGCACTAACCTCTTAATGCTGAGTGCCAAGCGAGGCAGCTGTCAGTACTATGTTTAAGTAATTGGTATAACTCGGTCTGGGTTCGAACCCGCCACCTCCCGCATCTGAAGCAGACGTCTAACCACTAAGCCACCGGAGCGATCTTTAGCTCAGAGTATACATCATGTATTGTCAAGTTTAGCGTCCTCAAACTTTGTTCCCTCACAATCTTTCATTGATATGTTTGAATATGTTAACTCCGTTTCTATTGTTGGATGCTCTTTTTTTCTATAATTCTTGTATGATTGTATGATTTTTTTTTCTTACGTTTTGTTTGAAGTGTGTTTCAATAACATTATTAATAAAGAGTTGTTGTAGAGTATACGTTATTCATTTACAATGTAAAGATCCGTCTCAGATTATTTCTTAATGAATGAACATGCAACCGGTGCAGGTACCTGGAATTTGTGTATTATTCTAATGACATACTGCTCTACTAAATCTATTATAGTGTAACAAGTAATCATCAACACGGGACGGAGTATACTCAAGTCCATAATTGCAAATCGCGATCTTAATAATTTCCAGGAACCGGAACATCATTTGGTATCAAATAACATTTCATATATTTACACTTAAGTCAATATCATCTGGATAATCCTTACATTTGTACCTTGCTAGTTTTAACTTACTTTATGTTATCATCAACAACCGAATTTATCCATTCCAACATCCAATTCAGTTTTGAATGCCTTTATTTTTTTTTCATTAATTCTATTTTTGACCTTTCTATTTGTTTTAGTTTTGAATCCATCTGTTTAGGTTATAAAGTCCTGATTGAAATTATTTCTATTCTTTATCGTACGTATACTATTTCCTGCTTGCTATCGTGTACTTCTTCGTGGTATTGATGGTTTCAATGAGATTATTATCTGGTTCTTTATGTGAATGTTAAACATCAGCACAGAACTTATACAATTAAGAAAATGTAACATTTTCCATCCTTGTGTTCTTATAACGCAACTCTGCAGTACAGCAGTCTTAGATGTTTTCATAGAGTTTTTGATACGTTCATAAACCTTAATATTTCTTTTCTGTCCTATGTGGTTTTGATTTTAGTGATATAGCTATGGTGCGTTATGTTGACTGCTTTTCTAGTTCATGTCAGCAGCTTCTGTGCCAAAATGTTTCGCTATACTTCACGCATCTCCAATCATTAGCTTATTATGCGTTTATTGTCTGAAAGAATGCAGTCCATCTTCCATTTTTACATGAGACAGGTTACGCAATTCACGCAGAAATCTTTAGCATGAAACATAATTGTCTAATGGTTAAAAAAGGGATTCAATGTATCGTTAACTTGTTCGCTGCCATCATTTATAAAAATTCACCATACAATATAGTAATATCTGAATTCAGAATAGTCCCCAAAAGTATGTTTCAGATGCATTCTCATTAAACCCGCACGCACTATTTAGAACATCTGGCATTTATAAACGTAATTTTGAGAAACATTTGCAGCAAATGCTCGCCTGGAACCTTAATACATTTTGAACAAGTTATTTGTATGTTAATGAAAATAGTTTGATCGTTATTTAAGGTATATCATTCAATTCCCAATTTCAATTTTGGTCAATAACCCACTTGTTTATCTTTTCACTGAAAGACAGTCATTGTTTAAAAAATAGCTAATAGCACCATTCATTTATCAGAAAAGAGGCGATATAAGAATTTTCAAATTTAGTTTATTAAGGATCATTTATTATAAGGACTGTGTAAAGCCCCGCTTATTATGATTAATAAACTAATTTTATAATTGACAATATGCCTTAAAATTATAATTGTCAATTTTTTTTCGAGACAAAAATTAAAAGAGCACCACCCAAAAAGATGTCAGCGTGTTTATGTATATGTTTATTAGATAACTATGTTTCACGCTGTAACAAATCGTGGACATATAAAGTAAAAGCAGTAAGATAGTTTCTTAATATAAACCTTATCACCAATGTTTCTCGTTCAGAATCCTTAAACACTTCAGATCTACCATTTTAAGCCACATTTTCTAACGTTTGCCATTTGTTGTTCTTCTATGTTGTCCTAATTCCTTTCCATACAAAGCTTTAAAAAGCTACGTTTTTGTTTGCAATATCCCAAGGTTGAGTGCGTGATGGGTCTATTCCCACTCATCCTGGTCTAACATTCATATCATTAGCCCCTTTTTAGGGGTATGATATGACGACCAAATTAAATAGCGCACTCTGTGCGCATAAACGCCAGGAAGATGTGGCACCATTCCATCTTCCTGGATAAATTAAATCACTGCCATGTAAATAAATGGCAGTGCAAAATAATGAACATATGACCCTAGTGGCCGGTTTCACTTTAAATCCAACTATTCATTCATTGCAATATTCGACATGATGATTTGCTATAGACTGAGGTAGCTGTGTTGAGTTTGATAATACCAGACTTGTTATAGCAATAATTCTTCAGAAAGAGGTCAGTGCATGTTTCGTCTACCGTATGAGTAGATACTTGTTTGAATATAATTTGTCATAAACTTGTTGTATCATATCATTTTAGATTTAAGAATTTGTTATTGCTGTTTTGTGTTCAACGCCATTTCTCAGTGCAACAAGGACGCTATAAGTGCAGTCAGTATAACTGGTGGAAGAAGAACATAGGGAAACCATGATAAGAACCACCGACCCTCTGGACGCCACTGGCATGCTTTCTCACATACCAACATTGGCCGAGCCTGATACTCGAACCCACGCGGATAATGTTATATGGCAGTGAACGGTCAGGCGTGCGCTTGAGAATACCGGGCCACAAAATGGTAAATAAAGAAAATGTAATACACAACAAAGGCAATTCAAATTAGTTCCAGTTTAATTTGCTGTTGTTGTAGTAGGGTTTAACGCCATTTTTCAGCACAAGATTCGCTATACATGGCGGCCCGTGTTAATGGTGGAGGAAAAATCCGGGAAAACCCTGGAAACGACCACCGACCCATGAGAAGTTACAAGCAAGTTTTCTCACATACCCACATTGGCCGAATCTGAGACTCAAACCCACGCAGATAGAGGTGAAACGGAAGTGATCCGTAAAAAGCGCTTTAAACCACTCGGCCTCCCCCAGTTTAATTTTTGTTCCGTGTTAATACTACTGCCAGCAAAAGATGATTTTACCACATTAATACACATAGAATTTCGAAAACTCTTGTACATTCTGGCACATTTCCTTTATATTTGTTAAAGGAGACACAATATTTAACAGCTCAAGAAATAAAATGTGCATCATGGAAGTGAGAAAGTCAGTTCTATATAATATCTATTCAATATAGGAATGATGTAAGACAAAACCTTAACATATGCATCGTGCTCCATCCTCTTAACAATAATATGGAGGAGAAATAAACGAATTAAAATCAGTACAGAGCTTACTTTCTCCTTTTTCCTATGACGTCGGACACAGTTGCGTTTAACACTGAAGATGTTCCTACGATATCTTTTGTTATATACAATAAAAATTATAACATATTTGTTTTATGAGTTGAACCTACGAACATGGAAACAGGAAAAAAATAAGAAACATTTTAAAACTAATATGCTTAGAATACCTAAATATCAGGGTGGAATACTGACTTCTTATGAAATACAATATGTAAGCAATGAAGACGGCAGTTGTTAACTTTAATTTTAGCAGGAAATTCGGAAAAATTACACATTCAACTGTAGAAATGCAATAAAATATAACTTATAATTAAATGTTGTTTAGCGACAAGCAAGATTGTTTCCAAGTAGAGTAGAGTTCAATAATTCTTACAAACGAGCCTTATGAAGAACAGGTAAGAGATGCTGGCCAGATTTACTCAATCAAGGAGACAATGGGAAGAAGCAGATTATTCACTGAACCAGAAGAAAAAGAATTAAAGCGTTATGTAAATGCTGTAAAAAAATATTAAATAATAATTGAAAAAGGAATCAGTGAAGTAGAGTCTTAAAATGTATGATACATGAATTGAAGAACTAGTCAAGTTGGGATAAAAAAGAAACAGATTTTTCAGAAGAAAAATATAAATGAAAACAAAATTTACGAGCGAAGTTAGTAAGAAATGTAGCTGGATACAAATTTTAGAGAAATATCGAACGCAGTAATCAAAAAGTGAGAAACATGATCGCGTGGAACGCTAATTTAGATACAAAAAGACAGTTGCGGTCCCTAATATATCCATTTTAACGTGCCTGACAATACTAAGTATTCTTCCGCCTATTACTAGCATTATTAGAGGTGACGTAACTGCTGTTTTGGAGGTATTGCTCCAAGATGAAGCCAAGGTCATTGGTTTTGCGAAAACAAAAAATAATGGCTTAAAGCAAATTGGTAATTTATTTGTTTAAATTAACCAGAAATCCAGCATCATCTTTTATCCGGTGTTATATCTAGTGTGATAATTTGGTTGTTTAGCATTGCTAACCAGATTGCCTCTTTCTTGCTAAACATACATTATGTTCTTCTTGCAGTATTTGACTTGCTATCATTAGACATATGTTTTTTTGCATATACTGGGTATTAGAAAAGGAAATGGTTAGGCTAATATTAAGAAAACTTTAATACGGTTTTTTCGGTAAAGGTACAAAACACAATATTTTATGAATCAACCGAAACTTGCAGCGTAAATTTTGTATTCGATAGAGGATAAGAACAAGTAACCTAAAAAATCATTATTTGAAGTACGAAATTATAAATAAACAAAAGAATGGCGATTCCCCTTGTGCGAACAGGTCACAAAAACATTTATAGATACAACCGTGAAAATATATAAACAAAACCTTTTTACTGGCATTTCTCGACGAATAATTTTAGTCAAATTAACACTGTGTCATAACAGCTTCGAATACATTGAACAGAACTATAGACACGTACACACATTTGGACACACACACACAAACACACACATAATTATGCATGTCTAGTTACTCACGCATATGCATACGTACACACATACACATGTATTCAATCCGGCACATACAAGCTTGAATAAACATGCTTGCTAATCACGCATATTTTATATTTCTTAGCCAAATAATGACAGGGGAAGATTGAACCGAAGCAATACCCTTAGACATCAATAATGATGATAATAATGATGATAATAATGATGATAATAATAATGATGATAATATTAATATTGCTCAGTAATTAAAGACATTGAGAACAAAAGAAAACACGCATACACACATATTTGGTTTTAGCTTTCTTTAATTCTGTCGTTAGCTTTACCGGCTCAAAAGACTTTAGCAGATCTTTCTTATACAAAGGTTAACCAGGCTAAACATGTTGTCTTAATTCTGTCGTTAAGAGTATCTTCGGCAAACAAAGAGGTCAATATAAACTGAAAGTTGGGTTTAGCGTTTATATAAATAAACAATGGTAGACTGTTTAATTTGATTACAATCAACTTCACAACGGATTGGCATGGTTTGAATACAGATTCACCATCATCATTAAATTCATTTTTTTTTGCTGTAGCGTAACATATATGATATACATGATTTTCTTGTACGTATGGAGCACTAGGGTGGCACATGCTTGTTTTAATTTAATTGTGTTAGGAAGACATATATAGAATACATTTTTTACCACTAATTGGATATTTGAGTCTAAAATTAGATATACTTGTTAGATGTGAACGACAAAAATGGCACTTCAATTTTTTTCAAGCGCTATATAAGAATTTCATGATAAAATGCCTTAAGTACAACACAACCTTCAATTTCTGCCACACATCGTTTGAACTGGTCCAAACAACACTCACACTGGAACAAAGGTCTGTTCATTTTTTTCTGTCTCTACCGCCCTCCTCCTAGTAGAAAAAACAAGTTGATTGAATCTCTATTTTTGGAGCAGTTTTCGAATCTTCTGGAGTATAGAAATTTGATAGGTGGCAACTATTTCTCTTTGACTGTCCTAAAAACCCATACACGTCAAAACTCCTAGAATCCATTCATGTTTTCAACCTTAAACAGTCACTGAACCAATCCACCCATAAAATTGGTCAAATTTTAGACTGATTTCTTTATAGACCTGATGATAATATTCTGCAGCCCACCTTTGTATCCCACGAACTTGCATCCGATCACCTCTGCATTATATGCCATCTCGACGTATCAGTCCCTAACCCTCCACCTTTATTTGCTACTAAGAGAAACCTCCGCATGATAAATAAAATCAAATTAATGCACGACATCCTAAAAAACATAACAACTTACATCCTACAGCAGAACAACTCGATAACTGCCTACGTTCATTGCTTGAAAAACATGCCCCAGCCACAAAATGCAGAGTATCAATAGAAAATTGTTATCCGTGGTAGGGACCAGCTTCGCACTGCTAAAAGAAATTGCCGAAAAGCAGAGAGGCTTTTACTTTTCACCAGACTCACTATTCATAAACAAATCTATGAAGCCGCTAAGAAGAACGTCACAAACATAGTCCATTTAGCCAAATCATCCCACTACAGCACTAAGATCACGAAGAGTTCCAGATGCAAAAAGCTCTTCAAGATAACTAACAAACTAATGTCAAGGAACCAATGTACAACACTTCCAACTACCTTCTCTCCAGTAGACCTTCCGGACCTATTTGCAAATTTCTTCCGTGACAAAGTACAAACCATTAGAGATTCGCTTTACACAACAATTTCAGCTGACTCGTCAACATACAATTATAATACAGAATTTCAGTGATAACCATAGGAGCATTTGAACCTGTCTCTATTAATTTAGTACGGACAGTCGTGATGAAGAGTGCACCAAAGTCTTGTGAACTTGATCCAATTCTAACATCACTGCTGCTTGAGTGCTTAGACCCTCTATTGCCTTCACTAATTGATGTTATTAATCTCTCTCTCTCTCTCTCTCTCTCTCTCTCTCTCTCTCTCTCTCTCTCTCTCTCTCTCTCTCTCTCTCTCTCTCTCTCTCTCAGTCTGCATATCGCCCTTGCCACAGTACTGAAACTACTCTTCTGAAAGTATTTAATGACGTTCTCTCTGGTTTGGATAGTGGACAGATTACAGTCCTCACCCTCCTTGATTTGTCTTCAGCATTTGGCACAATAGACCATGGTATATTACTTCATCGTCTCCAGCAGGTATTTGACATTCAGAATATAGCCTTACATTGGTTCCAGTCCTACTTAGTCAATAGGACATAAATTGCATATCTGCAAATGGAATTCATTCCAGCCCAGTTGAGCTATGTTGTGGTGTTCCACAAGGGTCTATTTTCGACCCTGTTCTCTTCATTATATACTCAACCACTCTCAAGTGTTATGGATCATCACCCAGTGCCTAACCAATTGTTTGCTGAGGACACCCAAATATACAAGTCTAGCCACCCAACTGAAGTTGATGCTACCATTCATGGTGTAGAGAGGTGCATTTCTTATGTGAAGTCATGGATGACATGTAACATGCTGCAGATGAATGATGATAAAACAGGTCATTCTGATCACAACACAAAGACATTCTCAATTTACACAGTCAGTACGAGACCTACTTGTTACTCTAGATAGTACTCTCACAATGCACCAACATGTCATGAACATATGCAAGGCTGCACATCTTGAACTGAGACGCATCAGGTCTATTCGTTAATATATTTCAGTTGATGTCACTATAACACGTGTGTGTTCATTAGTACTTTCAAGACTGGACTATTCTAACTCAGGGGCCCTGAGTGGCCGAGTGGTCTAAAGTACGGATCACTGCCATCTTAGGTCTGTCTGCGTGGGCTCGAGTCTCAGATTCGGCCGATGTAGGTATGTGAGAAAGTTTTCCAGTAGCTTTCCGTGGGTCGGTGGTTCTTTCTGGGGGTTTTCCCGGGTTCTTCCTCCACTATCAAGACTGGCCGCCATGTATAGCCAATCGTGTGCTGCAAAATGGCGTTAAACCCTACAACAACAACTATTCTAACTCAATCATGTCTGATTCACCTCAATATCTACTCCAGAAGCTTCACAAAGTTCAAAACACAGCTGCTCGGTTCATCTTTAGAGTGCATCGATCAGAGCACACATCACCACTGCTCTGTACCCTACACTGGCTATCGTCCGATACAGAATCAAACACAAAATTTGTTCTCTGTGCTATGTTTCACTGACAGACTCCAGTCCAACATACCTATCTGGCCTCACCCATGTGTATACACCAGCAAGATACTCTTCTGACAATCGTATACTCATTGGTCCCACTATGAAAACGAAGTCATGTGGACAACGTTCTTTTGCATACCAGGGCCCGGCGATGTGGAACGAATTGACAATGAAATTAGACACAAAGACACATTGTTCCCTTTTAAGAGTGCTCTTATAACTCACCCTTTTTGACTGCAGGAACAAACTTAGAGACCTTATAATGTTTTATATCTTATATTTTTTTCAGCATGTTTTAATGTTTTCCAGTTTTATGGTTTTTGTGATTTGATTTTTCTGTAATGTAGTCATATCATTATAGATGTTTTAAAGTTCTTAAAACATCTAACGATTAGGTGCTATACAAAGTCCTTATTATTATTATTATTATTATTATTATTATTATTATTATTATTATTATTATTATTATTATTATTTCTTCAAGAATATTTCTGACTAACGCGTTGATCAACCGTTAGTGAAGTAATTTCGTTTTAAAAGTATTGTATCATATGATTGACCATTGTATAAAAAAGTTTAGACCGTGAACTTTTCAAACGCTATATAAGAACTTTCAGCTAACCCTTCCGGCTACTCATGTTTGAATTATTGTTGCTTCCTTTTTGTTAAATTTCAAGTCAAGTATAATAGGCTCCGCATCATCCATCCACTATAACTTAAGCATGCCCTTAAGTTGGTCTAATAAAAGATTAAAGTAATTTTTTATGAGAACTTTTAGTGAACGGAAGGAGCTGGTAGATTCAAATATAAGTATTTCATTTTATAGTACACAGATTTAAATATTTTATTATCAAACATCTAAGACGTAGGAATAGTTTCGAATTTTAACCCACTAGTCTGCTCTTCAATGAACAATTTCTCTCTTATGCTTGCGTCCAGTTTCTCTTTGTAACAGATTTTGTTGCTAATTTTTCAGTACTGTAACTGTGGCATTGTATCATTGTATTGCAGTTCAAGAATGTCAATTTTCACGATAATAGTGTATATCAAATAGTATAATTAAAGATCCGTAAATCTGGCTGGTTCTGTTTGTACGATTGTGTAGCGAATAGCTCAAATTTGTTGAAGATGGAATGAAGCACAAATTATGCTTGTAAATAACAGTGTTTGTCAACAATTCGACAAAGTCGTCTGCGTTCAAAAGGATTTAACTGCTATTATGGAAACAAGAGAAAATTGTGACGATGCTTCCTTACTGTAAATAATATAAATATTTAATTTATTCTTAGCTAATAAACCATAAGGAAAACGAGTGGTCTAAGCGCTCACCGTTACGGATCACTGCATCTCCTCTGTCTTGGGTTCGGTCAATGTGTGTACGTGAGAAAGTTTACAAGTAGCTCAGTAGCGTCTCGTGGGTAGATGGTTCTTTCTGGGGTTTTCCCGGGTTCTTCATTCATCATTTATACTGGCCGCCATGTATTACCTATCTTGTCCTGAGAAATTGCGTTAAACCCCATTTAACAACAGAAAAAAGATGATGTTGATAAGTGGTCATGTAATTGTCATCTGCACACTGTTGTCCATTACAGTGCTGAAGTAAAATAGTATTGTTTTAGAATGTTTCGAAGTTTCTTATACAGTCGACTCCGGTTTACTGCACAGCCTCGGGACCATCACGAAACTGTGCAGTTAACCGGAGTGTGCAGTTAACCGATGTACGGTACAGCACAGCTTTAAATCAGCACGGCACGAATATATGTGAAGAATAAATTTAAACAATGATTAGAATCCACTCTTTCAAATTTTACTTCAATGTTAAGCTTATTTTCCTTCCTCCGAACACAGCTTCACTGATTCAACCAATGGATCAAGGAATTATAGTGAATTTCAAGAAATTCTATAGATCGCTTGTTATTCGAAAACTGCTGTCAGACATTGATGGATCATCTCCCGAAGAAAAAGCGTTCAGCTCCAAAGTCGTCTGCATCCTGTTTTTCGCCGTGTTGCCGTTTAAATTGAATTCCGTTGAGCATTTTCCATCTTTCCAACCATCCATTTGTTGGTTTGAAATCATGCAAACCCGAATGGTTTAGAGCAATGTTTCCCATGCTGTACTATGATTTTTCCCACGCTATTACTCCCTATTGGGCGCGGATATACTGTACATGTATATACCACCTAGGGTGTTCTTTACATGTCAATCATTTACAAAGTCGCATTTACCGGCTTAATTGTCGGCTTATTTGAAGGCTACAGCAGTAGACTGGCAATAACTGATCATGACTATACATTGTACAGTTAACCGGAGTAAAATTATATTGAATAGGTTACGGGCAGAAATTTATCGTGCGGAGTGTGCATTTAAGCGAAGTGCAGTTATCCGATGTTTGTTCCCATTGAAAAGCATTGGAAAAAAAGGGACCGGCGTGACTACGTGCAGTTACCCGGCGTGTGCAGTTAATCGATGTGCAGTTAAGTGGAGTCGACTGTATATCGTCCCAAATATACAACATATGTTTATTATCTATGTAAATATATACTAGTAACAAAATTATTTCATGCAAAGTGAATGCACATCTACCCATTGACACCCAACACATTATATATATATATATATATATATATATATATATATATATATATATATATATATATATATATATATATATATATATATATATATATATATATATATGTGTGTGTGTGTGTGTGTGTGTGTGTGTGTGTGTGTGTGTGATAAGCTTTGTCATAAGCTTTGTCTTCTCGGCACTTATCTCCATGTCAAATCTTGAAGATGTTTCATTCAGGTTCTTCACTAAGGTGGCAAGCTCATCTTCACTGCCTGCCAGCCCATCAATATCGTCTGCAAAGCCGAGGTTGGTGATGTTACGCCCTCCAATGCTGACTATCCCACAGTGGTTTTTCAGGGCTTCGCTCATGATGCGCTCTAAGTAGATGTTAAAAGGTGTAGGTAACAGGAGACAGCCTTGCCGTACTCCAACTGTTGTCTTGAACCAGTCCCCCACAGAACCTTGAGCAATTACTGCACTGGATGGTGTTGGTCAAATTTTGACCCATGTTAAACTTCTTCATTGTGGCCCACAATGCCTCATGCCACACTCTGTCAAAAGCCTTTTTGAAATGTATGAACACATGATAGATGTCTTGTTGATGTTGTGAGTACTTTTCACACAGAACCCTAAGATTGAAATTTTTTTCTGTTTTGCTTCTTCCACTCCGGAACCCTGCCTGTTCTTTAGTGATTATTTATTCTGCTTGTGGGTTCAGTCTGTTCAAGATGATTTTCATCATCACCTTACTAGCATGGCTGATCAAACTGATAGTTCTGTAATTTTGGCACAGCTGGAGATTGCCTTTTTGGGGGGAGTGTTATAATCAGTGACTCTGTCCACTGTGTTGGCCATTCGCCTGTCAGCCAGATCTTGTTGCAGAGTTTTGTTAGTAGTTTTCCATTCTTCAGTGCTCTTATTGCTGACTCCAACTTTTCTTTGAGAATGGGGAAATCATCATTATTAGTGGAGTTTGGAACTTCAAGCACCTCTGGGTCTCCGGTGGACGGATGGTTGTAGAGTGCTTTGCAATACTCAGTCTATCTTTCTGCAATGTCACTTGCTTCTGTGCGGCATTTTCCATTTTCGTCTTGAATGGTACTGACTCTTGGTTGCTTCTGTCTGGTGAGGTCTTTCACAATTTGGAATGCCATTTTGCTGTTATTCTTTATCAGACTGCTTTCTATTTATGTGCACTGTTGTCCAATGCAATGATCTTTTGCTTTCTTCAAGTTTTTTTTCTAACATTCTTGTTTATTTCTCGATATTCCACTGCCCCTATTGAGTGTCTGATGTTTTTTAGGTCTCTTCGGGCATCACACAGATTCAGAATCTCTTCTGTAAACCAGGGTTTTTTCTTTGGGCGATGGAGGCCAATGATGTCCTTGGCAACTGTTGTCATGACTGTGTTGAAGGTGTCTGTCATCAATTTAACAGCAACATCCATCACGAGGAGTGGAGCAAATTTTCCTCCAATAGTGGCTTGGAATGACTTCCAGATGTTAGGGTCCATCAGTTGTTCAAAGTTGAATTTGAGGCTGATTTTTATTGGCTTGTCAATTTTCTTCAACCTCACTCGTAAGTTCATAATGACGAGGTCGTGATCACTCCCAACATCAGCACCTGGGAACGTTCTTGTTTTTTCTCTATTGATGCCAGATCGGTACCGGTTTTGAACCAGTATTTAGTAGATCTGGTTATGATGGGTTCCGTTTGGTGCGTGCCATGTCCAACATCGTGAAGCTTTATGTTGGCCTAGGGTGTTGGCTAGAACCAAGTTGTAGCTTGCGAACTCGAGCAGCCGTTTCCCTCTTTCATTGGTAAGTTCATTGCAAGAAGGTCCACAATGATCATCCCAGTCTTTTAGAGCATAATTGCCAACTTTGGCATTCCAGTCTCCTTGGATAATAAGGATGTCTTTTTTACTTACCATGTTTATTATACCCTGACGTTTGTTGTAGAACTCCTCTATTTATTCATCATTACATGTAGTTTAAGTAATAAACAGTACATCCGTCTTTGGTCCTTTGTTCTCTCTCTCTCTCTCTCTCTCTCTCCATAATATATTCAGTTCATAAACCGTAACTTGGCTGTCTGCCGTTTTTTATCTCACAGATGGTCTGGAGCTATTTGTTATTTTGGTTTCCGAGACTTGTTCGTTTTTCTATTAAAGCCAATCGGGGGTTCTGAGAGGTCTAAAGAGCTGTCCGTTACGGATCGCCGAAATCTCACCTCCGTGTGCGTAGATTCGAGTCTCGGATTCGATCATTGATGGTATGTGAGAAAGCTTGCCAGTAGCTTCTCGTGGGTCGGTGTTTCTTTCCGGGGTTTTCCGGGTTCTTCCTCCACCATTAATACTGGCCGCCATGTATAGCCTATATTGTGCTGAAAACTGGCGTTAAACAATAAAACAGCAAACAAAATAAAAGCAGATCTCTCTGTTTCCGGATCTCTCATTTTCTTCCAAACGCACGTTACTTGAACGATTTGTTTAATCAGAGAAATTACTTATTAACTTCCTAGAATTAATTTAGACTTTCATTTCCGGCAGAAAACCTGGACCGACTAATTTCGAGACCGAGATTACCTAAACCTTGGATTTCATCTGGGACCCCACCCCTCGTTTAACGTAGCCAGTCAGGAATAACGTATCGATAGCCGTCAAAAGCTTAACACTCCCAAGAAGGCGGATACTCTCTAGATCGCTTTTATTAATAACTATTCTGGAAAATATTATTGTTTGACGCCTATTTTAACTGGCCCAAGACTTCCCAAAATGTGTCTCTGGCTTGTCTCAAAATTGTCGTTTCCTCCAATTGCTCTTAAATTGACATATCTGGCGGACCTTTATCCTAGCTGGTCCTAATTCAAAATCCATTCATGCTCCCAAGCAGGGCATATCCAAATAGTAGCAGGTAGAAAATATATTGCGAGCCTAGCCCATGCGTCCGTCTTAATGGTGTTATGCTAATCTGACAACGACATAATTTACTGCGAAAATATCTGCAAAATGTTTCACCATTACAATTTTATTATCTAATAGTATACCCAAAAATGACATGCACTACAGAAATGAGAATATATACCAGACATGACGAATTGTCATATGCAGAAGATATATAAATTTCTTAAAAATTATAAACCTTTATAAAATGCTTGAATAGCAGAATACGGCAAATGTAATCTTTATATTCAACATACATGCTGTAGTTGTCATCACGATTCTTTTATGATATTTATTTTTTCCGTGTCTTGTGTGCAATAGCCAACTAACGTAACGCGAGTAAAACAAGGCATTCAATAATATTAGTTGTTTCATTCATATATTGATTAGAGGAATTGCAGCTAGTCGCAGAGATATACCTTATTCTCTACAAAACTTTGAGGACCGCTCCTGTGGCCCAGTGATTGGATCGTCCGCCTCAGAAGCGAGACCTCGCGGGCTCAAATTCCGGCCAAGTCATACCAAAGACTTAAAAATGTTACCAAGAGCTGTCTCGCTTGGCACTCAGCATTAAGGGTGTACTGTTAGGGTAGGTCGGCCTGATGTCAGGATAATGTGACTGCTGGGTTGGACATCATATTACATATCTGACTGAAAAATAATAAAGCTGCATTTTAAACCCAAATCACACACACACACACACACACACACACACACACACACACACGCACACACACATCTTCGATCTTACTTACATCCTTCCAGGACATTTTTCACTACTGTGCCTTTTTATCTGTATCTCTTTCAACTTGCTATGCTGTGTTTGGGTTATAAAAAAATTCGACATCGGCCGATAAACCTCAATGTCCACCAACCCCTGATGGTATCAAGACATGGATCAAATATTTTATTCTATACATACATATTAAAAATCGTCTTAATCTGTTAAATAGTGGTAATGTCATTGATATAATGACTACTCATTGTAGCAGCATTATTCTAATCGAATTTCAATTAAATATTGGGTGAAGGGTTCAGCTCCGATATATACACAAACATTTTTTAAAATTTTTAAATGGATTAGGAAACAATTTATCTAATGCTAAATATGTGATCATTAGTGTGGAAAGTATCATCATTAATTTATATCGAGGAAATAATCTGAAAAATGGAGGCATGTCCATATGGTTTATTCGTTGGTAATTTACTCATAATTGCAACATTTTTGTGGAATATATTACAGATAATACAGACAGATACATACTTCTTTAATAATAATAATATTAATAATAATAATAATAATAATAATAATAATAATAATAATAATAAAATAATAATAATAATGATGATGATGATGATGATGATGATGATGATGATGATAATGACAATAATAATAATAATAATAATAATAATAATAATAATAATAATAATAATAATAATAATAATAATAATAATAATGATGATTTATTTTTGTATTATTTGAAGTTGTTACTGTTATTGTTAATACAATATATATCATAATGGTTAATATTTGGTAGACATAGTGCCGAATGCTAATTTATCATCGCTATCATCGTCATTCTATTTTGGAATGCAATCGATGCTTTTCTCTCTCTTGAGTTTCTCCGTTCATATTAGAGGTGAACTGGAATACCGCAATGCAAGCAAAGAAATAAGAGCTTACTGGTATCTGTAATGAATAACTAAATCTTGAAGGCGAGACATACAACAAAATAATTTGTATATCTTGTCTTAAAGAGCCCAGCAGGTGCTTGAAGTGAGAATCTGATAAATGAGCGGAACGCATTTCTTTGTAAGAGTAGATAGTCGGTGCAAATTGGATGAGCACACGATTTAAAGCCCTTCTCATGTACCTGTTTACCCTTCTAGGGCAACGAGGGCAGATCGTTTAATTTCCAATACCTAGCGAACTCAGGGAAAATTTAAATAAAGTTTATAAATAAACACAGCTATTACATTTCATGGTAGCGAGTGCATATATTGCTTAATATAAAAAGTGACATGGTTTACCCTTAACTGACTAACCCTAAACAGGAGGGATAACAATACTGAATTGATCAGATAACTGAGTTCATAGAGCAACCAGCGTACAAGGTTATCTGGAAGACATTAATTCTGTCAGATAGGGGAGACTGATTGGGTGTAACCGGAGTACACACGGGTAAATAAATATACATTTATCAGAATGTAAAACGTTGAGGTCGCTTTAAATTCATAGATCTTGTTGAGGTACATAGTTTATATGTGTATTACGTGTGCGAATTTGAATATAAAAAGCGGGGAATCTACGGCAAAATATTAGAATTGTGGTGATTTTTCATAATTGATGTTAGCAATGGTCGTTTAATTTACGATTAGAGACGCTTTGGTGATCATGAACGAAATATATAGGTGTAAATATACTTATGACGTTTTAGCTGATAATCTACTTTTTGCACAGTAGAGATTGTCTTAATGTAACGTTACTGTTGAAGTTAGTTACAAATATAAGCATTATTATCGTTAAGTTCCAGATGTGCCCTTGTAAATTTAAAACAAGAAAGGTGTGAAAAATTAAACTATTTTGTAATAATCTGTAATTACAATTTTCTTTCAGCACATAATAGTTTTCAGTTCTATATTAGCTTTTACAAATATTTGTGTAAAATAGAAGGGAATGGGGTTGAACAGAGATGCTTTGTACAAAAATAGCAGTGCGGTGTTAACGATCCCATTACATCTGACATAGTTTTTAACGACTGATGCTTCGGCCTTAGGACAAAAATGACAACAAGTGGACAGGCTATTAAAATTCCATTCCTTTGTAAACCTGAATCGGAATAGCGAGTGTAGAACTATAGTTTGGTGGGAAGAAAAACACAATAACCAGATAGTGCTTGTTTGATACAAATACATAAAGTTTATCTGCTCCTAATGAACATTGAAGTTTTGACGATTATATTGAGTAGTGGACGCCGTTTTGATTGTTTATGTTCTTTGCAGAAGTTCTGCAAATATTTTCAGTTCATATTTCCTTGAACTGATCGGTTTCGGCAAAAGAAATCATTAAGGTTACATCCGTTATATAACAATCATTCTTATCACAGTGTATGTATCAGAGCTATCGCACAGGCACCCAGCCTGTTATGTTCAGCATAGAAAATAGGGGATCAAATTCATAACCAGATTTGTGCGAAGCAAGCCGGTGACCATCATAAATATTTCAGTGCGTTTAGTACTAGCCACCTTTCCCCGTGATAAAACTTAAATAGTGACTCAATTCTTCCTTTAAAATTCCTGGGTCAATTAAAAGGCTTCATTCGTCTATTTAATGCCGACTTTTTATAATAAGGAATAACATTTATTATTTGAATCATTCAGAAACGTGTTATGACGAAAAGACCTCTTTCACCTGAGAAAAATGAAAACAAACTGCATTTGTTGGAATGATTGCTTCAAGCTGTATGATTTATGATCAGTCAATACCAGTTGAATATGTTTCGATTGTGTTTGATCTTGGCCATATCGACAATACGGTACATTGACTTTAAGTGTTAAAAACCCGTTGTCATGGAGAAAATAACAATTAGCTGATTACTTGTTCCAATACCCACCCAATCAACGCCCTTTTCACCTAATCACACGTAGGAACTGTCTGCATTAACAACACGGAACATCAAAGTCAACAGCGATGACAGCACTCAAACGACACGAGATTTATTGCATGCCTGTACATCATTATGTTGCAGGAATCTCACCAAGTACGAAATTACACAAAGAAATTTAAAATTAGAAGGAAAAAAAAGGGGGGGGGGAGAAATCTAGTTCAGCGATACACGTGTTGATAGGCTATATACGATTTCATGTGATCAAAAAAGTTATTAAAACCTTCAACAGGTGGTAATAAATCATATGGTAAATTAATAGCAACGGAAAATCTGTCATTATAGGAATTTTTTCTGCAATAAAACATCTTTTGATTCAGGAAAAATATTGAAATTATATATCATAGTAATTTTAAATAAAATATATATTGGGCAGTATAAAATACATACGTTTGCAATATAGAGCATAGTGAGTTCATTAAGAGAAGTTGCACACATTATGTTGTAAATATCTCGACTTCAAAAGAACATATATTGCAATACCAATAGCTTATTTTTCAATTTGGTAGATCGATATGGGTAGATTAATATTAGCAGATAAGGTCTGATCAAACTGTTCTGGAACATCAAATAGACTATTTGCTCAAAAGTATTCATGCTAAAATTAGAGATCCGGGATTGTACGCGGACATTTAATGAAATACGAGCACAAGACTTACGGCAAGAACAAATAACAGCTGTATGGTTGTCGTTATTAATTCAACACCTGTAATAAACCCATCGAAATTCCATCCTATTAAAAATTCAATAAATATTACTTTCTAAAAAAATATTGTGATCAATCATATCTTTCAGTGCATACCCAGCAGGTTGCTGTGTTGAGAAAACATTATAAGCTGCGATATTTTAGGAAAATCTAAATGCGTTTCCAATTATGCAAGTAAAGAAACAGTATTACGTTAATACTAAGTACTTACTATATTTTGTAAAGGCAACTCTTAAGGGGGCAAAATTATTAGAAATATCGAGTAATGGGAATTCGTCTAGAATTCGTCTTAAGGGGGCAAAATTATTAGAAATATCGAGTAATGGGAATTCGTCTAGAATTCGTCTTAAGGGGGCAAAATTATTAGAAATATCGAGTAATGGGAATTCGTCTAGAATTCGTCTTAAGGGGGCAAAATTATTAGAAATATCGTGTAATGGGAATTCGTCAAGAAAGTGTGGAGCATGAAAGAGAAAATTTCTGTTTGAAGAGGTATGACCGGTTGATAATGAAAAGTCAAATTTAGTATAAAGAATATCTGTAGGGAACTAATATTATTGGTAACTGAAACAATCTGAGTCAATGTTCCATTGATGCAATTCCAGTCCGTTTACAGACTTAACTTTCAAATACTCATACTGTTTTCAACTTGCAAATAAGATGGGTTTAAACTGAGGAAAATAGGTTGTATTAGATTGTTTAGAAATGTAATGTTAAAGAACTTTTAATATATGGTATTTACATTGGTTTACTATGGTTATCACCGTGAGTACTTAAACCGTTAGACAGTGCATATACTTGTCAACAAAATTCCTCAAGACATTGTTTCTATCATTTTGCAGTACATCCATCTTTTTAACGCTGATTTAAGTTTTCATGTATGCCGTACCTTGCATGTAGATTGCTCCCGTTGAGGCACGTGGGCGTACAAGAAGCGCGAAATAAGGTAAAGTTTACTGTTGAGGTGAATGAGTCTAACACCTGGAAAGGGCGGTAAGTACATATTTGTTTAGAGAATACATTTGCAGTACACCCCCTTACAATAAAAAATATGAATCAGAATTAAGGGCATTAACAGGTGGAGTGGGGTGATAATTCAATAGTATAATATTATTAATGAAATGTTAGTATTTTTATGAATGATTATTGTACTATTGAGCCATGGCCTATGAAAGAGTGTAGAATTATATCCTTATTATTATTATTATTATTATTATTATTATTATTATTATTATTATTATTATTATTATTATTATTTTTATTATTAATTCATCAGCATTATCAACATTTTTGTAACTATTGTTATTATTAATTTATTATTATTATTATTATTATTATTATTATTATTTTTATTATTAATTCATCAGCATTATCAACATATTTGTAACTATTGTTATTATTAATTTATTATTATTATTATCATTATTAATATTATTATTATCATTATTATTATTATTATTATTATTATTATCATTATTATTATTATTTTATTATTATTTCATCATCATCATCATTTTATATTTTTTAAATAATAATAATAATAATAATAATGATAATAATAATACTATTATTATTATTATTATTATTATTATTATTATTATTATTATTATTATTATTATTAATTCATCAGCAGTATCACTGTCAATGTCATTATCATTATCATTAACGTTATGTCGCTACCTTTGGCAAATTTTCTCATCTTACCTTGAGTTCCCGTTTCTTTTCTTGGCATTGGGTGTCGAGGAAGTATAAAATATATAAGAATAATGCCGCTTTATACAATAGCTCGAGAATCAATGTTAAAAGACAGTTTTCTCAGCCTGAAGTTTCGGAGGGGGTGGCGTGTATTAACTCAGATGATCACTATTTGACTAGCATGATCACTGTCCATGTTTCATAGCATTTCTAATTTATCTGGTTAGATACATGAACTTCTTTACCTTCTCTCGTTACATGCCTTTGTGAGAGTTGTCAGCACTGTTATGCATTTGAAATATGTTAAGGTGTCTTTGCATACCAACCAATGCAAATATGGCTTGCAAATGCAAATCCTTCGGTTAATATAAATATTGAAGTTCTACGTAATTTTACATTTTAGCTTATGATATTATTATTATTATTATTATTATTATTATTATTATTATTATTATTATTATTATTATTATTATTATTATTATTATTATTGTTGTTGTTGTTGTTGTTGTTGTTGCTGCTGCTGCTGCTGCTGCTACAACTGTTTTGCAAGTGCATCTGTATGTAGCAATGCATTTCAATAAGATGATTGAACAAAGCATCTGATCACGACTGCAAATTCCACACTCAACAGCTAAAGAGGAGCGGGTAGAAAAAGAAGAGATGTGGAAAGAGAAGAATGTGTTTTCATGTTGGAAATTGCCAGTTTTCACGTAAATTACGAGTATTAGTGATACGACTGAGATTAAAAATGTCAAAATATGTCTTGGGCTAATGCCGCATACAAGAGTATGCTGGAATAATACAGTTCTTTTGACGCCAGTACTGAATATGAGTATGTGCAGAAAGTAAGATCTGCACGAGCTAATCGAAAGACAGAATCAGTGTAGAGGTTTCTCTTATTTAGTTTGGGGTGGGTTGCTCTTAATATTATTTAAATTATTACAGACGACCCATCCTAGCTCGTTATTGTCAGAAATTTAAGTAGTGATAGAGAAATGCAAATCTCAGAGCCCCCAGTCAGTGGTGCCGACAGTTAAATTAATGAATACACAACATGTGAAATTCATGTAACACAATTTAATATCATTGATTAACATTCATCTCTCAAATAAAATTCAAATTAAAACCCTATCACTCGTCTTTTACTCGACCAAGTGGGGGCCTATTTCGCTGGCTTTGTTTGATAGATTTTCCTCAAGTCCTGTGTTCCTACTCATCTGTATGATCTTTATCTGGACTGGTAATCCAATTCCCTCCAGTCCTTCTAACGTCTGCCTCCGTTCTTCTGTTTTCTTTGTCTCCCAGAGACTCGGACGAACTGCCCTGGGTTAATTCCTCTCTCTCTCTCTCTCTCTCTCTCTCTCTCTCTCTCTCTCTCTCTCTCTCTCTCTCTCTCTCTCTCTCTCTCTCTCATACAGTTCCTCTGTTACTTAAAAGCTCCATGTAATTCCCAGAATAACAAGTTTCCCGCCAAATTCGAACGACATCGGAGTAGCTTATCTTCCCTTATACTTTCCGCAAGCTGGTTTTAGCGACTACTGCGATTTAGTTCTGAAGATAATATATTTAAGCTTACGATTCTAATGTTGGCCACGCCTTGCTCAATTCCGAGTGGATGTCGATTCATATAATTATCAGACACTGCCCCCTCCAAACAGTCTGTTAAGGGAGGAAGTACGACCCACACTTGATGCTCCTTTGATCCGAACACAGAATTCCACCACTTACCCGTGAAACACGTGATCGCATTTTATTATGTAACTGGCTGACCAAATTAAAGCCAGTCATGATTTTTATGACCATGTCAAATCACTGGATTGACACCTCATTGTTCGCCAAATTGACCTTCATACATATTTACGGCGCGAAATTATTAGCTCAGGGTCAAACATATACATTTTGAAATCTGATTAATCCTTGCAACGTGACAATCAGAAACCCGAATTTCTGTTATGGCAGCGCAATCGCTAATGTTATTCGTATTGTATTTCATAAACATGGCTGTTCTTGGTACTGATTCGGTTATGTGACTCAACGCCAAAATTAAATTCACGCTTCTTACACGTGCACCTTTGGAGTTATCAGTTTCGAGACAGCACAGTTAATAAAATTACCGAGATGATACATCATCACTCTTAATATTGATTTGAATGAAATGATAGTGTTGTACTTTCTTTCAGTCTCATCATTAAACAAACTCACTAGTTGTCTTATGATGTTCTTTGTCCTCTTCAGCGTACATGGGCATACCAATCAATGGAATAGTGTGCATTTTAGCTTTCTTTTCACATACAGAGGGAAACTATGGACCCGTCATCGTAAAGTTTTCATTTGATCTAATCATCACGTTCAACCACAATGTCTCGAGACTAAAACATGGACATGCATATATAACTAATTTGTACTGATATGTTCGTCGTCTTTAGATTTATTTTGACATTTAGTAAATTTTCGTGGAGAAATTAAAACCTATTCCATCTACAGCTGTAGTATCGTGGATTGGTATGCCTACAGATGGATTTAACATTACGTTTAGAGTTTAACAGCCGTGGCCAAATACAGAGATATACGAAAATTAAATATTAATGGTCGTTTTGGCAACAACAGATGACATATTTTTTTTTAACGTTATGTGTCATTTGGGAGTAAAATTGGGTATATAATGGGAGCTACTGTCCAAAAGATACAGCTAGTTATTTATTATCCAAACTACTAGCCACACCTACTTGTATGTACTATCCAATACCTGCTTGTTCAATAGCCAACACCTTATTTTATCTACCATCCAATATCTCTGAATCTACCAATCAACGAAAAGGTTAGGATGTAAAAGAAGGGTGATGAATCCCACACACACACACAGACACAAGGGTTGGACACGTTAATGGGTAGCAAGATTGCATCATCATCATCAAACATGGCATTCAGGGCCATTACTGTCTGTATAACAGACTTCTAAATCAATATTCGACTGGATAAAACAGGAGTAAACGCTCAACGAATGTATACCAGAATATGTCCATTGCACACATTTCGGAGATTAGGGGTATGTGCACTTCACACTAGATCTTACCGGTGCATGGAACAAGCCCATTCATATAATCGCTGCATGCACCACGTGCGTCTTAGTTTATATCATGTCTGGGATATGAAATGGAGAAGTACAACTAGAGTCCGCAAACGTCAGCGGAATATCTCTGAAATGTCATAGATGTGCTAAAATCAAATTTAACCCTGTTATTTAATTTCTAACAGTTACACACAATCAACTGTGTTTATGACACATATTGAAATTAGGATCACAATAACCAGTTTTACATTGTCCTATTATTTCTTTTAGATATTTGTGTACAAAGTGTTCATACTTTTTTCTGAATAACACTAAACAAAAAAAGTCCTAATTCCGATTAAATGTGGACTTGTTAGAAAATATTCGAGAAGTTTTTTTGACTGGTGGACTTAATATATTGTGGTTGAATATTTTTGTAATTGCTGTCCAAACTAGTTTTCAAGCCAACGTGGAATGCCAGAGCATAAGAGAACGTAATGTATTTCTAGTAGCCCATAACTAGGCTGAGGCACAACCGAGAACAGGTACGGCCTCAAATATTAAGGCCACATAAAACGTTGCTTTGCCCTCCCCTTGGTACTATTTGGAGTGATGAGGGTGCTATCACAAGGTCGCACATCTTTTTCTAAACGTCATGGGAAAGTTCGAGATTGTTTGAGCTCCAATAAGCTCATTCATAATCTGTGTCACTTGGGGTACTTGACATCTGCAATATTATTCACTCAGCGAATTGATTCTCGCCGCTACACGGAGAACGTTTTTGTATTTGCTATTTATAATTTCTTGGCTTTTGCTGTGACGGTCTCTTGTAGTTATCCTATACCCTACTTTCTAGTCTGCTTGCAGAGATACGCAACCACCGATTATTTTTGCGATATCATTGACTGATGTTTCTCTTGAGTGTTCCTCGTATCCGAATCCTTTTCTGTCTGTGCTGACGGTGGTCCCTTAGACTTGTTTCTAGGCTTACGTATTAATGTTGCTGATGTTGTTGCTGATGCCTTTGTTCGTTGACCATATGTCTTCTCTGTCTCCTGCCTTCTGGTATGATCTTGTGCTCTTTTAGCGTCTGCTAATTATCTCTCCTCCTCGCCCCCATGTCATGCTACCAGCTGAGAGTCGTGTACCAGCTTCAGATGTTGAAGGTGGGGGTGGTGTTGATTTTGCAGATGGAAGGAACGATATTTGGGATTCCACTACAGATGTTCAATGTAACGATCGGGTCCGAGTGATTTGGTCTCTCTCTCTCTCTCTCTCTCTCTCTCTCTCTCTCTCTCTCTCTCTCTCTTGAAGAATTAATAAAGCCAACTTCTTTCAATACATGCACTGCCTGGGGGAAACATCTTTTCCATTCTTTAATGTCCTGAGTTTACCTGTACTACCCGCTGCGTTCTAGCAAGACTAACTGACGGATCTTAAGTTGTAGTCGCCTTCCACCAGTTGCCAATGTGCAACCAGTTGGTGTACGCGCAGCGTATGTTTACATTGTAACCGTACAAATATATATATATATATATATATTGATAAACATCATCATGTGCCCCATCCGTCAAGATTTTAAGTATTTTATCTGATACACCTTTAAATCCATCCGGTCTATCCTTAACTATTTCCTAAATTCATAACAAACTATGGGTTTATTGATTTGAAGGCAGTTCAATGGCGATAAAGCAGTCTATCAAAATATAAAGAAGAAAAACAACATACCTGACAGCATGAACGCATTGTCTCCGTGATAGTTCAAACATGCCATTATACCAAAATTAGACATACAATACCCAACCTTATACACATAATCCCTTCTAGAATTCACTTTACTTTTCTGAAATCAATTTGCTCAGTGGGGAGGATGGAAAAGAAACAAAATGTCAAAGGACCAAGAGGAACACCGACAGTGAAGTTAGAGTGGACTAGAAATAATCAGGCTATAAAGATGTACAAGGCAATAACTTCAATTATTCACTCGATTCTATGATAAAATAATTCTAAGGTTTAAAACAGATTGGCTGTTTATATAAATATACATATGTGTTTGAAATTCTGTGAAGTGATTTTTCAAAAAGCTAAATATCTTCCTAATGTAATGTATTATGCAGATATTTATGTAATTGATTAAATTGGTGTGATTTTTCTTTACATGCAAGGGGGCTTATGTCATTCTCTTCTATCTGTTAAGATCTCTATTATTCAACCTATAAGTTTCACAATTCTAATATGATCCGGGCAAAAACAGCAAGAGCGAACGATCATCCTATAGATAATGAGCTCCGAATAAAGCGGACAACTTAAAAGAAGGTACAAACCGCCAATCAACCCACACCAGAAGGTAGGGTGGAATTACCAAACACACACACACACACACACACACACTATGAGTCATTCTTTGCCACCTTCCACGTGCCTGTGTTTTGGGTTACCTTTTAATTACGCTGTGTGAGTCTCTGGCTTTATGCCGGTTTTTTTTTTAAAGAAGAGAGAAGATTAAGGAGTATTTTTAGTACAGATTAACAATGTAGTTATTAGGGTTTATAAGTGATATTGTTAACTAGTTATGGTTTTTGTTACATAGTGGTGGCGTATGGTCAATTTATTATTATATAAATTAAAGTCACACACATGCAGTTTTCTTTTCAATTTTTCGTCTATTTACTGTTCAAAAGTTTCTTACCTCTTGTTTATTTCTCTTATAATTTTCTATCACCTGTCTGCTATGCATGTGTGCATATATCACTGACTCGGTTGTATCATCTTTGGTGTTTAGTCGTGATGGAATATGGAACAATAAACTGGTGTGTGCAGGCAAGGCTATGGGTGCCATTTACCTGCGGACCTCGGTTTGCATCTCCGTAGAGTACGATTCAAATATTCACCAGCCTGTATGATAGCTTTATTTTACTATTATCAAGCATTCTCCAGTGATTGAACCTCTCTCTCTCTCTCTCTCTCTCTCTCTCCTCTCTCTCTCTCTCTCTCTCTCTCTCTCTCTCTCTCTCACACACACACACACACACACACACACACACACACACATATATATATATATATATATATATATATATATATATATATATATATATATATATATATATATATATATATATATAATAATAATAATAATAAAAATAATAATAATAGTGAGGACTTTGTATAGCGCCTAATCTTTCAAAGCTGTAAGCGCTTTACACCATTAATAATGATATGACTACACTTCAGAAAAACAAATGACAAAAAGAATGAAATTATTAGCAACTAGGCGGTAGTTCTTTAAATCATTTTTATGGTCAAGTGTTGGTTTCTTCAGCAGAGGCTTTACGATGGCAGTTTTGAAAAATGATGGGAATTCCCGCGATGAGAGAGAGAGAGAGAGAGAGAGAGAGAGAGAGAGAGAGAGAGAGAGAGAGAGAGAGAGAGAGAGAGAGAGAGAGAGAGAGAGAGAGAGAGAGAGAGATTAATAACATCAGTTAGTGAAGGCAATATTGGGCCTAAGCACTCAAGCAGCAGTGATGTCGGAATTGGATCAAGTTCACAAGACTTTGGTGCACTTTTCATCACGATTGTCCGTCCTAAATCAATAGAAACAGGTTCAAATGCTCCTAATGGTTGTCGCTGAAATTCTGCATCATAACTGTATCGTGACGAGTCAGTTGAAATTGTGCTGTCAAGCGAATCTCTAATGGTTTGTATTTTGGTTTGTTTGTACTTTGTCATGGAAGAAATTTGCAAATTGGTCCAGAAGGTCTACTGGACAGAAGGTTGTTGGAAGTGGTGTACATTTGTTCCGCGACATTAGTTTGTTAGTTATCTCGAAGAGCTTTTGGCAGCTGGAACTCTCTGTGATCTTAGTACTGTAGTGCGATGATTTGGGTAAATGGACTATGTTTGTGACGTTCTTCTTAGCGGCTTCATAGATTTGTTTATGAATAGTGAGTCTGGTGAAAAGCCAAAGCCTCTCTGCTTTTCGGCGATGTCTTTTAGCAGTGCGAAGATTGTCCCTAACACTGCTATACCACGGAGAACACTATTTTATTGATACTCTGCATTTGGTGGCTGGGGCATGTTTTTCAAGCAATGAACGCAGGCAGTTATCAAGTTGTTTCGCTATTGGATGTAAGGAAGTTGTTAGGTTTTCTTGGATGTCATGCATGAATTTGGTTCTATTTATCATAAGGAGGTTTCTCTTAGTAGCAAATACAGGTGGAGGGTTAGGGACTGATACGTCGAGATGGCATACAATACAGAGGCGATCCGATGCAAGTTCGTGGGATACAAGGATGGATTGCAGAATATGATCATCAGGTCTATAAAGAAAAAGTCTAAAATGTGACCAAGTTTATGGGTGGGTTGGTTAACTGACTGTTTAAGATTGAAAACATGAATGGACTCTAGGAGTTTTGACGTGCATGATTTTCCAGGACAGTCAAAGTGAAAGTTGAAATCTCCAAAAATAATTAGGTTACCACTTATCGAATTTCCATACTCCAGAAGGTATATATATATATATATATATATATATATATATATATATATATATATATATATATATATATATATATATATATATATATATATATATATTCTTCCTTCTGACCTTTCCTACACTGTTTTAAGTACTTTTATGTTGGGGTTAGAGGATGGTAGGTATCTTCTATTGAAAATATTTAATTCGCTCAAAATACTCTGCGGCGCCATGCTAGGCGCGTTAAGCAGGGGCTTGCAATCTTAAGTGACTTTGTAAATAAGGCAAAACAAGTTTGAAATGTTATCAAGGAAAATATATACCTTATGATTATTGAGATTTGGCGAGTCGAATTTCGACACAATGCCGCCTAATTATCGTAGCCTCTATATAAAGGAAACAATCCATGCCGTTACCGCTCGGCTAATTCAACTGTGAATACTCATTGACCTCACACTCTAAAACTGGACAGGAAAGTTCAAATGCAACTTGTGCTTTGTATCGTATGTGCGACATTGTAAGTGACCGCTGACCAATCCTATGTAGTTACCGCTAAATGGCACGTTGTCATACTACAGGCTATCTGCAAATGTTGGAAATATAGACACATTTGTGTAAAAGAGTCATGAAATGTCATGGGTGTTACCTCAGCTCACCACTGGCAAAAGTAGTTGTAGGTAAATATGATCTACACGCACTTTTGTCCACACACACACAATATGTATGTATGTATGTATGTATGTATGTATGTATGTATGTATGTATGTATGTATGTATGTATGTATGTATGTGTGTGTGTGTGTGTGTGTGTGTGTGTGTGTGTGTGTGTGTGTGTGTGTGTGTGTTAGAAAGTCACCCATCTGCAAGTCTCATTTCACAAGTGGAAAGATCCAGTGTACATATTGTGTCATATTACACATGTATTTATATCACACAGAATATGCATATATTTATATTACAAGGGAGTCAAACAATGAGTACAAGAATTCAGGTATTGAACTATTCACCGTGTGCGGATAGCCTATGGGACATGATGCAAAAAAGAACAGTAATTCAAGTGTTTAAACTTTTTTTTTTCGTTCATGTAAAGCTTTGATGTAAAGCATTGTTGTGCTTTGCTTACCATGGCTAATGACCACATCATTGGTTTTGTAATAGATCTCCGTTGGTTGGTTTGGCGTCTGGTAGAACTAGCGAAAAGCTGACATGCCGCCAGAGAGAGAGAGAGAGAGAGAGAGAGAGAGAGAGAGAGAGAGAGAGAGAGAGAGAGAGAGAGAGAGAGAGAGAGAGAGAGAGAGAGACTGTGTATTACTTAAATTAGCTGATCAGGAACAACCTAAGGTGTAACATTGGTAGCTTACAATAATCATATCCTTCACTTGTAGATGACCTTAAGTGTCTTACAAACTCT
This sequence comes from Unio pictorum, assembly GCA_030141615.1. Lineage (NCBI taxonomy): Eukaryota > Metazoa > Mollusca > Bivalvia > Unionida > Unionidae > Unio > Unio pictorum. Next base: position 405,442 of record JARLTB010000192.1, on the reverse strand, counting down.
CCTTATACTAGAAGATGCTTGCAATAATTGTCGAATACTCACGAAAATGACGATACGAATAAATTATCAAAATTAGATATTTTAATTTTTGAAAGCAGGGGAGTTCAAATGACAGATTGCTGTGAAAGTTGGTGATAAAGCATTCAGGAAATCAACGCGGCTACTCAGCTGGGTGTATTACAAAACAGGTCACGTCCGTTTATTAATAGCACCATCAGAACATGTTGAAAAGAATCGAAAACATTTTCTGATCATTGCTAATCTTCGACTTGGCACTCCAGACCTAAACGTAATTATATCTGCCAGTCCATACCAGTATTTTGTAAACCTGACACCGATGTATGATTCAGAAATTTGGAATCGGCTTCAAAGGATATACCAATATGAACTCAACAAGCTTTGAAGTTTTATTGCGAAGAAACTTCAGGGATTCTAAGAAGAA
>JARLTB010000192.1:0-402500 GCA_030141615.1 Unio pictorum | reverse complement strand
AGCGCTCCCGTTACGGATCACTGTCATCTCACCTCTGTCTGCGTGGGTTAAAGTCTCAGAATCGGCAAATGTGGGTATGAAAGAAAGCTGGCCAGTAGCTTCTCGTGGGTCGGTGATTCTTTCTGGGGGTTTTCCCGGGTTTTTCCTCCACCATTAATAATGGCCGCCATGTATAGCCTATCTTGTGCTGAAAATGGCGTTAAACCCTACAACAACAATAACATCTTATAAGATCGACTTTGCTCTTATTTTAAAGGACAATGTTCTGACACGAACACTGTGTACACTTGAGACGGTCAGCATGTACACAGTGTCCAGGGTGTAAGTTATTTATCTGTTCTATATGTTGCAAAAGCGTTTGAAGAACATTTGTATATATATATATATATATATATATATATATATATATATATATATATATATATATATATATATATATATATATATATACATACATACATACATACATACATACATGCATTCATGCATGCATGATACATACATACATACATACATACATACATACATACATACATACATACAAAAGACTAAATATTTAAAAATACCCTCTGCCTAAGTAGTATAGAGAATAAGCTGAGTAATATCTTAAAATTTGGTACCTCCGCCAGATAATGCATCAATGAAAGGTTAAAGTATTAATTTATTATTTTACTGTTTTAAAAAGTACTTCAATTGATCTCTTATCATAATATTGATATGTATAACTAGTTTAAATTTATGGGAAGCACTAATTTAAATGGATTTATTTGCATAACTTTAGATTTGTCCCTTTTATTGCCTTACCATTTTAATAATGTCAGGGAAAGTTATATCGAAACTCATTATATTTGACTAAAATAACCATTCATCGGAATATTCATGAGGCTAAAGTCCCAGCTCTTGGTCATATATCCAAAAAGAGAAACATTCCTTTTTATTAATTGAACTATGCCTAAATAAATGCTATCAAGAAGCTAGCCTGTCAATCATTCACATGTTTTACAAATATATCTTTTCAAGCATCAGCTTTAACAATGCATTGGCTTTTTATAGTATCGCTTTAAGCTGGTTCTATGATTGGACTAAAGGTGAAACGGTTTCTTTTATTGCTCTTTCCTAGACTACGGAGAAGACTTATTTACAGGTTCCAGTCCTGCTTGAAGGATCAGTCATCTAAAAGACGTCATTCGGACTATCTCTGCTATTTTTGTAAGACAATAAGAAATGCCTATAATGTATGTCGGCGCAGTAATTTGTAGAACATTCATGCACTTGTTAGCCTGATATTTCTTAGAAGAAAAAAAAATCAACAGTATATTTAGAATACATAGTATTGCATCAGTAGGATGGACTGAGAGGCTGCAAATGAAAAAAAAAATTAAATTAATACGCAACTTCTTGGTCAATAATTGTTTAGTAAAAAGCTGAGGTGGTCCGAATATCAGCTATTGGAGTGTATTTTTAGTATAATTTGGGTATGACGGTACCAACACTTTTCCCAAATATCCCAATGCTAATCTTTAGTGAAAAAATATATTTTCTGTCCTTCCTAAACATGAGTGTCACACACTTTCACAGAGAACAATCTTGGTTTGTCAATTTGAGAAAGACACAACCAGGTATTAAAATGTACGCAAAAGAGATAACTTATTGAACTAAACAAGGGTATCCATTTACAACATATATTTTTAATAATGTATATGACATTAAATTTTTTCTTAAAAAAATGGAAAATACGATCAGGATATGAATTAATATATTCTCACATCGTGCCACAAGACTCAACGTTTTTTAAGCCTGACAGAAATTATAACACTTACATAATACACCAATCACAGCTGTTTCTGCTGTTTAGTTCTGAATACATTATTCCTTACAGCCTATGCTCCGCCCATCTGGGGTTGTGGAATTTGTGTCATTATACCCTTAAGGCTAACCGAGAAGTTGTGAATGATGTACACGTTTAACATATGTTTAATCTCAGTTTTCTTCTTGGAAATGGCCGTGTTACTCACACAATGTAAGGACCAATGGGTGGAATAGACCGATATAAGGGGAAGGAATTCAAATATAATATTTGTTAATAGAGAAAGAACATCACAAGTTTGCTCTCAGGGTTTACTTTTTTCCAAACACGATATCTACTTAGTTCACATGAAAAATACAGTATTATATTTGCTCCCAATATAAGCAATTATTTTTTAATTATTTATTTTAATTTTATTTTTAGGACGAGGGGGGGGGGGATAAACCACTAAGATTTAAATGGCTAAGAAAAATCACAGTTCTCCATTGTGCAGACGAAAATCACAGTCATTTTCAACAATAAGATATTTAATAAGTACTGACGAACATAATATCTTGCTACATAGTTGGATCCTCTCTGATATTTTTGTTAATACATACCCACTTACATTATTACTTTGATAAGTTAAGGAATTTAATGTGTTGAAGTATCGGCGATGTTAGGTTTTTCCAGATGATCTAATGTTTGTAGTAATTTAAGTAATTTGCAAACTGAATACAATTTTTTTTTGGGAGAAAAGTAAAAGGAAGGTATCTTCCTAATATTTTAGGTTTTACACCTGATCTCCAGAATCCTGTTTACGGTGGAAATATATCCATGTGATATTACTTGAAAAATGAGCAATTTCAGTATTCAGATAATATCCGTTAATATTTATACGATGATTTAAAATAATAAACTTACTTGTTATACTACGCATTTCTTTTTTATTTTATCGCTCCGGTGGCCTAGTGGTGGCCGCGGAAGCGGGAGGTCGTGGGTTCAAATCATACCAAAGACATACAAAAATGGTACTTACTTCTGCCTCGCTTGACGCTCAACATTAAGAGGTTAGTGCTAGGATTGGTCGGCCTGGTGTCAGGATAATGTGACTGGATGGGAAATCATGCTACATGTCTATGGCATGATGCACCAGTGCTAGACATCACTATAGACTGCCTCACTGCAGACATCTAGCGATATGACTGAAAATTTGCTAAAGCTACGTTAAAAATCCTAATCAAATAAACAAACAAACCTTCTTTATTTAAATCAGAAATATTAAATACAGAACGTTTGATTACATTATATTTCATTCTAAAAGGCTTTGAATTTTCATGTCATATCTAGACATGGGGATGCGCTTGAATGACCTTGCCGAGACAGTCTTTGACAATAGCTAGATTACCAACACAAATGTAGGTCTTATATGTAAAGGTCGTTGTGTTTTGTGGCTTCCTTTTGCGAAACACGACATTCCATTTGGATGTTTTCCCTGGGAAATTCTGGATTTCTGGAAAGAAGCTAACTCCATAGTATTGATATGCGTCCGTATCTTGACCCGGAGGCGCATATACGCCCATCGCATATTTGTCGTCTCCAGTAGCCATGACGATTGGTACTTGATCAGAATTGTGACCTTCGATTTGATGGGAGTTAGAATTATAGTTATAAACTTTGGTAAACTCCCCAGTCAAGTAACCAGTCGGTGCCTCCATTTGAATGTAATTAAACCCATTGGGCCAATTTCCACCGATGGTAAACTTGGATACAAATTCTATGCAGTTGGGATGGCCAGCACATCCAATAGTAACAACTTTCCGGAAGTTGAAATCGTACGTTTCCTTTGAGTTCAAAGCTGGTGATCCTGTATGACAGCCACCACTCTCGTCCTGGGTTACTTGAGTACCAGGGCGCAGCCAAAATGCTGGAAGAACCTGCGTAAACAATTAACAAAATTCAGATGCAGTTTGGACGAACAAGAAAACTTTGCTTCATGTATTTCTGAAGCAGGTAAACCTATTTCTGAAAGAAAGACCATATGAGCAGAATTTTATCACAATATCATTTCCTGTTTAGCTAGGAACCGAAGAAAACATTTTACACCGAGCCTCATGTAGGAGCTAAACCTAAATTGGTTTCCAGGGTTCCTCAAATATACGTGAATATCGAGTATCCTCTATGGCAAACGTAGTTAGAAACGAGAAGATAGGGACTGCCGACCCACCCTAGCAGACCTGGAACTCCCCAGGTCATGGAGAAATAATGATTGCTTTTATGAACAATATTGTGCCCTATATATATGGAAGAGATCAAGTGTGGATTGTAGTAGGCATTATGTGGGGAATTATGCCTCCTGGACTACTTACTGGAAGGTACATCGTCAGCGGTTACATGGAGAAAAATATTACAAGTACCGTGCCACTTCTACGTAAACAGGAAAGGAACAGAGGCACAGTTATGATGGGCGTGTGGTTTCGATAAGGTGATATCTACCTTCAAGGACTTTGTTTCTTAATCCAATGCTGGACAATTTTTGCACTATTACCTCAAACTTTATGGAATTTTCCTCACTTTTCTCACTTGATTTACATGTGTACATGACCCAAGTATAGTTTGCAACTTTGGAAATGATCTAAATACATTATTTGATGTTTGGATTGAAAAATAAAACAAATACTTCATATACATTTATTCTTGAATGTCTTTCTTTAATGTCAAAATAATAGCATTTACCAGTTTTGACGTCATGAAGCTACATTTAAGTTACTTCAGAGGGGTATAGTAAATTAACTATGTGTTTGTAATTTTGGAAGTAAATATCATGTTTGATATATCAATATGTTTGAAATTGACTGCAGAATATGAGAAGTTTTTCAATAAGTTGAAAACACATCTTCAGTGGTTCTTTAAGGTGGCGCTCTACAGTTTCGTACTTTGCATAGGGTTAGAATTTAGAGAAAAATAATTTTCTGGGATTTCTTCACTGGTTATACTGGCAATATAATAAAGACTTTGTATATCTTAGGTGTTGGGAGAAGAACTTTCAATGCCATTTATTTTGATGTATGATTGATGGGTGTACTTTAGGTTCTAGAGTATACAGCTTGGGCTAACATACGATGTGCTCATGTAAACAAACTGCTAGCTCCGCATGGTCATTTTCACTCCCTGGACTTCAGAGGTAAATTGTAGAAAAATGGTACGATAACTTTTTTTACTTTTCAGATATTTTGTAATTTGTTCATTGCACTTTCAGAAGCTGCTATTGCTTACTTCAGCAAAATTCGTTTTCCCTAGTTTAATAACTGCTAAAGTTAGTGTACTTTTGATTAATTCTGGCTAATTTTTCAAGCACATGGGAGCATCCATTTTGTTATACCATGCGCTTAGATCATTTACAATTTCCACAAGTGCAGTATCCAAAGAAATATCAGCCACATTACATCAAAGTAGCATTGAGATATGCCAACATTATCTCCATTGTGCATGTTACAAATGCAAACAACTTCATCTCACATACGTCACTATCTGAAAAGTACATATTAACTGGTGAGCGCCCCTATATGGTATACTGACAGAGCTATCGGCCCTAACCCAAATAAATGTGTTGCATTATTATATTGGCAAGATTAGTGGAGACAAGCTAGATGCGACGAATAGGCAGAACATGCGGAAAAGGAGAGAATTGAGCGGGATAAGAAAATAAAGCAGGAATCTAACAGATTCTTCGCCGACAGATCTTATTCCGTAGACTGTTTGGACCTTGATAAAGTAGCGCTGCATACTTATTCTGGACCAGTGAGTATACATCGTTCATAATATATTGCTCTTCACTTTCATTGCCTTTTATTTTTCCAACATGCGTATATATGATCACACAAGGTGCAATTGTCGTTAGTAATGGGCCGTGACTGAAGCAGAAGTGGCTTCAGTTCCTTGCCATAGGGACTAGTTGAGCAAGTTTTGTTTAAGGCACTTACAACATGCTCGTGGGTGTCTATATTCAGAACGTTACTAACGAATGCTTTATATAGACAAAGCAGAGGCAACTCTAACGCAGCAGAAGCATGTTGTTGCTACGTTATATTTCATCGATTTAAAACATGCATAGGTCTCAGCAGTCTAAAGAAGCCATCAGATCAAACTGACAGTCACGCTGATGTGCTGACATTCTCAAAATACATCTGCACTTGTGCGGGCCTTCTGGATTGTCTGCCAACTATTTTATCAACGACTTCTCAAAATCGAGGTCACTCAGTTCTATCTTGGCTGTTCTAAAGGAATTTGCATGGTTCGTCAATAGCCTGTCTCTAATTATAACATAGGCTCATGTCATAGTTGTTCTGTCGTTTCGACAAGGCGGAAGAAAGTTTGCATAAAATGAAGCTGATGAACTACGCAAGATCTTTAACTCTTGATCAGGCCTCTGAAGAGCATACAAACTGGTAGTATTTAGACTCATCTGTGAACAAAATCAGGTTACCATCGCAGTTGGTTTAACGGCGATCTTCCTGAGAGCTGTTTCTTTGTGGCGGACACCAAATTATAGCCAACATAATTATTCCTAGGTTAATGTCTCCGTCTGACACTGCCTATCGTATGCTTGTGTTTGCAGAAGTTTTTGGTAAGAAAAATAATGATGTATTGTATTATGGCGTATCTTGTTATCAAGATAAAAGCTGTGAAAAGCAGTAGCTTTGACCAGGGAACATTTTAGTTTGCCTCAAATGTAGAAGATGTCACACACACTATACATTATTGTTTGTTCAGTTGTGAGACCTAATTGACGTATAATTATATCGTTAATACACTTGCTGTTCGGGCAGTAATTATATAATGTTCAGGGTTACGCATTCATATGCATTTTACGTGCATCTTTCTGAATTGTGGAACATGCGCGGTTTGGATGACCTCATATAGATGGCAAGGGTAAGTCGGTTTTGGTAGAAGGCACAAACATCACTGCATCCCTAATAGACTTTTAATTTCTATTCACACCTTTAGTTTTACGCATGCCTAAGTGATCAGAATTGATATGGGACAACCATGATCGGCACCTACATCATGTTGATAGCGCTCTTGTTCACCTCAGTATGGTGTATAATATTGCGATATTTCCATGTACTATTGTCAGATCTTGAGTGCGAGATCTGCTTGGATCCCGATGTCTAACTCTAAAGATATATCAATAATCATGTGTATCGCCCTATTGTTAGTGATCTAGACGACCCTGCTGTTGTCTTTGAATGCACGCTCAAAGGTAAGGCCGTCCTTGCGACCACACTGGTAGTATGGTATGTTGTTGTTTAGCAGCTCAAAGTTAAGCGGCACAAAGAAGCCATCTCCAAAATCGATCGTGATCGGTGGCAGTAGCTCTGCCAACTACTGCAATAGTCATCGCATTTGGATCGGAGGATACCGTGCTCAAGGAAGGTCCATCACAGGAAATTGATAACCTCCTAATGAGATCAATCTCGAACCTCGGTGCGGTACCGGAAAGGACGAGTGAAGAATAAATGAATAATCTGTCAAGGACTGTGGATCTTGCTTATTACCTTTCTGTATAAAAGAACAAGCTAATCTGTGCCAAAATTGACATGCATGTATCCCAAGATAAAAGAAACGGGATAAACCAGTACATACAAGATCGCATTAACTATATAAAAGATGAATGCATGTTTTGGATAGAGTCTAATGGCGATAACCGTGATATACACTATGCTGTTCGCAGTCAGAAAAGGAACTAAGAAGCAAATTAAAGCGACGACGGCTGTGTTCAGACGTACTGTATCAGTCTTGTTTTTCATGCTAAGTACCACAGACAATGACGTCGACTGGCTGTCTGGGAAATCTTGTGGTGCTTGCCACCACTGTAGCTGTTGCGTTCTTAGTTGATGTTGAGTATACAACGTTCGATGCTTGCTCAATCTATCAATTGATTGAACCAGATTAATACAAGTACCATCGCGATGCTGATCACGATAAATACAATTAATCTGGTTGTCTTTGTCATCTTCCGACTTCTGTACCTTTGCATAGTGTTGATCGTTATACCATTTCTGTCTGATAATGTAGGCGTTAGCACCAATTCGACGAATCTTGCCTCCTTGGCTTCATTTGATGTGGCTGACGCGCTGTGCTTTGTTTTGTCACTTGTGCGTGTATTCTGTTTGAATTAGCGGCGTCAGTAGTATATATCACCGTGTCGGGTGTCGCCGTAGAATGTTCCTTGTTATACCCAAAGTGTATACCAGTTCTTAGCTGCAAATAAGGCCGCACCAAAGAACGCATTCCATCTCGCTTCGATGCTATCTAGTTATGTCCTTCAACTGGTTTTAAAGATTCGGAATCTCCTCCGTTAGATCGATTACTTTTGACATTCCACAAGTTGAATTATGTACTGATATTTCCCGGCAAGGTTGAATCTTTATTTAATACCAGTGATCCAAGGATTGATCTAGTGTAATCAAGAACATTTTCATTGAGATGCGCCATCAAAGCTTTGATTCCGGTCAATCATAAATGCTGCCAAAGATTTGTCTCCACCAGATCTTTGCTATGACTAGAGGTCAAATTTCAGTTCGTATCAGTTTATTATTTCTGGTTTAAAACTAGCCATTTCTGGAATGTCCCTCTCATGAGAAGGATAGTAGTAGCACCTTATCCCCAACACACCGTTTTGGTTCTTCTTATAGCGACAGTGGTAATCTTTTTCTACATTAAATTGACTGCAAAGGTGTGATGCCATCTATTACTGGGTTCAAGGGATATAAATAAAGTGATCTTTGAACAGGTAACTTTTGTCGCGTTTGAAATGTTTGGCCTGACAAGCAGTCTTTAATCCGAAAAAAGACGGCTTGCTACTTGTGGTTATTAGCGAGAGTGTTGGGTGGCTTGTTAAAGATTGTGTCATTTTCATTTTCTGATCTAAAGATATTAGGGAAACTGACATCATGTATGACATCATCGTCTTCCTGCCATTAGGTCACGACGATATAATAGAGTTGCGGGTCCAAAGAAGAACTAACTCTCATAACCCGTTTGGAGCAATTAAGGTGTCATCAAGAAAGTACACATTACACGTTTTGACCAATGCATGTCCTAGAACTATCTCTAAAAAAGCACCGAGCAGACGATGTATGTCAATCATTGGGCAGTCATCCTCTGATTAATGTTCCTTTGATAATGTATTACGTTTTATACTAGCTTCTTTACCTAAACAAAAACGCCCTGGTTCGATTTTGCATATATCCGATGTAAAACAGTAAACAACAAAATAACTATTTTAGCTTCTTCTTGGTATAGGATGTTAAAATATATTTGGCTCCTACTTTGGAGTCAGTATATAACATAACAAAGTTTTCGATGCTGCTAGAAGTTCGATGTAACGAAAATGTTAGCTCCTACTTGATTAGGACGCGCCACATGGTCTTTCTTCCAAAGGCTTTGTTAGCAGTTTCACAAATGTCTGCTTTACATATGGACTATATGTATCCAATACATGTATATAGAATAGAAGAAACATAAATTGTCCAAATTCATACAACTTTTTATCGGCGGTAGTTAAGTGTTGTCATCTTCTACAAAACCTATATGAAATGTACCACTTAAACAAGGCCCCAACAATAGAGCATCTACAAAATATATTTATATCTAGCAGATGGCAAAGTTTCATCTTCATGATCTATCAATGAAGCTTCAAAACGGTGTCTCTTTCCGTTTTTATACAAGGTCTAGTCTTTTTGTAAGACATTTTACAACCTTTAGTGTTCTTATTCTTTTTGATGCTTGTTTTAATTTGATTTAACCGATAAAGCTGTTGAAGCTGAGTATCATAGGATGAATGTAGCTTTCTTTAATTTATTTAACATGGTCAACTTGCAACTTATTCAATGCACAAATTAAGTTATGTAGTCGAGCTTTTGAGCAAACAAGGAACATATTTATTGAAAATTAAATTCAAGGATGTCGTGTTATATTAATTGTTAAGTTTAAGCACAGACTCAGATCAATGTACCTTTTCATAAGATTAAGTTGAGTTGAAATATTACTTTTTTCACCAGATCTTCAATTGTGTACAGTTCAAAACTTTATTAACCCTGCTAGAAGGATGTGACATTTTAACTCTAATTTCTCCCTCTATGGCTGGTATTGTCATTTGTTCTCCTTCTTTAATTATTTTTTTTCTTCACAGTGCTCAGGAAAGAACAGAAAAATTAAATCCCAGGTAAAATCTATGTTTGCAATTCAAGATGCAACTGTTTGTAATTTGAATCAAGTTTTTACCCTATATAATATCTATATTAATCTATACACACCTGTGACTGAAGCGTCTGTCCACTTGCCTTTACATTTTGGATTATGGTTTTTGTAGTTATTTCAATCCCATCATCCCTTCCGCCCGCCTCTGTGGGGTTGTAACACTCCACAAAGTAGTCCGTATTGCATGCCATTTGGAGTTCTCGTCCGTGATCACCAGCATTTATGAACTCTTTATTGTTCCAAACGAGGCTGTCGATGGCGGCTCCCATCCGCGCAGAAGCGCTGATAAATATATCTTTTCCATTAGAGATAGTCCACCTTGTTTCATAATGTTCAACGTAGCCCAATCTCGCTTCGGCGTGGCCAAGCTGTAGGTAATGCTGAACCGCCGCAACATAATTTGTGTGAAATGCATTAGCCACATCGGTATACCTGATAAATATTCAAATATATAGACCAATAAGAGGAACATATTTTCCTTTAATAACAGGATACTAGGCAACAGTTGTGGACATCAATATAATAATCAAAAAGTGAGAATTTCACCAGAATTATGAGACTTCATTGTTTATATTATTTGCTTTACTTTTTGAGTGTTATTATAGATGGAACATTCTAACACTATCTGCATCAAAGTAAGTCAAACGTTTATCAGTAACTTTACTGGCATTGTTCATTTCCCTTGAGTTAGACCTTTACTAATAGTTTGAAGGTTTTGCTGATTGGTCATGACCGGAGGATGGATTTTACCATTGTTCATATGCAATATTAAATAAACATTGCAAATAAGAAAAGATATTTTATTAGGTTTTTTTTTTTTGTAAGATGAAACTTAACAGTAATTACGCATGCCAAGATGGTGTTGGTGGAAAGACTAAACGTTTAAATACAGAGTTCGCCGCGGAAGCAGGAGGTCGTGGGTTCGATCCCCGGCCGAGTCATACCAAAGACTTACAAAAATGGTACTAACAGTTGCCTCGCTTGACGCTCAGCATTAAGAGGTTAGTGTTAGGACTGGTCGGCCTGGTGTCAGGATAATGTGACTGGGTGGGACATCATGCTACATGTCTGCGGCATGATGCCTCAGTGCTAGACATTACTATAAACTGCCTCACAGAAGACATCGTAGCGATATGACTGAAAAATTGTTAAAGCTACGTTAAAAATCCTAATCAAACAAGCAAACAATTTAAATACAGACATTGTGACCTTAAAACAACAAAATTTAAAGGCACTGGAAAATAAGGTTTAATTCCTGCTCTGTAAACTAAAACAGGTGAGTGCCAAATTGATCAATATACTATTTGTCACATTGTCCACAGTACTGTTATTAGACAGTTTCCTGTATTTAAAATTCTTATTCTTAAACCTCAAAAATAAGTGCCAAACTGAATATGTTAGACTGTTAATTGGATGCTATTATACTCGGAGAGTGATTAAACGTTTCTAAGTAGATATCAGACGCTGTATTTAATTGAAATATAAGTTAAACGTTTGGAAGGAAGTTCAACTCACCTTGCTAAATACTGTCGTGAGTGGAAGCTTCCGCATCCTTGGCGACCTTCCTGTATACCATTGTTTAGCCAATGAGAGCGTGCGGCTTCAGGAGTAACAATTCCCGCCTTCAGTAGGTCAGGATTGGTATTCAGATAGAAGCCCGGATCGAATACAAAGGGTGATGCGGCGTCCTGGCCCTCTAAGAAGATAAGATTTATATTTTTTTCCTTTCTGTTTGAATAGCATCGAGAAAGAACATGAATGTACATAATTTTCCTTTGTTTTGATCCAAAGTTTAGACGGTGTTCTACCTTTAGGATTATTGTAATACAAAAGCATACATATTTATCCTTTACCTTGGAGAAGCAAGTGCATATGTTCGTCACGGCTGTTGGATATTTAAACCGCTTACCGAAATTCATCCTTAAATTTAATTAGAATGAAAATGTTTTTTTAATGTATCAGACAGAAACAAAATACAATGTCAACAGCTTAATTTCCAAGAAAGATAAGCTAGTAAGATCCTTGTGGTAAATGGTATAAGTTACCTCCCTTTCTGATACGGCCGGTTTTGCCACCGTATGCATATTACTGTATAGTAAAGAGCATGTCTTTGAGTTAAATATGACTTAAAAGAATTAATTGTCAATGAAATTATATAATAGTGTACATCTATATAAAACAGAACCACATAGCGCTTTTTGAAAATGTTTTAGGTACATTATTATCAACTAAAAGAAACTAGTACTTCGTATAGCTTTATCATGCAATGCTTATCAGAATACCTACTATGCGAAGATAACTCCATGACAGAAAGGGAACGATGTGAAAGATGCCAACTCGGCTGATGACTCATATGGTATCTTTAAAATGATATGTATGTATATGTATGTATATATAGTATTAACAGCTGCCATGATAGGCGCTCAGCATTAAGAGATTAGAGCTATGACTGGTCGGCCTGGTGACATGATAATGCATATGGTTCTGAGTAGTATATTTAGGTTATCGAAATTTTAATGTATTATAGAGATGACCATATTCGTTCCTCCCAAATTGTATGATTGCAGAAGACGACAATTCATCACTTTATGGAATAAAATCTCATTCAAAAATAGAACCATACGGTTCCGAAATAAGTTATCCTCACAATATTTTGTCTCTTCTAGTTTTAGGTGTAATGTTCTAATGTTACCTATAATGAACCTATGTGTGCGGTTAGTCCTCGTAACACCTGAAAAAAAGAAAACAATAACAAAATCAATGCAGTTTTTAAATCAATTTTTTTACTGTTTTAATTCTATACTTTAAGATGAAAACCTTGGAATTGAATTGTTAGTAATTTATATTCTTTCTTTCTTTTACACATACAATGTAAGTATTGAAGAAATATATGGAAGATGCTTGTTAAAAGTATCACTACACAATCAGAGTTTTCATGACGATCTGCTAACTAGTGAAGAATGCTCCTGCATTTATCACAAAACAGAATAAAACCTAAGAAGAAAATAAAATGTTGGCTGACGTGTCCTCTACACTTTTGAATAGAATGGCAAGCCAAACATTTGTTATTCGGCATAGATCCCGAAAGGTCACGAACACTAACAGCTAGAGTCAATTCATTCAAATGCAACTATTTCCCTCAAAAGTAACATAACTTGTGAATTTTGTCTATTATGTTATCTAACCTATTGGATTTCAAACAAAAATTAGATAAATTAAGGAAATACGCAAGCAACCTATAGTGATAATTTTAGGTTAAAAACAGAATCAATTTAGATAATAATCTAACGAGAGGCATTGATATATTTAATTATATATGTTGAAAATAAACCAATGTTACATATCATTAGCATATATATATATATATATATATATATATATATATATATATATATATATATATATATATATATATATATATATATATATATATATATATATATATATATATATGGAAACATGGTCATATATATAAACATGCTCTCTCGTTTCTTAGATTCCTATATTTTGTGTACATACAAATCTGAATAGAAATAATGACAACTGAACATTTCTTACATAACTGATATTCACTGTATGGCGTAGACGTAAAGGGAAATTAACGTGATGAAACGCTAAATATAGAGATCATATATAACTAAAACGTTCACTGATAAGATACAGTATTTAAGATTGTTCCTAAGATATTAAATTGATTGATATGGATTACCTATCAGCATGAATATTGGCAGTATGAACAACATCATTTTAGCAGCCATGTTTGGAGACGTCTCTTTCCATAAAACTCCAGTAGGAGTCAAGAACGAATCTGCTTGACCCTTAACCTATCTCTCTTCACCATGACCATGCTAGTACCATCTAATACTCCTCGAATAAATTCCTTCGCAACATTTTATCTTTAGAGGCACATGATTAAAGAAATTGAATTTCAGTTCAGTCACATATAGCCAATAACTAGATTATGCCGATATTGTTATTGGTTTATTTACCCTGGTATGAGTACAGTTCTTGTTTTGTTTTGATTTTGTTTTAGTTTTGGAAAAAGCCTACTTGGCACTAAATGACTCAGGTCTTATCTTCGATTCAGTAACATCACGACATTATGCCTGAACTGTAACGCTCTTAATTGCCCGGGACTGTTCCATACACTTCCTGATTTAAGTATTACGGTGGATTAAGAACTTGGGTAATGCTAGCGGTCAATTATAATAGCTGTCAGACAGATATGGATTTCATTTAATAGTACACAAACTTGAATGAAATATTACCGTCTCCAGGAAGCACGTTTATTTAGAAGGGTTAATCTTTGAAAACGTTTTTGCATTTGTTTCCTTTGTATTTTGTTTTCATAGGCACTATTTTGGTCAGAATTGTGTTGACATGCCGTTAAGCCACATCATCGATCCTTTCATCCGTATGTGCGTGCGTAATTAGAGCGTGCGTAATTACATCCACACACTCACACACACACACACACATAGATAGATACATACATACATACATACATACATACATACATACATACATACATACATACATACATACATACATACATACATACATACATACATACATACATATTGTAGAGGTTGGCCTATATGTAGGTTGGGGTGGGGTGCTCCCAATATTTTTAAAATTATTACAGAAGACCCAACCTGGATCGTTTTTGTCAGAAATTGAAGTAGTGACACAGAGATGGCAAGTTCCGAGGCCCCAGTCAGCGGTGCCGACAGTTAACTTAATGAATACACAAAATGTGCAATTAATAAAAACAACAATTTAATATAATTCAATAACATTCATCTCTCAAATGAAATTGCAATTAAAACCATATCACTTGTTTTTCACTCGACCAAGTGACGGCCTATATTATCATTTGAATTAGTGTGCTAGATTTTCCTCTTGTCCTGTGTTCCTACTCGTCTATATCTTTTTTGCCTGGTAATCCCACTCCCTCCAGTCCGTCCAACTTCTGCCTCCGTTCTGCTTTTCCTTTGTCTTCCAGAAACTCGGACTTACTATACTGGGGTAATTCCATCTGGTCTCTAAAATTTTCTTCTAACCTCTCCCTCTGTTCTTCTCTCTCTTTTGTCCCCCAGAGACTCCGACCAACTGCACTGGTGTAAATCCCTCTGGTCTCCAAAAGCTCCATGTACTGATGCTCCTTGTTATTCCCGGAATATAAACGTTTCCCGCCAATATCGAATGACCACGGAGTAGCTTATTTTCCCTTAATTTCCGCAACTGGGTTTAGTTCTCAAGATAATATATTTAAACTTGTGATTCTAATGTTAGCTTGGCCTTGCCCGATTCGGAGTGGATGTTGATTCAAATAATTATCAGATACTGCCCTCTCCCAACAGTCTGGCAAGGGTGGATTTACAACCCCTTTGATGCTCCTTTGTTTTGAACAAAGAATTATACCACTTGCCTGTGAACAATGTTACGTAGCTGGCTTTGGCAAAAATAAAGCGCGCGTCACTAGTTTTATGGTTATGTCAATTAACTGGCTTGATACCTTTTTTATCCGAATTGACCTTCGTACATATTGACGGCGCGAAAATTATAGCCTCAGGGTCTAATATATACATGTTGAAATCTGGTTAATTATTACAACGTGACACATACATACATACATACATACATACATGCATGCATGCATGCATGCATGCATGCATGCATGCATGCATGCCTGCCTGCCTGCCTACCTACCTACCTACCTACCTACCTACCTACCTACCTACCTACATACATACATACATACATACATACATACATACATACATACATACATACATACATACATACATACATACATACATACATACATACATACATACATACATACATACATACATACATACATACAGAAAGATGCAGCTGCTCATATCCTTCCTCGACACAGAAGCTGACGTCCAGGTTTCATCTATGATGATAAGTTAAGATTTGATCATGATACTCAAAATGTTTAAGTTATTGAATTTTTAATATCATAGGTTTACTATGGAAACTGAATTAGTACCTATTGATAGCCATATGAATACAATGACTTAACACATGCAGTGTAATTAACTTAATGCAATTAAATGGTTCTATTTGCGGATAACAAGCAAAATTAATACCTTTTTGTCAACTACATAGTGCTATTTATTGGTATATTACACACATGCCAAGAAGCGGTGAAAGGGGGGCAGTGTGTATATTTCACTGTTAGGTGGAGGGTTTTGCGGTTTGGTTTACATCTAAGCAATACATATATGTATAATATTTATACAATGTACCATTTATAGAGTAATTTCAGTAAGCAATATGATATTTCCTAGTTGCAGTTTGAAACATAATGCTTCAGATATGATCACTTAGGTCTCTCCCACCATACGTAATGGTGAAATACCTCCCCTGAATTTGCATCCCACTAATTTCTGTCAGTGAATGTTTGAAAATCATAGTTTGCATTTTAATGTCTACCTTAATTTAGTTTTAAATTACATGTAGTCTGGGAGGATTGAACGGTAAATTAACAATATTATTATGATCTTATAAAAAATTTGTTTATTATTATACAGCTTTATTTTAATATTTTTTTTCTTCTGATGTTCTTAAATAAAGTTTAAATATTTAAATGTTGCATGAAGTGCACCATTGCTTTTTAGGTGAACATGCATTTGCAATATAATTCACTAATGTAATATTTGATAAGCAGAACTGTGTACATTGCTTACTTGTGTATTAAACTATACTATTCAATGGGCTGTCAAGAACATCAAGGGTCGATATTGGACACACAGTACTAATGATTTGGAAAAATGGGAACCAGACTGGACATTTTACCCAGGAAATCATGGATTTCAGACAAGACATGCGATCCATAATACTGGAACGTATCCATATCTTGACCAGAAGGGGCATATACGCCCATTGCATTTTTGTCGTCAACAGTAGCCATTATGATTTTAACTCGATCTGAATGTTTTCCTTCAACCTGATGTGAAATGGCATTATAGTTGTACACTTTGGAAAAGTCTCCATTTAAATATCCAGTCGGTGATTTCAACTATATATATGTGAACCCTTTCGGCTAATTTCTGCCAATGGTGAACTTAGATACAAATTCCATGCAGCTAGGATGAGAAGTACAACCAATTGTAATTACCTTTTGGAATGGAAAATCCTACGTGTCTTTCTTGTTTAATGCCGGTGATCTCGCATGGCAGCTACCATTATTTCCCTACGTATCGTGAGCACCAGGGCGCAGCCAAAATGCAGGATGAATATTTAGAATATACGATGGAATAAAGTTCAATTTTCAATTTCTCTATTGAGTGATCATGCAAATAAAAAAGCGTAAATATCTCTCTCTCTCTCTCTCTCTCTCTCTCTCTCTCTCTCTCTCTCTCTCTCTCTCTCTCGCACGAGTATGATTATGCCATTGAACAGAAATCTAGTGCTAGTTTTTGTCATCAATATTGTCTGAATACGGGCGTAAAATGCAAAGACACAAGAAAAATAAAATATATTTGTGTGACACAATTGAAACTTATCGTGGTTTTGTGAGTAGGGTAAATACTGCTGTAATCTAGTTTGAAAGTAGCAAAAACGGCTGAACAATTGAATATTGCTTTCTCCCCATTTGTTGTTATCTACCAACTTCATTATTTGTCCCTTTTCAATTTTACCTTCCACAGGGGTACAATAAATGCATCCATGTTCCTTGTCACTCTTTTCTTTCTGGATAGTATTGTTTGGCAAATATTGCCTAATATGATGTTATATATCTCAGACTACCCTAAGAATGGACAATATGTAAGAAAAGTGTAATGTATAAATAAACAAGTCATATAACAGTGGTGAACAATACTTACAATGCTTTATTAAACAAGAATGACATGTTTTAATTTAATTTTGACTTAAAGTTCTAAATACTGTTTTGAATGGAAGCTTCCGCAACCTTTGCGACCATCTTCTCGTTTTGCCAATGAGAGCGTGATGCATCAGCTGTGTGCATTCCAGCTTTACGCAGATCAAGGTTAGTATTCAGATAGAAAACTGGGTCGAGCACGAGTTGTGACGCAGCATCCCGGTCAGCTGAACAGGAAGACTCCATAATTAGCGAGCCTATAGTGTACTCCAGATCAAGAACATAAGGCAAACTCGAAATAGGTTGGAAAATGTGAAACATGCGTATTCGAATTACCACGCACTAGCAATTTTTAACCTTTCTATTACGTGAGACTGAGACATAAAACACACATTACTTTCAAACGACTTTATATGTGTATGGTATCGAATAATAATATAAAAATAACTCCTCTTATAAAATTAGTATACCAAAGAATCATTTTATGTTTGAAACAAACTGAGCTGAGAAGGCCAATAAATGGCCATATGAAATGAAGCAGGACACGTGAATAACAAGGTATTTAGAGTATTTCATCCTTGTTACCTGATCATTTATATTAGAATAGCGACTAATGTTAACCAACGGTTGGAAGGCAAAAATGTTTTTAAAAAATTAAAATAAAAACATTTATTGTTAGAATATAATGGATTTTGAGAAAGTTAAATGATCTTTGACAAATGAAGGTTTTAGTACTAAACTCAGTCACATCTTAGCATGTTATGATATGGCATGCATTAAATATAATACAAATGTCAAAGTCCTTCGAAATACACATTGGTGTTGCACGAAGATTATCCTTGAACTCCAATATTACTATATGTTTTAATAGTGCTTACAACCTAAATGACTAACTGGATGGTTTGTATACAATTGCTGAAATGAAACTGTTTACATTGTTGTATGAAAATAATGCTGTACTATATTAAGAATCAAAAGATGCTAGACATTCAATGTTAATTAATTTCATATAGAAATTTGATAGTATCACTTAAGAAGTGAATAATATAACTAAAATAACGATTTTTGAAAACAAATGCCACGCAACAGCTGTTGTCATTATGGGAACAAACTAACGGATGTCGTAAATTTCCTTAATATATTGAAAGCATTGTTGTCTTTTCTGATATTTTTATACCCCAGTTGGTGATTCTACCTTTGCCAGGAGAGCTCATTTCGGAATGAATTTTGCATATCAGTTTTATATTTGCGTCCTACATATAAATGCTATATCAGTATTGGAAACTCAGGCTGACTTATTTACACGTATGTATTTTTATAGACGTCCGTTCGTCGATATTTCCGGATGTACTAAATCTACGTTTAAAAGCACCTAGCATGTTTTGAGTTTGATCCAAACGGTATTGCTACCAGTACATAGAGATTATAAATATGGGTGGAAGTTAGGATAAATTTATAATAAATACTAAATATCTGTGCTTCGTTCCATTATGTGAAAGAATGCATTTTGATATGTATTTCAAACATGTATTCTTACGCCATATAAAATCCATGCCTTTCGTCAACTCAGAGCAAAACATGAATGTAGTATTTCGTCTGCTAAGATTGTGTCTTAAAGCTCACAAACATCAAAGTACATATTTCATTGTATGTCTTTTGTAGGTGATATCAGCCTTATCGTTATGTACAATGTGAAACGAGTTTATTGCTCTAAATGTTTTCACAACTCCGATGGATCTGACGGATGCATGTGCTGTTCAGGGTGCCTTTTTGATATGTGATTATTATCAAACTATCAGCAGACATAGAAGGAACAATCTTCAATATGAATAATTTTAAAACATTTGAACTGAAAATAATAAATGTTTTTCAATAAATGCAATGCAAAAAATATAACATTAATATAAATGTGAAGTAAAGGTTCTGAAATTTACTTATGATAAATCTCTCTGTAGGATTGTTCTCAGCTGTATCTGAAAAAGTATGAACTCAGTATCATCAAAACATTGATGCATTACAATATATATATATATATATATATATATATATATATATATATATATATATATATATATATATATATATATATATATATATATATATACAACGATGACTTATTTCATTTCAAGCTCCAGCGAAGCTTAGTAATATTAGGCAGGATACTATAGCAGCCCTGTTTGAACGTCCTGTCTTGAGAGCTGTCGTTGAAATTCACTATTTGTATCACGATGTAGAATGTGCTGATGTTTGATCTCGCAAAAGTTTATTGTGACTATATCGGTACGATTATAATGTTATAAATTTCTTCACTGAATAATTGATTCTTGAAGGCATCGAAAATTTAATTGAACACTGGTTAATTGGTATTTGGCATAGAACAATAAGAAGAATGTATTATTGCAACAAAGTAGTATTGACCGTATCAACTCAAGAACATTAGGCAAAGACTACTTTGGCACCAAATGGGCTCAGTATTCATCGTCATATCAGCAAGGTCGGACTGACATAACATTTGACCTAATTCGACATTACGGGATACTTAATGGTGTGAGCTGAACGTCACAAAGGTGAAGTTAAAGATAAACATCATTCGTCGCACATGCAAATGTCTGGTCATTTGTGTGCACAAATATCTGGGTCAATGTACTTGATTTTTCCTTACACTGAGGAATCCTAGGAAAACATATGAGGGAGTTTGTTTTTCCTATTGTTTTCCACGTTTTTCATTCGCACGATGTGTACGCGTTTTAAAGAGATATTACTCCAAGTTTTTTTTTTCTCACGAAAAGTAAAGTTACACTTATATAATTCATTACTTACATAGAGGTCATAATTAGATCGTTCATTATTAATACAGTGTGAAGTAGTTATATGTAGCTATTGGTTTTAGCTTGTTTTAATTGTGTGATATAGCCTGAAATGGACTGGTAATGTTAAAAATGCCAGTCTGTTTTATATGCGTGGGTCACTTGTTTCTCAAAAGAGAAATTAACATTTAAACTAACGGCAATCTGATTCCTATGAAAAATATAATGTTTATCTGATTTGATACACAATCCAACAATCCCATGCTGTCCTAAAAAAGGTTGTGAGTGTATACAAAAAAGGGAGACAAAGTGTACTTCCACGCATATTTAAACACACTATCACACAATGGTAGCAGTGTTTGTGGACACAATAAATAAGTACAAACATATAAAACGCGGTGCGTTATGTGTTTACGTCGTAACCGTATTCAAAGACATACGCAAACATAAAACACATCTGGGTAATAATTTTGAGTAGTATCTCTCTCTGACAAGGATTCGGTTGGCCCTGAAAAGGGCCCTTTTTATGTAGACGTCCTTTGGTGGTTGCACATTTTGGGTAGGACATTGTTATCCTTGGAAAACATAAGCTTCTATCTTCTATCGATTTCCAGTAGCAATAATGAAACGTTTCACGTCCACGTGACTTAGAGAATACTTGGAACACGGCACTACGTCGATGTAGTCACAGAATATATCCATTCAGCAAATACTTGTATTACAGCCTTGGAGCATTAGTAAGACTCGTAGTTTGTAATGAAAAACGTCGAATTCTCTGACAGCTCCTATTCGTCTTTTTATTCTTTCTCGGAAGTGTTTAAACGTTCTAAATGATTTAGAGGTTGCTCTCTGCCTCGTCTGTCACGTGGCATAGAGGAGGACTTCATTTCTTCATTATAGGGGTGTATTGGTTACCCAAATGGTCTTTACCCGTTTGAAGCACAACATATTGGTTCTACTTTCATGAAGGCTTCCTTAAGACTTTATTTTTCAAATGTAACAATTGTATAAATATTGTTCATTGCTTAGAATAATCACATAATAGTGTTTTAGTCAACACCATGTAATTTAAGTGATTGTTTAAATAAATAATTCATCGCAAATTATGATTCAACACAACTGAAAGTGATTCCGCACAGACTGATATTATATAAAAACTTAAGATAAAAGAGATGACAAAGATGTATGTCAAACTTTAGCTTTTACAGAACATTCTAATGTCAAAAGGTCACGGAAACATGTTTACACATATGCTAAAGTACAATATAGCATTATTGGCAAACGATTAAAACACAATATAGATGTACATAACAGTCTATCTCTGTATCTGCACATGTAGTTGTAGTGTGGATGCTTATTGGTCCATGACCCGAAATGGTCGTCTTTGATATTTGGGTTATTGCTACGATGGCGACCGATACATATAAGTATATCGGTGTCAAAGAAAAGAACAAAGTCTACTAAAAGTTCCAGGCATCTACAATTTTAAATGGGCATTGGGTGTCATATATCCTGCAAAAGTTATATTTCCAAACTCGTCAGGTGGTGCAAACTCTTCGCTAATGTCTTACGCGTGTTTGGCGAACATTTCTGTCTTGTCCACAAGTTAAAAGTAGACAGTTGGATCTGCCAAGTATTTCATCTCGAATAATATTAGACTTCGCGCACATTTTTCTCTAGAAACAATTGAGGATACCTTCGTTCTTCTCGATGTATACCAAAGTGATTCCATTTTCAATTCAGTGGCATTGTTTGAATATATCCATGTCAATTGGAGTCTGACACCTACATGTAAAGTAGAAAGGTTCTTGTTTGTCTTTTAGAAATTCAATGTAAGTAGTCAACAAAAGCCCTGGACTCGAGTTGTTATCCTTTCGGTATTGCTTTTAGATAAGATATTGTTAAATTGCGCGTTCGTCATTTTTGTATTGTTTAGAGGATTCAGCACACGCACGGAATGAATGAAACGTCAGTTTTCCTTTGCTATAATTTGAAAGAGCAGGATGGTACACGTTAATCTGTGTTAACTCTTTGTTGTTGTTGTCGTAGGGTACGCTTTTTTTCAGCACACGATAAGCTATACATGGCGGCCAGTATTAATGGTGGAGGAAGAACCAGGGCAAATCCCCAGAAAGAACCAACGACCCACTAGAAGCTTCTGGCAAACTTTCTCACATACCCACCTTAGCCGAATCTGAGATTGAAAACACTCATACAGAGGTGAGATGGCAGTAATCCGTAACGGAGAGATCTTTGGACCAATTGGCCACTCGGTGCCCCACTAATACTTTGCATTTGCTTGAATCTTTGTATTAACAAATGTCTTCTACATCGTTGTATTCCGTCAATATCAGAGGGTTGGTGATAGGTAATATATCAACCGTGGATACTCAACGATACAAGGGACACACATACATTTATTTGACTTGGTGTCCGTAAAATTCATCCACGTCGTAACCAGACGTGCTGTGTTGGTTCGGTCCCTCGCCCCCACCCTCCCTTCCCCCGCCAACAAAGACAGTCACAGGGTACTTACAGGTTCTGTATCTAGTGTAACTCCCTCCCCTTAATTTCAACATCTTTTCATCTATCCTTATTAACATACACCATTTTCATCTCCCGTTGATCGGAAAACTTCATATTTTACTGCTATCATCTTACCGTTTTACTTTGAGCTATTTGGTTTTTGATATCGCTTATCGATATTAGACCTTTAACCATTTTTAAACGTGCGTGTGGATATATATATATATATATATATATATATATATATATATATATATATATATATATATATATATATATATATATATATATATATATATATATATTATAAAACTATAGTAATTTGACCCAATACAAACATTACGGTCTATAGGAATTTAATTACACTTTTGTGTCTAAATGACGTGTCTAAAAAACATTAGACACAAAAAAGCAACACATACACATGCAAAGCTTGAGTCAAGAAGTAAATATTGCACAGAATAGCTTCTACATTAGAAATCTAAAGTGTAATAAGTGTTCACTTGCAAACATGGCAAGACAGACACTCCTTAGACAAACGAAATCATACACGATTTTTAGTGATACAATCAAGGAGAGACAAACAATGTGTTTTATACTGAACAGAAAATTTCCAAATTAAGCCAGTTTTGCAAACGTTGCCATCCTCTAATTCTTATATTGGACATTACAAGAACAGAGCAATATAAGAATCATATATGGTGATTTTAAATCAAATTAACATCGTCATCAGATTAGAAAGACTATCTTACCGGTCGCCATTAGAGTAGAGTATAAATGAAATAACTCCCTGCAATTCATTTTTGGGATCGGGAGTCCATCTGCCTATCGCTTACACATAAGGTGAAACATATATTTTCTATAAAAAAGCAAGTCTAAATTATTCGAGCCAACATAAGTCACTTTTGGCGTGTTGTGAATATTGGCTCATCTGTAAAGGTACTAATACTTTACAGGAAGTCGGTGGTACTTAATGTGCAGAAAATATTAGAATATCATATTGGCAATCTGAACATTTTTAGTCTCCTTTACAGGTGAAAACGAAAGCTGTAGGTAGCAGGGACAATCAGGTTAGCTGCCGTCTAGGCGAAGTCTACTGAAGATGCTTGTCTGTATCCTATCTGATAACTGTATTTATTATGAATGCAAATAATCTTTCTTCTAGGTTAAAACGATTGGTATTATGAAGAGTCTAGAGTTCTTTATATATATATATATATATATATATATATATATATATATATATATATATATATATATATATATATATATATATATATATAGGCAACTATAGGTATTGTGTATATGTTAGTATTCCTCAAGGATAAAACAGCATGCATTATAAAGGTACTAGTCTCCCTTCAAGTTAAACATTACTTATTTTATGAAGAAATAGCCCGTCCACCAGGGGAAAACCACATGTATGACGATTCTAGTGTCCATCGATGTCAAGTCTGAGACAATGGTGTCAATTGTGTAGCAACTAGTCAGCCTTGAAGGTAAGCCTAAATGAATTCAGAATATATTGGTCTTTTTTTTTAGGCCACAAGCATGTTTCCATGAAGATTTTAGTGTGTTTCAGGTGAAAACTATATGCATGTATATAGATGTGCAAACTATTTGTATTTAATGTCGTTAGCGTGGACTCAACGAAAATACCACACTTATTTATTTGTTAAAACTATAAATATTTTAGAGATACTGAAAATATTTTGAAATTTCTAATCTGTTATCTTCTGTGTAAAAACAAACGTTATTCTCGACTTTGTTTTTTGTATTTGCTGTGTAAAATCTATATATTCTGAAGATTCATGGTGACAAATATGTGTATACAGAATATTCCTTGAAGACGTATGCCTCTCAGGTAATGATGTGAATTCTGAAGATCGTAATCTGGATTGAAAGTTGAAACTATAGGAGCTCTGAAGATACTAGTCTCCTTTCAAGAGACAATTACAAATATTTTTGAATATTTTGTTGGCTTCCATGTGAAACATTGGTATTCTGACAGGTATTATAAAAGTTCTTGTCTTTTTTCTTGGTGTAAACTATGCGTGTACAGAATATTCTGATCTGACTGAAATGTGTAACCATAAATGATCGGAATATACGTCTCCATTCTAAGTAAACGTTATAAATATTCATAAGATATTAGTTAGCTTCCATGTGAAACATGTTGATGTACTGACAGTTCCAGTCTTTCTTCAAGAGAAAAACTCCAGGTAAATTGAATGTTCTAGTTGGCTGCCTTCTGGGTTAAAACCATTTGTATAGTGAAAGATCTTGTCTTGTACTTTGATGAAAACTATGTGTATACAATATTAAAAAGTTCAGTCTGCTGTCTTCCTGGTGAAAGCTATAATTATTCATTTGATACGTGTTCATATTGTAGGTGAGATGTATGTGTATACTGAAGATATAAGCTGTCTTCTGTGTGGAAATTATACTTTCTGATTATACGAGTCTATCTTCTAGGGGAAAACTATATGTAATTGGACGAGTCTAGTGTCACTTACAAGTAAACCTATATGTAATCGAATTTGCTTTCCATGTAAAAATAGTTTATTCTGAAGATATTGGTGTATTTTCTATGTAAAACCCATATGCATCCGGAAGATTCTAGCCTGCCTTCAATGCAAAAATGTGCGTATTCTGAAAATACTAGTGTGCCTAAATGTGGAAACAATCAATACGTATTCGGAACACTTATCCGCATCCTGCGAGGTTAAACTGTGTATTCAGGCACGCTTAATCTGTCCTGTGTTTGAAGCAAGTATAAGCTGAATGTTCTAGTCATTATATCAATTCTGATTACTATAGTCTTCTTTTTATCTGAAAACGTTACATATTCTGAAGATACTAATTTGACCTTCTAGATAAGAACTAGATCTCTTTTTAATTTTCTAATCTGCCTTCTTGATAAAATTATAGTTCTTCAAGAGGATATAATCTGCTTCCTAGTACATACGCTCGGTTTTCTGAAGCTTTCTAGTGTTGTAGTCTTCTACGGAAACAACTGCATATATTCTGAAGATTCTCGTTTGCCGTTCTCATGGTGAAAACTAGATATCCGAATGTTCTTGTCCGCTGTCATCCAGGTGAATACTGGTGAAAGTTATATGAGATCCAGGTAAAAACTTTGTATTTAAAAGATTCTAGTCTAGAACCTTTACGGTTGAATGTAAATTAAATAGGTACTAATACTAATTAAGAAACATTTGTAAATGTTTGTAAAACTCATGGAAAACTATTGTCAGTGGTAAGTTATATAAGAGATAGTGGCCTTGAAAAGGTCATTAGTATTCAAGATATTTCTGCTAGTACATTTGATTCCATTACTTGTGAACATTATGTTTTATATGATATCGTATGTATACATGCCTATTGCTCTAGAACCGAAGCATAGTGTAGTATTTTCCAGTCGGACCACATATTCACGTTAGGTACTTGAAGAAACCGTAGCTGATACCTATATATTTCATTGGAATATAAATTATGAAGATGTTTTAAAACATAAATTTTCACAGATTTCTGAAAAAAAAACTTTCAGAAGATAAAGAATCGTCATATAGCAATCTTATTAAAATCAAATCTCCTTATTCATACATGAAGATCTGGCGACGACCGCTTATGGAACATGCTGTCGTGAGCTTTAAATATGCCAATGGAGATGCAGCTTTAAAGAAATTGAAAGTCGGTACATATTCATGTACTTCATCCATACTGCTCAGTCTCCAAACACGAAGATATAAGACTTCATCTGATTGGCTGGTAATATTAGAGATTATGGTAATAACATAGGTTGCGAGAACATGACGCCAATGCGGTCACATACAGGTATTCGTGTATATGTCTGTCTGAAAGAATATGCAACTTTGGGCTGATGACCTACATTACCAAATTAAGTAACAAACAAGTACTATCTTATTACTAGTGTTGCCACTATTCTTCTGTTATTTTAAAAATGTGAAATGCATTTTTGAAAAAGTGTGGACAAATCAAATATGCGCCTAAATGTTGCAATCGGTCTATTCGGATATAATATAATTTGTATGTAATACGTTGAAACATATCTATGAAACTATCCCATGCATTTAAAAGAGACATCTACAACATACATTCCTAAATTAAACTGGCCGTTGTATTTAAAGGCCCTGCTGGAACATGACCGAAAGGTAACTCTCTTGTACAGTAAGTAGAACGGTTACAATGTCATCTTATTCTTATCTTCTGATCCTGATTTCACTGGTGAATGTGAATCAAATTCAAGATTATCAACACAAGCTCTTATCCATAGGATGATTATGTACTTTGTTCCAAATGCACAGTTTTTGACATCTTTACATAATGACATACTGACGTTGCCCGAGCGTGAGACTCGAATCTACGCGGACCAACGTGAGATGTCAGTGACCGGTAAAGGCAAGCACATTAGACCACACGGTCAGCATGGGCTCCAACTTTAAAGGATGGATCAGTCTATTCAGATATAAAAAAAAAAACATTCATTAGGAACCCGTACAAGTACAATCAACGAAACAGTAAAAAATTACAATGGAAATATTAAATACGGCTACCTTTTAACTGTGCGATAAGATATTTAAAATGTTAGATGATTTAGTCGTTTGGGTGACTTGAAGGTATAGGAACAAAAGGACATTTTTTGTAAAGTGAGGTTTTCCTGTATAGTAGCAAACGTTTTCACAAATAAATTGAACAGCAAAAGAAAGCTTATTTCCAACTACTTGTAAAATAGAAGGGATATTTCGAATCTTGTAGCATTTATGGATCAGACTAACATATGATATTTAATAACTACATTCTGTGATAACGAACTATGACTGATAAATAGAATATATATATATATATATATATATATATATATATATATATATATATATATATATATATATATATATATATATATATATAAATATAACAATTGAAGGGCATACTGAATTAAATATTTGAACACCAATTCTAAACTAAGATGACAATTAGCCATTTGCAATAACGCATATCAATATGCTGTAAAGACTAAAAACTATTTTGTCAGTTTACGACCCAAAGTAAGAAAACATATTTAAATCCCTATACTAAAACAGTAACCAAAAGGGGTTGAATGCTTTTCGTATAAAATATGTCTTCTAAAATTCAGCCGACCGCCAGAATATGCAAAGTTTGGTCAACACACAAAGATTCGCGCCCACAGAACTAGAATTACGTAAGCACTCAGCATATAATGTAATTGCATAATCATGAAGGTAATTTTAAATTTGATGCTCTTTAACATTATCAATTCCAGAAAAAAGGTATTGCACTTCTGACTTTAGTCTATACTTTCTGATTTTATGCAACATTGTTTAGAATATCAATAACGATCAAGCAGTGTTGGTAAATTTAAGCATGTGCAGGTACACTATAGAAAGACTTCAAACCATCAAGGTTCACTGCCTATTTGCCGTTGTGATACCAAGAAATTCCACACTATTCTCATCCCAATATTGCACTTTCTTATACTTTTGGTGTTAGCCTGAAACTAGTATAGATTGATCTTGTCCACTCCCATCACATGGGAACTTTTAATCCCGCATTTTACCAGATTTTAGTTAGTCGTGCAGGATAAGATAAGTATGTCACGTCAAAATGGGTCAAAATAGAATTTACAATTTAACGAGGTTGCAAAAAGAAATATGACTAATTAAAGTCTAATTCTTCTATATAACAAAATGTCGTAATGTCTTTCAAATTTGTACAAAAATGACTCATAAAATACTATAAGTTCAATCTTGGGACGAGAATCAGCCGTGGAAACAGTAATACGAGTAGTATTGATCTGTCAACTTGCTATGTATTTACTAGAAACTTAGGTACACAAGCTGGATTTTTTAAAAAGAGAACACCTTGCTTTAGACAATCAGACGTACGCATTAATTTCTCAAAATTACTATATTGAAAAACTATAGTTTTCGATCGAATAATGTAATGTTTACCTTTTGTCATCAATAACTTTTAATGTTGAATCATATTGATAACAAAATATAGCCAGTTCAATACCGACACTTTCTTGACACTCTAATGTCATATATAACTGTTGGTAACCACCCTCGTGACCACAAACTGGAATTCATCTCACATAGATATTTCAACATAAATACAATATTCAGCTTATGTGTGTAACAGATAATCTGACATAGCTTGGCAGATTCTAACGGTATATTTCGGCCGTTTATTATGAAACGCTTGTAGCTTAAACTACAACACTTTAAATTTCATAAGGATACGTATCATTTGCACTGTGAAACAAATATGCTGTAACACACATACATAGGAGTATGACGCTATAGCAGTCGTGAAAATGGATTCCATGATTAGATATATGGACAAAATGTATCGAATATGTATCTAAAACATGTCTTTCTTTTAGAAGACAACAACCTCCAACTGTCATACGCTTTGTTTCCTAAAACGTTAAATGTTTATGACGACTAGAGAGAAAGTTGGTAGGTCATTGAGACTTTTAAAAAAATCTTAGCTATCGAGTAAGAGGAGAGAGGAGACCATGAGCAAGAACGTATAATTATACTTGTAATAAGATTTCACACAGATGCAAACCATCTACTGGGCAGTCATGATACGTAATGAGATTATTCAAAGTACACTAATAACAGGTCTGCATAAGTGCACATCTTATATCGTGTATGTTAATCGTGCATTGAACCATATACTGTCTGTCTTCCGCATGGATCAGCTTCTTTTCTGAGAGCACAGGGTTGCTCAAACCAGTCTATTGTTGCTCTATGCATTTTACTGAACCAGCATTCATGTGATTTGGTCAGGATATATTTAATGAAGAAGATTCAATGTTGATTAAGCTTTAAACGTACAAAGCAAGAGGGGCAAAAAGGGTTATTGTAGTCATGATTCTTTGCTTCATAGAATGTTTAGGTTGGTAATTTAATGTGTTGGTAATAAAAAATATCATAACATATAGACTATTTCAGCCATTTTTGCCATCAATTTACATTTAACGGGAACAGAATAGCAGTTATTTTTAGTATCCAGTTTGAACTCACTGAAATATCGGCCATTTCGCATTATCCATTGCAATTCATTGAATTTGATCATGGTTAAATGATCGTATATCCGGGAACTGTATTTCCTTAAAATGATGTGAAGATCTTAAATCTATCAAGACCCTACTACTTTATTATATTTGAGGGACATTGTTTTAATTAGGCACATAACATTACCTGGTACATATAGAATTTCTCATTTTTGTGAACTCAGATGCGCCCAAGATAATACCGGTAATGATTAGGTTTGCTTATCAGTTTCAATTTCGATACATTTCTGGAAAGCTATAAAGTAGTTCGCTATATTGTTTTGCAGGCAATGCTTTATGCGTTGTTGTCTTTGATTTAGTTTCTTTAAATAAATGATTTATTAACATTAGGTGTAAACATATGCAACGTTTATCATGTTGAAGCATCCACACACAAAATGTTTTCAACATTTAACTCATCTTTACAATATTTTGTCCGTCATTCATCTAGTACAATACACATTCAGTCCAAGTCCATTTCAAGTAAGAATTTTGTTAAAGCTTTCGAAAACTCTCCTTTATAAGACACATTCAATACAAAATCTAAACAAACGAATTAAAACAGAATCAAACAGACGATGATGACGTGGCTGATAAAGAGATTCTGTTGAATGGATGCCAATGCAAACGTTAATAACTGATGTATTAAGAACAAAGCAAACACGAGTGGTCTGTCAAAATAATATATACTTGCAAAGAAAGGATTCAGGAACAGGGCGGGGTTTTACAGAAATCAAATATTATGCAAAACGCTGTGAATGCAAGCTAGCATTTGTAACAAAAGAAAAAAGCATTGATGTCGATATTCATAACTTTATTCTATACGTGTGGATGGGTATGAATGACCTTGCCAAGACAGTCTTTAACAATATTTAGATCACCAACACATAAAAAGGTCTTATACGTATATGTTGATGTGTTCTGTGGTTTTCTTTTCCGGAAAACGACATTCCATTTGGACGTTTTACCCGGGAAATCCTGGATTTGTGGAAAGAAAGCAACCCCATAGTATTGATACGCGTCTGTGTCTTGACCAGAAGGAGCATAAACGCCCATAGCATATTTGTCGTCTCCAGTGGTCATAATTATTGGAACTCGGTCTGAATTATGACCCTCAACCTGATGTGAATTGGCATTGTAGTTGTAAACTTTGGTAAAGTCTCCATTCAAGTAACCAGTCGGAGATTCCATTTGAATGTACGTGAACCCATTCGGCCAATTTCCGCCAATGGTAAACTTAGATACAAACTCTATGCAGTTAGGATGAGCAGTACAACCAATAGTAACAGTCTTATGGAAAGGGAAATCGTACGTTGCTTTCGTATTCAATGCTGGTGATCCTGCATGACAGCCACCACTGTCTCCCTGTGTTTCGTGAGCACCAGGACGCAGCCAAAAAGCAGGATGTATCTGCAGAATATAACACACTGCATATTTCAAATTTGTATTTCTCGTTGAAAAGTTCATGAAAACAACTATATTAGTTCTACTATACTGGCAGATTCGTGTGTTAATTGAAGCAATTTAAATATAATTATGATTTTTTTCGACTTCTCCAAATAACACAACGTGGAATAAAATAAAGATACAGTACTTTCTGCATTGTGCCGAAGTGTTAGAACAGTTAAAGTCTTCTGCAGGAGACAACCACATTTCAGTCAAAACTTTGCTCGGCAGCACTTACAACGACGATTTTCAACATTATTTTCGTTGGCCGCATTACACTGTCACTGTTACATTCTTAAGAAAACTAATCTCTCTCTCTCTCTCTCTCTCTCTCTCTCTCTCTCTCTCTCTCTCTCTCACACACACACACACACACATGAGCATCAGATAACAGCAACAATGGATGTGGGTGGAGAATGACCGTTAAAGGACGCGGAAAATAAAGGACGCGGGAAATAAAATTACCAACATAACTACTTTTTGAAGTCCATCATAACATATTTTCTAGCAATAAATAAGTAAATAATAAAGTCTCGTCTTGACACTAAGTCCAACTAATTTACCGATATAATATATCTCATAATATATATTTTATTTCGGGGATGGGGAGGGGTATTTTAATTGCGAACTATATTACTACAGTGTCAATCCTGCAAATGTAATGACCTCATAAGCGTTGCATGAAAGTATATTTATTATTGAAATATCTTTAGCGTATAAATCAAACACTGTGTCCACTTGCTGACTGATTTGAAGCGATTTGTGATACGTCCGAGCGTGTCAGACATCACACTTTACATTGTAGCGATACACACCTGTGATTGAAGCGTATGTCCGTGTGCATTTACATTCTGAATTATCGTTTTAGTGGTAATCTCAATCCCATCATCCCTCCCTCCTGCCTCAGTGGGGTTGTAACACTCCGTGAAGTGATCCGTATTGCAGGCCATTTGGAGTTCTCGTCCATGGTCGGCAGCATTGATGAACTCTTTGTTGTTCCAAACGAGACTATCTATGGCGGCCCCCATCCGCGCAGAAGCGCTGATAAAGATACCATTTCCGTTAGAGATTGTCCATCTTTTCCCAAATTGTGTATTATAGCCACCGTCCACGTAACCCAGTCGTTTCTCTGCATGGCCATGTTGTAGATAATGCTGAACCGCCGCAACGTAGTTTGTATGGTATGTATTCTTTAATTCTGGATATCTGGAAATTTATAACTTAGACTAACCACATGTATTATTGTAATAGATAGGATCTCGTGAGAATGCAAATGAAATTAATGATAATTCAAAATATGAATTCTCCATGTTCGAGAGATATAATGATAAACATTTGCACGTTCAACAAAGTCATGATTCTAATCTTCCATTTTACAATATTTTTTTATTTAAATCAAATCTGTTACTTGTTCACATTGCTAGGTAGGTTGTTTTTTTTTATAAAAAAATTCCTTTTGCATACAAATAAGACAACTTTGTAAAACGTATATTTTACTAAAAGTAATTTAGATAATTATATGAAAACGAAAGAACAAACAATACAAATAAATTATATAATTAGAGCAGCATGCAGCGGCTGTAAATTTTTCACTTTATTTGTTGATGATATCGAATTCTCAATACATACCTACCTACCTACCTACCTACCTACCTACCTACCTACCTACATACATACATACATATTGGCTTCGTCACATCGATAACACTTATCACCATAGTGGATATATTCTCTTTCGATTTACTCTCCTTTACCATTAAATATATATATATATATATATATATATATTTCTTTCAAACTTGCAAATATTAATAAGCCCGTGCGTTGTCCAGTAACCAATATCATGTGACCCCATGCAAATCAACAAAGAAGCACGCATTTCTGTATTAAGGTATAGATATATGACATCACAGAATGACTCATCAAATATATTCGACTCATCATTATTATAAATGAATGAAAGAGTGTAATAATATATAGCAATGTGTAATATGAAAACAGCACCAAAACTATATTATTTCTATGTTTCAGCTCCTCTGAAACCTTCAGCATAGATATGAACTAGTCAAAATGTTAATGATATTTTCAGCCTATAATGTTAATGTGTCGGGCCTCGAATCATAGTTATGAGATAAATGCACAATTTTAATGACATTCTGAGACTCTAATCATGGTTATGAAATACATGTCTAATGTTTTTTTGTGGTTCTAATCATAGTTGTGTTATACATGTGTAATGTCATTTTCAGGTTCTAATCATGGTTGTGTTATACATGTGTAATGTCATTTTCAGGTTCTAATCATGGTTGTGAAATACATGTCTAGTTTTTATGATATTTTAAAACTATAATCATGATTATTAACTGTATACACCATGCTTTAATGGTTATGAATTAATGATGAATGTTAATGTTATTTTGAAATGTTAATTATGGTTATGAATGATACGTCTAATGTTAATGATATTCTGAAACATTAATGAATTATGGTTATGAATTATATGCCTAATGTTAATGGTATTCTGAAATGTTAATTATGGTTATGAATTATATGCCTTATCTTAATGATATTCTGAAATGTTAATTATGGTTATGAATTATATGCCTTATCTTAATGATATTCTGAAATGTTAATTATGGTTATGAATGCCTAATTTTAATGATACACTGATAATATAATGAGGGATATAAAATATAAATTGCATGTCTAATGTCATTTTGAGGTTCAATTCATGGTTATGAAATACATGTCTAATAACATTTTCAGGCTCTAATTATCTAATTATGGTTATGAAATACGTGTCTAATAACATTTTCAGGCTCTAATTATCTAATTATGGTTATGAAATACATGTCTAATAACATTTTCAGGCTCTAATTATCTAACTATGGTTATGAAATACATGTCTAATAACATTTTCAGGCTCTAATTATCTAATTATGGTTATGAAATACATGTCAAATAACATTTTCAGGCTCTAATTATCCAATTATGGTTATGAAATACATGTCTAATAACATTTTCAGGCTCTAATTATCTAATTATGGTTATGAAATACATGTCTAATAACATTTTCAGGCTCTAATTATCTAATTATGGTCATGAAATACATGTCAAATGACATTTTCAGGCTCAATTTATCCAATTATGGTTGTGAAATACATGTTGAATGACATTTATAGACTTAAGCTGAGGTTCAAAAGAAGGCCAATTGTCAATGATAATTTGAAATTTAAATTGAGATTGAAATAAACGTCTATTGTCAATGATATTTTGAGAATCTAAACTGGGACTGAAATACGTGTCTTATGTCGATGATAATTTGAGACTCAAACCTGAAATTCAAATACACGTCTAATGTCTATGATATTTTGAGAATCTAAACTGGGATTGAAATACGTGTCTAATGTCAATGATAATTTGAGACTCAAAACTGAGATTCAAATACACGTCTAGTGTTAAATATATGTTCATTGGATATTTTTATTGTCATGACCGATGTAAAATTTGTCATTAAATTAGGTTGTCTTTCTGCGAAATAAGTTTTCAGATATATTTGTATGAAAGTAAACATTTGGTCTGTCGTTAATATTCTGTATGTCAGAGCCAAAAAGAAGGAAGTAAAGAATGGAACAAATAATACTCGAAACGTTATCAAAACATACCGGAAATACTTTATTTGGGTCCCTAAATAGGCATGGCGCTTTCCTTAAGAAATACAACGTACCTTTCTAAATACTGCACTGAATGGAAGCTTCCGCAAGCCTGGCGACCCTCTTTTATACCACTGTTTAGCCAATGAGAACGTGCGGCATCAGCAGTGCGAATTCCCGCCTTAAGCAGGTCTGGGTTAGTATTCAGATAGAAAACTGGGTCGAATACAAGATGAGACGCAGCATCCACGCCCGCTTTAGCAAACAAAATATTAGGAAGACTACAGTATATTATCAAAAATATTATGCGCGATCTACGTCAATCGAAAACTGTTAAATATACAGCTGAAGTATCATCTCGTAGTTTTAACTCTGTGTTCGTGATACTATCATTTGAAAGTGAATATACAAAATTATACTGAACCATGACTGATCGTGAGCATTTTGAAGACGTCTATTACATATGAGATTGTTGTGCGATTGTCTGGATGTACAATATTCTTCATTAACTTCATATCTTATGAATTATCCTGATCAATATATTCGATACCTCAACTCTAACAACTAAATACACAAAGCTTGCATACCTTAGTACTGCTACAGGGTCTGTGATTGTACTAACGTTACACAAATTATTCCTCTAATTCGGCATTTACAGTCGTTATTTACGATACAACCTTTTGATATTATTGGAATTTTTCTGAGGTTGTACGAGCAGAAATGATGAAAACTCATGTTTCTGTAAACGTTTGTCAGTTGGGCTCAAAACACAAGGTGAAGTTGTAATATGTTGTGTCCAGTTTGAACTGCATTTTTATTTTTTTCAAATTATTGAATTCAATTGATTATCCTCCCTGGAAATGCAAAAGTGCTCTGTTTAATTTTTTGGACACAGACATTCATTGGAATTTATACTGAATTCAAACATGGAATACTATTTATTGTATGATTCGAATTCAAACCTGGAATACTATTTTCTGCGATTCAACAAGAGATTGTTTATATACCACTACACTTTGTTAGTTATTACAGACTTCACCGCCTTGTATATTAAATTTCATCGGGATTTGAAATGAGATTTACATAGAATGTTTCATAACAAAGATATGTGATTATAATTCTTGGATTATATATGGATTTAATTCGCAATACTGTAAGGTAACTTTTCTAATTTTTAACTGTATATTTTAGTGAAAAAAAACTATTTGTGAAATATTTCAATACTTTTTGTCGTTTTCTTTTACTTCGTGTAAAATCATAAGCGCATAACAATTTACATTAAATACAACGACGATTTTTATGATAACGTTCCGAACTTTCGACATTCTAGCAAATAAGTTTACAATGCAAGTAACGTGTTCTTAATGAACTCAACATGAAATGAAAACATCTTTCTTCGATTCTACAAAGCGTAAAACTTGGCATGAATATATTTCGTTGACTGAAATAAGAAGAGTGACAAAAATATATCAACGGTGAGCAGAATTTATATTCTAAGAAAATATTTTCTTTGATTTTATGCTAATTGCATAGCTGCTCCAGTATTTTTCTGAATATAGTTTAGGTATACTGTGCACAAGCACAATTCTAAACAAATTCCTATTAATAAAAGAGAATATCAGATTATATATATATAAGATCAGCCATGGAACTTTAAATATGAAATTAAGATTATGCCGGCACATGTATACAAAACGATCAATAAATCACAGTTTTCTCGAATTAATGTTTTGATATTCTAGTATTAAAATCGCCTTGTTTCTCTTAAAATATTAAACAAATAGCGTTAAAAATAATAATAATAATAATAATAATAATAATAATAATAATAATAATAATAACAGTTCTCGACCTTTTGTGAATTGTTATTTAATTATACAATATGAAATATATGTTTGCATTGGATTTTACGGCGCATTAGCGAAATCATGACTTTAGAGTTCATTATGAGTATGAGAATTCTCCTAAAAACTATATGAAAGTACACATGAATCTCATTTTAATATGTTTCTCATTTTCACGTAACTTTGCATCACATTTACCACCATAGCAACAGTTTAAAGGCTCTTTCCGACGACGATGCAGTTCTTCTTGTTTATCCTATTGCGTAATTTACCGGTTTCTGACCTCAAATACTGCATCTGCAGTCACACAACTAATGTAGATGAGGAGATTTTAATAGTGACAATGGAACGACGGGATCATGCACGTGACTCTAAGTTTAATTTAACAAAAGGAAACAATGCCACCATGGAAACTCACGAACACTTTATTCTGTGACGTTTGCCGCTTGTAGCTTGCTAATTTATGTCGGTCTGAGGACTATATTCTATATTACCATCACCAATTTCCCATAATTAAATAAGTGATCACAACAATCTAATAAATCCTTAAAATGAAGAGCTATAATCAAGTGCGCATACTCCAAATTTATTACAATATTTCTGTTCAACAAATGAAAGACTACTTAATGCTCAAAACTGTATAGTAAACAATTTGACTATTCAACTACTAACTATATATTTCAATTCGTTCATAATTTCAAAGCACTTGATTTAAACACTAAAATGTGCCTTCATTGATTTCGGAATGAAGTTTGAAAAGTTAATAGATATCCTAGAGTTTGTATTTATTATGCATTGTTTCTTACTTAAGAATTTTAATTTCTTTCGTATTTTATTTTTATTTTATTAAATGTTTTTATAATGTAACATTGTATGGTATTCTTACCCTTGTTCGACAACAAGTTTATTTGCAATTAGAACTGAATTATTGAATTTGAATTCTGTAAACAATGAATGCGTAGCTAAGATATTTTCTCTGTTTATGCGTTTAATATCAGGATTCTTATTAAATGAAGTTAATATGTTGTTTTTTTTATCTAGATCTAAGTTATTGAAATTTCTATACAATGTACCTCGCGTTCCTGAAATAATCAAGGTTTTATATAAACATTTTAGTAAAAGAATTAAAAAAAAATATAACTAATATTTTATTTCTAAACATATTGGTGTTATAGAAGATTAATTTCCAGGAGGTAATTGTTCTTTTTCAAAAATGTTAATTGTAGCCTGAGGTCAAATGGGTGACTATATAATTATGTTACTGAAAAAATTATCCATTATGCATTAAGACCTAGCAGAATCATGTTTGTGCTATTGTTGTTTTCAGAAATCCATTTGGGCTGAAATTTATTTCTTTAAATTAATTGAGTAATTTGTTAATTTGGAAATACAGTGTTCATAACAAAATATATTTTGATAG
Organism: Unio pictorum; assembly: GCA_030141615.1. NCBI lineage: Eukaryota > Metazoa > Mollusca > Bivalvia > Unionida > Unionidae > Unio > Unio pictorum. The sequence goes on along the minus strand of JARLTB010000192.1, from coordinate 363,790 downwards.
AGATAATTAATGGGATTTAGAGTGAAATCGAATCTGTAATTATATTAATGTTTTTCGACAAAATACTGTTGGTACAACAACAAAATATATAAAGTTTATTCAGAACTTCTTTTTATTAGAAATTGTGTCTCTAATTCTAGGATAGTTTATATTTTCCATGTTCTAAAGTCTATGTTACATGATTTAAATCTGCTTGTATATAATCTCTTAACAAGTATTTTTTTTTAATATGACCAAATTAATGAGGGTTTTAAAAATAATTAGACAGCGCTTTTTGTGTGGATACATTAAAGGTCGATTCCTTTAAATATTTTTATATTTTAAAAAATATTTGCTGTTCTTATCCCATGTTCGCCAATTGTTGACTCTACTAGGCCACAAGTTTTCATTTTGTGAATATCCATTTATATGGCACGAAATTAGCTGTCATTAACCTTACGTCATATCAAATTAATAAGTTTCTAAAGCTCCAAAAGTCTGATGTTTTGATCCTGAAACTTACGTATAATAAATCTCTCTGTGCGATTGTTCTCAGCTGCACCTGAAACATAAATGAATATAGTATCGATAAGTAATTAGGATTAAAGAGTATATTGACGAAAAAATATTTTCACTTGTTATATCCCATATCTGGCTTTAATTTGAGGAAATTATGGAATATGATATTAGTCAAATGATTGAGTAAACCACTCGTGAATATTTGGAAGGATGCACGTGAACAGAAAGACAACATCGCCAAGAATATAACGATCAATTATCCTTGTCACACATAATTTCCATGAAAGATTTGTAATGCTTTTGTTGAGCACAAGCATAAGGCAAGCGTAGAACTAATATAATATCTCCAGTTTCTAAATGTTTAAAAGAATTAAATTTGAAAAATTTAGCAGCTAAGATTGAATAATAACGATATTCGAATAGTTATTATTTTGCCATTCAGAGGAAAGACAGAGATGGATGTTGTGAATGATGTTATTTAGAATGTATGATATATTCAATTCAGAATATATTGTTGAGAACAAAAAGAAATGAGAACACTATGCATTATTTTTACACAAACTAATTTGCATCAAGGACGTTACCTAAGAGCACGAAACTTTGCAATGTGAACCAGAATAGTACAGCACCCATGTTTGAACGTCCTATCTGAGAGTACTGTCAGGGAGATCTATTCCTTGTACATTAATATAGACGTTACTGACCTTTAACCTATACACCATTTATTGTGACCATGTTAGTACCATTCAAGCGTGATAAAAATGAGCTATATAATAAACATTTTTGTCATATATTCGATTCTTGTAAACATCAATATCAAAATTGAACACGATTTAATATGTGCCATATGTGGGTGTCCAAGACCCACGGTAAAGGTGGTTTTCCCATTGATTGGTATTTAAACCTTCATTTTGTGAAACATCAGGCAAACGCCACTTTGGTACCAAACGGGTTCAGTTCTTATCTTCATATATGTAATGTCAGACTTGTAAATCTTCCCAAAACTAGCTACATAATTCTGCTTAAATTCAGTCATGTATACTTCGTAATATACGCTTTACTTACCAACACATTTACCTGAATTGAAAAATGACCATTATTCCTCTCTCACGAAAACATATGGTCATTTATAAGTGGTGTTAATACACTGAACTTTTAATTTGTGAGTAACGCTGGACGATCTAGAAGTTCATTTTGATACTGCTATCGATGTTTTGGTTTGTGCACACATGTCACAGAGGCATCACTGCAAGTTTTGTATCACAGAAAGAAAATTTATATTTGCAACGTTCATTACACTTGGAGGGTTCCAATGTACATGTGTTTCTAAAAATAAAGTTTGATTACAGAAATAATAGGATACAAATTCTTTAAGTATCCATATGTACGTTTCTATTTACGCTTATACTGAATCCAGTATAACTGAAACTCCAATTAGTTGTTATGGGTTGATGTTGTAGATCTTGCAGAGACGACGGAATGAAAACGTGGTCACTGTGGCAGCTGCGGCTCTGTTGAAGGCCATGTTGGTTATCTCTTTTTATAGTCGATGACTTGCAAAGAGTCGATCCAAGAATGGAAACTGGGGTAATGTCCTTTTCAATGTAATTTTGACATCTTTGACATGACGTTTTTCCCCGCTTTTCTTCGTTCGAGAATGCTTTTGATGTCGTACACTTCGTCTTTCTTTTTGGTCCCCCGTTGCAACTCGGGCAAGTAAAACGTTCATTTTAATATTTCCCCGTTTATGTATACCAATTTATAAACGGCAGCATGACGACTACGCACGGAGACTTTTCAGCCGGATTTGGGAAGCACGATACAATTTTTGAGCTCCTCCGTAATTTGCACGATGGGAGATCTATTACTGGATAACACTTCCATTTTTGTTAATACGTAACCATCTGTTTAACCCACGTTTTGAGTTCTTTTCGTTGTTAAGATGGTAAAGGGGTAAACAAGGTCCTGTATAATCTTACTAGGAATGAGAGATGCGAAGAGTGTTTGAAAGACTCTTCGTGCCTCTTCTCCTTTTAGGTATTTGTGGGTCTGTGTCTGTCTTGACCACTGGGGTAATGGTGGTGGTGGGCTGTATGGGGTGTTTTGGGAGGAGGTAACACTTCTGGATGGTTATGCGATCGTACTCCTTGTAGGGTAGCTCGTCCACCATTGGTCCCCACATGGCACGCCTCTCTCAACTGTGGCTCCAAGACACTATGAAATGCGTAGAGGCCACAAATCGGAAGCGACATCGACTGGCCGGCTAAACCAAGCTAAAGGTAGCCGACGAGTTTGAAACCCTCGGTAAGTATGGCTTTGTCGACATAGCATATGAAGACTAAATTCTGAAGCCTGCGTGAAGTTACCACCAGCAGGTGAACGAGCAGATGGGAGATTACTAGGAGAGCACCGTGGAGCGCTAAGAACACGACAAGACACGTATGACGTCCTGGTTATCCACTGCACTCAACTCTGTCTCCGGCCGTCTCGACGTTGCTGGACCCAGATTGTTTGGAATAAAAGAGGCATCAGCACCAAACTAACGTACCAGCTACGCTGGGAAACTATAGTAAGGACAGCGATCGCACGGAGGTCAGAAGAAACGCTTCAAATACAATCTGAAAGCAGCATTGAAAGCGTACAACATAACTCATGATTCCTGGGAACAAACATAAAGCGATCGAGTTACTAGGCGTTCCTCTGTGCACTAAGGTTCCAAGAAGTGAGAATCTAGCAGGACAGCAGATGCAAAGCTGAAGAGGCAACCCAGAAACGTACGTGCCATCAACCCTCCTGGAGATGTCCTACTCATCGTCTGTACGTTATGCAAACGAACATTACGTGCAAGGGTCCGCCTCATCAAACACGGGTGCATGCACAGAACAGAATAAGCCCCTCCAATCATCGTATAACTAGAGATCGTCCGCATCGAATCGACGGACGAACAACAACAAAAGTGGCTGTGGTGGTAGACTTTCCATAAGAGCCTTAAACTCTTTCAGAGTCGACTGAGCTGTTTTGTCTAAAGCCTTCTGGTGAAAGAGCTGCATTGGTTGCAAACAGCGATTTTTCTGTTTCGGACAAATCATTATATTTCATAATCGATTGCAAATCGTGTTGTAACTGGGACCTGTCTGTCAAATGAGGACTGTGAGGTATGTGCGGGGTTCTTTGTCTCTGCCAACCTTGGTAGTGCATTCACACCTTGTAGTGCACTAAATTCAGTTTTTGTCCTTCATTCTCTACCATAACGGCACGTCTGAGGTCTTTTATTCCAGAGGTCCTTTTATCTTCATATCAAATCTTCAATGGCTGTTAACACACTTCCCAGAAGTATAATCGGTTGACCTACTATTGGTTTGGCAAGAAGTGCTATCAGCGGAATAAAGTGTCCGCCTTGCTCCAACATATTTTCCTTTGCTGAATGGATATTCCCTCGACTATGTGGCGTAAAACATGACGATGTTTGGCTACGAATTGTTATGATGTGGATACAAAGATATCGAGCTTTTCAAGACATTCAAACAACATTCGCACATGGTGTCAATGACATCTTTGGAGTCATTGTTAATTATTTGTTTTAGCATGGTTCGAGAGGATTTGAACAGGACGTCCCAATATTTTGCTAAACGATCAGGTAATCCGTTCATTTTCTTTCTTGTGGGGATATAAAAAGGTGGGGTTCGTTGGGGGAGGGGGGAGGACATCAGTGTTTGTTGGGTTCACATATACACTTATGTCTAGGACTTGGCTCATTCCCTTTTACCTTTTTTGACTATCGCATTGTAAAAATGGTAACGCTGTGTTTCTAAAATCGCCAATTAAACCTAATTCGTGGCTCCTCTTTTGTTTAGACGACGACGTCTCTTCTAAGTGTGACGGCGATGCTTGGCTAAGTTTGTTCGGATGAAAAAACTGTCTTTCTCTTTTTCCGTTTTGGACAGAAGTAGGACGATAGTAGTGGTGTGCACGTTTTTGGGGTGACATATGTGAGTTTCAGGATAAACGCAAACGTTAACTGAAACCCATGGCTTGAGACTTGTCTTTTATCGTATTTTGCTGATAAGGCTTGAAAACTAAAATCATCCCATTTGGTATCTTCTATTTTTAAAAAGTTTTTTGTTCACGGTGTTGTGCAAACTGATTGACCATATGATCTATGCTAAACATTCCTCCTCATTGCTTACCTTTTTTCTTGTGACGACTTCGTCTTTTCAGGCGATGACGTCGATGTTTGGCTAAGCGTTGTTTTGGATGACGAGACTGTCCTTACCTTTTTCCTTGATGTTTTTGAATTTGGGAACGACGATGGTAACGGTGTGCACGTTTCTGAGAGAGCATCTTTGAGTGCTGTGGAGCACAGAAACACTGATTCACATCGCTTACTACAAGTCTTTTTTTACTGGAATGCGTTGCCACTGATTGTTGTTACTTCGTATCAACTTAATGACAGGTCGTGGAGGTGTTCGCAACGGACTAAATATGGACAGTTCATGTTTGGTCAAATCCAGTAAACTATGTAGCATGCCCAATCTCTATTGGGTTCTGGTACTTTGTGAGCAGCTTCCACTATAGAGGAGGTGGGTGTAACCGCCGAAAGAGACGGTTTTGAACATGCAGATGTCCATAAATTCAGTAACTAGGGAAGAACTGGTGTCACATTGGGTTTGGCGAATATAAGGTTGCATCCTCACCGAAGTGTGGTTTTTGCGTCTAGAAGCTGCCTTCTGTGGACGTTTCTTTTCTGTGTTATTTTTTTTTTGTTTTCTGGGGATTGTTCTCCGACCTAGTCTTAACACCACTGCTTCTTGTTTTTGGTCTGTTTTGGCAATTTTGGGACAGCTTTTTATCTTGCGGAGAACTTTGGCAACATTGAGATTCCATTTTGACAGGGATCGAATGATTACACATCCTAGCGAACCGCTATATCCAGCTTTCAGAATAATTTGATTTCTGCTTTGAGTGTCGATGCGGGGATCGACAAGTTGAGTCAAGGCTACTTTGTTTCTCTCAAAAAAGCGTTTGGTTTGATTTGGAATGTGAATGATGCCTTACAGGCTTTAATGTGCTGTCACCATAAACCATAATTTTTTTATACTAGTGTCTAAGACACTAGCATGTATTTGTGACTGATGCTGTACAAGGCACGAATCAATTTGACGGGAAGATGAGATTGAAGAGAGGTGATGTTGACGCTGTGTGAGACAGAGCCAAAATGTCTGAGATTTGTCTAGATTTTTTGGTGTTGTTAAGTCGACTACTTGTACATGACAGGATCTCCGTCTTGGTACCAGCTGTGAACAAATGGGTATGAAAACGCAAGAAATGGAGGGGGGTTAATCCACGAGTAAATAGGCATGTAGAGTTTGAATGACATCATCGTACGCATGGAATCACCTTGATTTTCTCTCAAGAATGTGTACGCCGATTGCCATCATTGTAACACCACACGAAGCGCTGAGGTGGATGAGCGATCAATCATTTGTTTTTTCTTCAGCAAACGTTTGACAAATTCGGTTTTGCCTTAACCGCTATTAACATAGCAAAGGAATACAGGATAAAAGGCATCCCAACTAGCACGATCTAAGTGTTCGTTAAATACTTTGAAAGTGGCGGAATAGGGAGCATAAACATCACAGGTAGCCATAGTGGTAAAGTGAATGTCTCTTTCGACACCAAAATAGACAAGACAAGAATTTGTATACTTTTCTCAGGCCACATTTTTAGAAAGAAAAAGAAATGGAACAACACAAATAACAAAATTACATAAAGGCCAAATGGTTAGGTACAGCAATAAAATAGAGATTACAACGATTAGGTCTCATATACAAGTTTTTTCTCGGTTTTCTAGGTATATTGTGTTGTGTTCTTACAAACTCTACATTTGTTACATTCCCACAGATATCCTCCTGCAATGTTCCATCGGGAATGTGCAATAACAGTCCTGTGGTGAAGGGGGTGGTTCTCTTCGGTGAAGGTTTCTTATTCTTCTGACACTGTCACTAACACAGGTTTAAAAGTTACGTTTTTGACTGGGCGTTGTATTTTAGAATTACAACTCTTGGACATAATTGTCCACTTCCTTGGTCCAAGCCTCAAAACCCCAACATTTTCATGTCACGTACATCTGTCCAGTGTGGGTGTAAGTCACAAGCTACACACACATCGTCGTACACATCTTCACTACGCAAAAGGAGACGAATATTTCTTTTCCTGTAGGCGTCGAGATGTATCCAGATGAAACCGCAAGGCTTTTAGCGGAATAAGTCTCTCGTGAACATTTTAAGGCTCCACTTTCGTGTTTATTTGGTAGTAAGTATTGTTAGTAAAGTGTCAGCAATGAATCTATTGGTAAACGAAATCTCTGAAATCATATCACCAAGGCACACACAACATGTCGACCCCAATTTATTGGACACAGTTCTCATAATAAGCGTTGGCAATCCTCGACCGTTTGAATACTCTCATTGAATTTCTTCCACTGAATCTGTTGTATCACGAGTAATAAAGGTTGTGGCATGGTGTCCCTTTTCATTCAACGTTTTTGGAAGAAAGACTTTTATTTTCTGCACAGGGATAAACGTACTTTAGTATCACATCTAAATGGTTCAGTCACTAAAATAGACATCACACTTTGTTCAGGTGTTTCCTCTTCAATTAAGTTAACTCGTCTTCTTCTGAAATGCATTGCAATATGTGTACATTATAATATAAAAATCAGAAACATACCGTTCCTTCTCATCAACGTCAAGTTGAACAAGATCTGACCACCGGAACACTTTCATCTGAGTCGGGCCTCTTATAGCATTCAGGTACCAATGGACTAAACATAAGGTGACGTAATGGATGCAGTTGTTTTTTGCGCTTGACCAATTTTTGACCAACTCTAGGTAAATGCGTTATCTCAACTCCACAGGTGAACCATGAATGTTTTCATGTAAAGTGTTCATTCATAGAGTACTGAGTATGCACAGGGAACGAGTATTTTTCACCGGTTCATTTCGATGAGGGTATGACGAAATCCACAGGGATGTACTTAGGGATGCATGAGGGTGGTTTCACGCAAAGACTGACATTCAGTCACACAAGTAATTTAGATAGCGTAGGGCTTTGACCGCGGATGGACGTATGATACAATTCGTCGTTTGAATAATTTTTCTGCCTCTTTTCCATTCTGTCGTGTCGTTCCTGTCGGTGTAAGTCCTACCACGAGGGCTCTGCCAAAGCACATCTGGCCTTCATGGTTGTTAATTCGGACGAGGCTCTTTTTGGTGCAGCGAAGGTTGTTCACCAACGGCATCTTTTTGCGTCCTGTCACTTGGGGAAGAGACATGTTGGTCATGAACATTATCGCTTTTCCATCGATGTTGTGAAATTTATTGTTAGATTGTTGCACGTTTTGAATATTGTCAATGAATTTGGAAGGTTTCCATTCTGCCGCACTGCTAAACACGGCCCAAACAGGGGATTTCAAACTGTCGTGATAAACTGAAAGTCGCAAGCGATCGTCTTCCTTGGCTTCACATCTTGGCTTATCAAAGAATCCCACAACTCGATGATGAACGCTTCTGTTTTCTCCAACATTACTTCGGACTTGAATTCTTTAAACTACACGTACTGTACTGTACGTGTAAGCCGTAGTTTTAAATTTTCTAGAGGAGCGCTTTTCCGTCTCTCGAATGTACTTTTGAGAGATTACTGGTGAACTATGCTTAAGCGTAGACTCATTGGCTCTGGATTCTGACGCACTGATCTCATCTGCAAATTCGCTGACATGAATTTAAACCAATACTTCTTTTACTTTCTATCCTTTCTCTACGAAATGATGCGATCGTTTTATCGTGACTGCAAAACCTCAAATGACTACATTATAAACGCCATAACGCCCTACATATTCTTGTCAGACCAGTTAATATAAAGTGTCAGTGTCTTCCCTTCCATTATTAATTTCACTCTCAAACCTACCAGAACAACAGAAAAGCCTACACATGTTGAACCTTGTGAAATGTCAAAAAAAGTTGTTTTTTTTCCAGACAGGCCTCCAGCTCCTTTTAGAGATAAAAGTCAAGATAATTGCAATATCTGTAAGAAGAAAGGGCATTGCGCTAAAGAATGTCCTGACCGTGAAAAAGCATAACAGGTAACAGGTGCAAGAAGAGACAGAAATCAAGATATGTGAAGAAATCTATGAACGTTTAAAAGTGTTGTGTTGTGAAATAAATTGTAACATTTGTACCAGAATAAACCAGACAGAACAAACGTGGGTCTTGGTTATGGAGTTTTCGAAAAAGGACATACACTCACAGACTCACACATGTCCATTATGGGGTAAAAAATGAATTTTGAGTTTTATTTGATTTTTGCAAACTAAATACTATGTTTCTTCGACAGAAGTGGTTGGCCCTGAAAAGGAATGTTTAGGGTTTGTTTTCCGGAACGGGAAGAAATCAGTTTTAACTGCCTTCAGCCATTTCCACGACCAAAGCCTACTTCTGGACTGATTTCTGTTGATGACTTGGTAGAAATCACTAGTTTTTACTATCTCAGGCATAGTAACAGGGTTACGTTGTTTGGCACGAGAAGGTCTTTTCCTCTTGGGTCGTAATAAAAAAGTTTGATACATTTTGTTCAGACTCCTTAACTTAATCAAAATGTCTTAGAGTATCGTCACTGGTTTACATTAACTGTCCTCCTTCTTTCGTAGACCTTGACTTTACTGTTGTTTATCGTCTTCTTTGTTTCCGTCATGATTGAAAACTGTTGCATGGAATCACAACGCACAGACGCTAGCGCATCTGTATAGAGAATGAGATGTCACATACTACTCTTTTTGGATTGGAAGACAGCCTCCGCACTGTGACCGCATTTGTAACGCGTGTTAGGATTGGTGAAAGAACTCAAACCGTTTCGATCCGCTCATCCACTATGAAAACCCGCAGTTCACTGCATGCCATTCACCTGTTCTCGTCACAAGATGTGGATAAACGTAGAGTCGTCTTCTCTCGTATCGTTCATGATGTTCCACACGTACTTACTCATATATGTGAAATCAACATGGACAAGTATCAGGATCACCGATACGAACGTTTGGATAAGAAAACTTGATGTGGAGACACAAGGCTATTTGAAGAGAATCCTTATCTATGTACCAGAAGTAAGAAGACGTTTGAGGAATTGAAGAAGATCTTTGAGATGTCCTCTATGTTAACCCAAAGGCCCTATTTAGGGCAGCTAATATGTCTCGAAAAGAATTGCTTTCTTGCCTAAACATATATTGGTCGTTTTGTATAATTATGAAGTGTCTTTATATATTGTATGTTGTATGTGTTATATATGTCTATGTCCCACTCTTTGGTCCTGATTGAGGTTCACCCGGTGCACATCTGCTGATACAATTGTTGCAACATTGTTACCAATTTTCAGTACCGTAATGTCACCACACCTGTTAATTTATATTGTCACAAGACAGTCCTAATATCATGTTGCTATACAGTCCCAATATTCCTCATGCTCAATTACCCTTATCGCTAGAGTGTCCCAGAGTCATTTTTAAACGTTGTCGCCAGGGTACAATTATTCTAGTTTAACATGAAAGTCCCATTGTCACTAGGCTATCACACATTACAACTTTCATCGGTAATTATCAGAACTATGTTTTGAAGGTATGGACTCAATTTGTATAGTGCGGATTGATGAACGCCTTAAGGTTTTATCATCAGCTTTTATATAATGTAGTGCCTGATTTTAGCCTTTGTGCCAATTGCTCAGCAGGTACTTGTTTTCCTTCAATCTCCAATAATTGTTTTGCTCTGCATCGAACTTACGTTAGTAGAATGAGATGATATATTAGATAGTTTGGCTTCTTGATAGGTTCTCGTACGTTAGCGTATTGCCCTTTTGATTAATGTTGTCATCAACGGAATTTCTGATTTTCAGACTTTAACAGTTTTTATTGGCATACATTGGCCAGATATCCAGACTATGTAGTCAGTGACATGTGTTGCATATCAGGTAATATCGACATATTTAAAGCAGTCGGTAGTGGATACTTTATGTCTCAGAAGATTATAGTCATCTTGGCTTAATATCCATAGCTGCCTTGGAATAGAGTTACGTTTTGATTTTCTAATATTGTTCAATCATAGTAATAGTCGTGTTTTCAAAATATAATCAATGTATACAACTTCCCATGGTGACCATTGCATTAAATCTTTCGTTGTCTTAGACTGTAATGTTCTTTTCAGTAGAAATGTATGATACAAAAAAAGACCTGCAAAATGATGAGGTTAGGTTTTAGATTTACGCTCAGAAAATAAAAATGTATTCTATGAACCAAATATATTTACGAATAGTTTGGTAGAAAAGATATCGCTCAAACCGAATTATTCGCTGATATTCAGTGAAATTCACTTATTTCACATTGTGCTACTAAGTGTCACCGACTTCGTACTTGATAAAATGCTCAAAATTAAATATTCCACAAGTAATATTCCTTATGTTGAAACAAGAAACCTTTTCCACGATCTACTTTGTACTGACGAAAATGAAAATTATTTTTAAGACTATACTCAAGAAGTGAAACGAAGTCATGGTAATGTGTAGATACAAAAAACACTGTTCAACATATTTGAATAGAATCAAAACCTGACAAAAACTAAAGGGTGTTAATAAACAAGACAACTGTTATATAATATTGCATAAAATTCGCATAATTTTAATTAGCATTACTTATCGTTTAGGTTTTAATATAAATTAGACCTAGACATATGCAGCCTGCAATTGTTGACCAGACAACTGTAATTGGTACTATTCATATTGCATTTTGTTGATTTTTAATTTATTGTTTCTTTGTTGATGTCATTAATAATCAACTGATATACGTGTCCAGAGAATGCCATAGTTAAATATGGGGATGCGCATTGACAACTTTAGTTAGACACAGTTTCACCACATTCAAATCACCAACGCAAATGTAAGTTTTGTAGGTATAGGTCATCGTGTTGCTTGGCTTTCTCTTCCGGTAAACCACATTCCACTTAGACGTCTGCATGTTAAATCCTCGTATCTCTGGGAAAAAGAAAATACCATAATACTGAGGCGCGTCTGTATCTTGGCCGGGAGGAGTGTACACACCCATGGCATATTTATCATCAGCAGTTGCCATGACAACGGGTTGGTTATTCGAGTGATGGCCTTCTATCTGGTGTGTGCCAGTATTGAAGTTGTATGCTTTCGTGAATTCCCCAGTCATGTAACCTGTTGGCGCTTCCATTTGGATGTATGTAAACCCATCCGGCCAGTGTCCTCCGATAGTGAACTTCGATATGAATTCTATGCAGTTTGAATTACCAGCACAGCCAATTGTGACGGTTTTATTGAAAGGAAATTCGTAAGTTTCCTTTGTATTCAGTGCCGGAGAACCATTGCCACAGCCATCCCTTCGATGTCTTGTACCTGGACGCATCCAATGGGCAGGATGGACCTTGAAAATAGGAATACAAATATAGTGTCATGTTGTAAGGAAAAACATCAGATTGCAACATGTATATACAAGACCCCGAGGCTAATAAGTTCGCGTATATATGCATGAAGGGCAGTTAGGCAAACAATGAAGTGCCAAGCCAGTTATTTGATATGGCCATAAGACCTAGTGACTGGTGCCTTAAGGTTGCCAAGCCAGTTACATAACATTGCCATAAAATGGATCACAAGTAAGTGATCAAGTCCTGTGTTTGGATAAACGAAAATTCAAGTAGGGCTCGTAAATCCACCCTTGATAGAATGTTGGTATATGGCATTGTCTGATAAGTATGTGAATCAGCATCCCCTCTGGATTGAGCTAGGCGTGGCCATCATTAGAATCACTAGCTTAAATCTATTATCTTGAGATCTAAACGTCCTTAATCGCTAAAGCATCTTGCGGGAATTATAATTGGAAGATAAGCTACTCAGAAGTCATTCGAAATTGGTAGGAAACCTGTTATTCTGTGAATTACAAGGAGTTTCAGTACAGGTCAGTGACTATTTGCTCGATCGATGTAATCTATTACGGCAAAGTAATTGTACTTTAATTATTCCAGTATATATACTTTAGTACTAATGATTACCATTTGTAGCATTTGATTCATTTACAGTATTTGATCTACGTGCATATTTTGAGATACGAGCAATGTGTAAGTAAAGAATTATTATTGTAATTCGCTATCTGGTTCATTCATAGAAACCTCGTGCATTTATGCATAAGCTATTCTAGATTTGCAAATGTTGAATTAAATTGTAACTTTATATAATGGTTGCAGTATGCAACATTAGTTGATATGGAATTGAATGTTTGTGTATCCTTTGTTGGAGTATCATGTGTAAGGATGTATTAGCGCACGGATGTGTGGATATCGGTGTACACTTTGTAGATGTGCAATATATAGATATGGGTATAATTTTGTGATATTGTTCTGCAAAATAAGATTGAAAATTTATATATACCATTTAGACATATCAGAGAGAATGTGTATTTCGACGTGCAGTGACCAAAGAAGGTAATGGCTTATCTGATGATGTTAATGCTTAGTGTGAGTTTAGATAGTATGGAGAATATGCTATGCTAATGTGTTAATGCTAATGTGTTAATGCTAATGTGTTAATGCTAATGTGTTAATGCTAATGTGTTAATGCTAATGTGTTAATGCTAATGTCCTTGTGTGTTCGTACATAAAGCTTTAGGGACCAAAGGAAATGTAGGGAATAATCTAATGCAGCTTGGTCCAGAGTCTCTGGGAGACGAAAGAAAATGGAAAAACGGGAGGCAGAAGTTGGACGAACTGGAGGGAACTGGAGTACCGGTCTGGAGAAGCATATTACAGATGAGTAGGAACATATGACAGGAGGAAACTTTATCACACTAAGTCAGATGATAAAATAGGCCGTCACTTGGTCGAGTGAAAGAGGAGTGATAGGGTTTTAAATTGGAATGTTATTTGAGAAATGAATTATTGAATGATATTACATTGTTGGTTATTTGAATGTCACATTTGTGTATTGGTTAATTTAACTGTCGGCATCGGTGACTGGGGGCTCGGAGCTTTGTATCTCTCTATAACTACTTCAATTTCTGACAATAACGAGCCATGGTGGGACTTCTGTAATGATTTAAAATAATATTGCGCGCACTCCACCCAACCTAAAGAAAGAGAACCCTCTACATTTAGATTACCCATAATACAATCAAGCACTATTGTGAAGCATTTTATTTCAGGCCTCCTATCCGATGTCATATGACCTGCCAGAGCTGTCTAGGAATTCTACGAATTTTCTGTGACTCGTTCATTCCAGCCATCCTAAAGAAAGAGAACCCTCTACATTTAGATTATCCATAAAACAATCAAGCTTTATTATGAAGCATTTTATTTCTGGTCTCCTATCCGATCTCATATGAACTGCCAAAGCTGTCTAGGAATTCTACGAATTTTCTGTGACTCATTCATTCCAGCCATAAAATGTCACGAATATTGTCTACTCAAACTGTTAAATGCAACATTTGTCTGGATGTTATCTGCACCGAATACTTTTAATAAATGCATAAAATCTGTTTGTAACTATATCTGAAATTCATAAATTCTTCAATTATCGGAATAAACAGAAGAATCCTTTCTCATACAAAAGGTAATTGAGGAAATATTCCATGGGACACAAGCCCAAAACCACTGTTGTGTAAGAATGTGAGACCAAAAACGGGGTAAGAGATGGACACCTGACAAGTTATATATAATGGTAATTCATCAGCGACACTGATATAATTTAAGCTATGACATAAACCATTCAAGAACTCGTCTGGGTAAGACAAACGTCTAAGCAAAGTTACGACAGACACACATACAAAAATCATTACTCAAAAACCTTTGGAGTAGTAAAGTTAGTGGATTGGAACAAACGTTGTACTTTTTCGGAGTTCCTCATACTAAATATAAAATACCGTGGTATGGAGAACTTGATCGTGTGCACTGACGTGGTTTATGACAGTTTTTGTTGTAGTTTCGATCCAGTCATCCCTCCCTCCTGCCTCCGTAGGGTTAAAACATTCCGTAAAATGGTCTGTGTTACATGCCATCTGCAGTTCTCGTCCATGGTCAGCAGAATTAATGAACTCCTTGTTATTCCAGACGACACTGTCAATAGCGGCACCAGTTCGAGACGATGCGCTGACGAAAAGATCGTGTCCATTGGAAATGGTCCATCTCCGGCCATCTTGGTCATGATATCCTCCCTCTTTATAACCCAATCTTCCCTCATGAATCCCATGCTCAAGATAATGCTGGACAGCTGCTAGGTAATCTGAATGGAAGGCGTTCTTAAGGTCAGAGTACCTAGAATGTTTAAGCCGAAAATGAACAAATATTGACAACAGGTAAATGCCATCCATGACAAACATTCAAAATGCACATTCTTTAATACTACAAGATACCAACAAAAGCAACACCAAAGATTTAAAATTCTTGTTCGATGTGTGTGCATGAACTAATCAATCTTAGCTCAATGTTTGACCTTAAACTGTACAAGATCTCCCATTTCAAGTTAATAAGGTAAGAAAATATAGTGCCTTTACAAGAAGGTAAACCATGCAGGACGTCTAAAACGCACCTGGAAGCAGAGACGCCCAAACCTCAAAAGGCGACCATTATGGTAATCTCGCTCTTTATTTTGCCTTACATTACCAGTACGCATTTGCCGGTGGAATATCTTGCAACTCTTCGTCTGTTCATTCTCATGTCCGTAACTATACAGTTTCCTAAGTGCTATTAGCACTCTCACCAATTTTAGTACCTAAACTGCCCTTCTGGTGACCATCTTCAAGAAGGTATGGTTTGTGGCCACGTTCCTGAACATTACAAACAATTACAATACATTATCATTTCGTTATAGTGTGACCTAATTTAATGTCAGTAATCATGATTGGACGACACATAATATTTGCAACTTGTAGTTATGATCTCTAAATTAAGTTCTAGAAAGGTGGAGTTGGTTATAATCCTTTCTTTTTTCCTTCACCTGACAGTTTGTCTGCTGCCTGGATTGTGCATCTGACACCCATACTATTTTAGGCAGTGGGCAGTATGTGTTATAAGGATTTCCATGGGTAGGCTAAGACATGATTTAGATAACGTGGGCATGAGTTTGTTTATATAAAAAGAAAACAGAAACATAAACTCTGATGAGCGTTTGAATAGATAATCTACCGCTTGCAGAAAGAGATGCCTTTCTGTCCATCTCCCACAAAACAATATAAATCAATTCTCATAGCACATGTGCTTTCTTTAACCCGTTCCTTCCGTGGACAAACTGATGAGGTTAGGAATCATACCGTTCAGGGGAACATTTCTCACCGGTCCATCATCCCAGAGCCCAGGTCTCGTTTAATAAGAGACTAGCACCTTACCATAAATATATCATGTTCGTTAATATACCAAGTTGACAAATAATATGACTAAACAAATATATATATATATATATATATATATATATATATATATATATATATATATATATATATAGAGAGAGAGAGAGAGAGAGAGAGAGAGAGAGAGAGAGATGGGGAATTCGCAGAGGAGAATGGTACATATTATTTTATTCGTTTAGTTCTTAATTCTAAATTTTAAGTGATATCATTAAAAACATACACCGGTTTGTCTGATAGCTCACCGTTCTAAATACTGCTTACTATGGAAACTTCCGCAACCTTGGCGACCTTCTCTTATTCCAGTTGACAGCCAATGAGATCGTGCGGCATCGGGAGATCCCAAACCTGCTTTTTCAAGGTCTGGATGCGTATTTAGGTAGAAGACAGGGTCAAACACATAAGGTGACGCAGCGTCAACGCCGGCTGAAAATTAAAGATACAATACTTTTTGGTCAATAATAAAAATGCAGAAACTGTTCTCTTTTGAAACGGCTCGTTCAGCTTTGCCTTTTTTTTCTATTAAAATGTATTATTTACCATCTTTAAAGAATCCAAAAGAGTTATGAATACAAGGAACACATTTAGGAACTCTCCTGAGTTTTTTTGTAAATTGGTATTGAAAAGGTATCGTGGACTAGGTTGGTGTGGGGTGTTCACATAATTATATCTAATTATTACAGAAGACCCATCATTGCTCGTTTTTGTCAGAAATTGGATTTGTGAGAGATGCAAAGCTCCGAACTTCCAGTCAGCAATGCCGACAGTTAAATTACTGAATACACAAAAAGGTGAAATTCAAATAAGCAACAATTTAATACAATTCAATAACAGTCATTTATCAAATGAAATTCAATATTGAAAACCCTATCACTCATCTATCACTCGGCCAAGTGACGGCCTATTTCATCATCTGACTTTGTGTGGCAGATGTTTCTTCTATCCTGTGTTCCTACTCTGTATTATTCTTTTTCCTTGACTGGTACTCCAGAACCCCTTCAATCCATCAACTACGTCCTTCAAACTTCCGCCTCCGTTCTCTCCTTTTCTTGTCTCCCAGAGACTCGAGACTAACGGGAAATACCATTCTCTGTCTCCTACAGCTCCTCCTTATTATACAAAACAATATCACATACTCATAGTGCTGTCATGAATGATATTAGACTACACGTATGTAAATAGAAATACGTTGAAGTCAGAGTTTAGTCAAAGCCGCTCTGCTTCCCATCCCTATACTGTCTGCTAGTATTCTTTCCTACACTTGACGTTGTCAATTATTATTTAAACTGTGAATACAAAGTTACTATTTAAATAGTTATGATTTTAATTATGTTTCTCTTCTACGATGGATTTTCATACATTTATTAACTAAAACCAAAACTACATCAATTTAACAGAGTTTGGAGAAAATATGCACACATCATATGTATATTTACACATGTTGAATGGGAAGTAGTTGTTTAAGTTACATGTACTTACATAGAATGAATCTCTTCTCAGCCCGCCTTTGCTCCGTAACACCTAAAATTACATAAAACTATAAATTTATCACTCTGATGTCAATTGTGAAGGAAAGCTTCAAAATGTAAACTTTGTCCTTGCTTTTTGTAGAACATTGTGTTCCAATTAAAGTTTTCATTTTCTGTCGAAATGTATTCCATCCAAAATAGTACCTCACTTTAATTTTATCATATATCGAAATTTCTGGATGCATCATCTGTCCACAAGCAAAACATTGTGTCCTACCACGATTGTCATTTATTTAAAGGTTTTACTGTAACGTGTGTCAGAATAATCAGTCTTAAAAAAGCCATGTCATTTTAAACAAATAAGTCAAACCGTATGTTGTTATGCTCATTAATATCCATTAAATTTGACTGGTCGAATGGAACATCACCGCATTTCTTAAAATGTAATGTATGGAAACGAGAGGATATCAACATTTCCACTAGTACGAACAATAGTTTACATATATATATATATATATATATATATATATATATATATATATATATATATATATATATATATATATATAGGTGAGAGAGAGAGAGAGAGGGGGGAGAGGGGCGAGAGTCCGAGTGGTCTAGTCATCTCACTTCTGTCTGCGTGAGTTCGTGTCTCGGATTCGGCCAATGGGGGCATGTGAGAAAGCTTGCCAGTAGCTTCTCGTGGGTCGCTGGTTCTTTCAGGGGTTTTCTCGGGTTCTTCCTCCACCATTAATACTGGCCATGTATAGCCTATCTTGTGCTGAAAAATGGAGAGAGAGAGAGAGAGAGAGAGAGAGAGAGAGAGAGAGAGAGAGAGAGAGAGAGAGAGAAAGAGAGAGATAGATAGATAGATAGATAGATAGATAGATAGATAGATAGATAGATAGAACATGTCACCCCAAGTAAATGAAAGCGTCAGAAACACGGACACTAGCGACACCATGTTAAAAATCTCCTTTCCCGGTCCTATCCCGCAGTTGGTCTGCCTAATACAAATATAAACTGGGGTCGTCTCTTCTGGCTTTATCAGAGCTGTATAACCCGTTTTGTGCCTTACTAACGGCAACAATAGTGCTACATACATATTTAACGACCATTCGAGCATTATAATAAACGTGCACAATATTCTTCTTATTATTATTACCAACGTAAGTTAAAATTTTGAGTTCATATTTTTTATACACGGCGAAATGAAGCAATTACGAAAAATATTGGGATTTAGTGAGGAAGACAATATTCATGGCTCCAACTTTCAGTTGTGGTCCATGGTAGTAATTGGGTCCATTCATTCTACGAAATTAATATATGAATATATAACCATCTGTTAATGACCCATACAGTTTAACCTACACTATTTTAACTTGGTAACTATTGGAACTACATCCAGTAATTTAGAGTCTAACTTCGTTCTTGATGGCTCACACATTACGCCTTTTGATTATAAACTACGGCATCCCGAAGTTTATTTAGATCATGTATGCGAGTCTTCAAATTCAATATTACAATGAAAACATTTCAAGTCGATTTGTTTCACACATGCTCTTGCATTAACAGAATTAAATCATTATGGTATAAAGGTTAGACGTTGGAATATTCCACATAAAGTCATGCATCAATGTATTTTATTTATGGTAGCTGCTAATTGAGTACATTTCGTTGTTTGGATTTCAATTTTTTACGAATATTTCTTAGATATTAAAGTCAACGTCTATAAGAAGAGATTCATTTTTATAATCAAGTAAAGTATAGAATAATGAATGACATTACTCAGCCCTCTGATGAATTCAGGTAATTTTCCAACCGTATATCTGATGTCATTCTCGTTTCTCATACACACACATAGTGTTGTCATTAAGAACCTAGCAAAACTACAGATTCTTTGTTTTACATGTTTGTTGTTTGTTTTTAGTTTTGTTGTTGTTGTTGCTGATATAAAAAAGGCAGACAGTACCACAAAAAGACACGCTGTATTTAGCATATTCTTTATTGCTATTGTACATTTATTCACCATACTAATCACAAAAAGTATTGCAAAGAGTAACGATGTTGCGAAATCAAAATTAGCCCAATAGCGGGTGAAAAGGTTATGAGTAGTAATATCTGACATCGCTATATGGAGACGAGTTGACAATTTAGCTTTGCTATTGAATTTAACAGCAAGAACGATAACGCTTGGCTGACTAATAGAAGGATTAATGTGTTTCAACTAAATTAGTCTATGTAGCACAAGAACTGGACCCCGGTATCAAATATTTCTTGTACATTTTTACAGAATATTAATACACATTACTACTGTCAGTAACAGGCTGGGACGACACAACACCACCTTCAACGTCAGCACCCGAATTCAGCGGTGTAAAAAAAAACGTTAAATGTAATCTAGAACGACAGACCGTAAAGATGAAAACGCTGTCAGAAAAGAGGCATCTCAGCCCGGACTTACTGGGTCAGCCGTGCCTTTCTTGCTGAGGACGGCTAGAAATCTCGTGGTGATTGAAATTGCGATTAGCACCCTGTTGGCTTAGAGCGTGTTACTTCATTTTTCTCTGTTATCAACTTCTCGGCCATGGTTCGCCTCTTCCTTCCAGGCGGCTTCTTTAACGGTTATCGTCAACACCACCACTCCACCCCCACCTCTCTCTCTCTCTCTCTCTCTCTCTCTCTCTCTCTCTCTCTCTCTCTCTCTCTCTCTCTCTCTCTCAAGCGAGATTTCGTGGGGGATGAAAACAAGTTCATGGTCAATAGAAACTGCCAATGGAGCATAATAATGACTTAACAGTTCACCTGTAAATAACTAAATGCTTCAATTAATTACCGCTTGTTGGTTAGTCATTTCGCTTAAACAATTCCGCTTGTTTCGATGCACTCGCCGTAATCGAATGCCCGCGAATTCACCATTGTTAGTGCTCCACTTTTTTCATTTCAACCAACTTTTATATTTAAATGTTTAAATATTTAAATTTAGCGTATAATGTTTTTACTTAGTTAATATTAATTAAAATAAAAGGTCAATTAACGAGCAAATGAAATGTGTCCAAAACAACCGTGAATAGTTACAATATATATATATATATATATATATATATATATATATATATATATATATATATATATATATATATGAATAATATATGCATACATATACATACCCACATATATACACTCACAAATAAATACACATATATATATATACACACACATACACATACATACACATATACATACATATACACATACATATATATACATACATATAAATATATATATATATATACACATATACATACATATACACATACATATATATATATATACATACATATAAATAATATAAACACATATATAAATAATATATTTATTTGTGAGTGTATATATGTGGGTATGTATATGTATGTGTGTGTATATATATATGTGTATTTATTTGTGAGTGTAAAATAAAATATGTAGTTATATGTATTACTGTTAGTCTCTACATTATAATCTCACTCTCAGTTTTCATTAGAGACTCATGTATCATTCTGATCCAGTTATACATATATTTGTATAATAAAGAATATAAATTATGATGTTATGTCAATTACGTAATTATTGATATATAGACGTCATCCGCTTCTTTCAAAAGCATGACGTTGTGTTAATGACGTAATTGTTTATATCTATCTATCTATCTATCTATCTATCTATCTATCTATCTATATATATATATATATATATATATATATATATATATATATATATATATATATATATATATATATATATATTTATATATATAAAGTGGATCAAACTTAAAGAAGTATGGAAGCTATTCAAAATGTTAGTTCAATTAGTGTCCTTTACTTCCTGGCACTCGTATTTCTAATCACCAATGGGCATTTAAACTATAATGATAGCGTGATTTTTACAAAGAGAACATTATATCACTGGTAAAGAAATCCTAACAATAACTCTTTTCTTAGCTTATCAAGTCAGAAAGGTATCGTTCTACTCTACTGTATATTGGACAGAAGCTACACACATGAACTGGAAAAAGGACTTAAGGGAAGAATTCCGCCTGAAAAAGTTTGGATTGTCTCATGACAGGCCGGGACTTTTTTCAAAATTACAGGTAGGAAACATTTTAACGTTATCATAGTATATGTATAAACATCGACTGTAATTCCTACCTGTGGCGTACGTACGTGCGTATATACTTACATTCAGGCATACATAGATATATGCATGGATAAGTACGCAGGTACTTACCTACATCTCATGCATACATACATACATACATACATACATACATACATACATACATACATACATACATACATACATACATACATACATACATACATACATACATACATACATACATACATACATACATTTCCTAAGCGGTTAGGGCGTCTAAGTCGGATCCGGAAGGTTGCTGGCTCGAATCCCAGCCGAGTCAAACCAAAGACTATAAAAATGGTTTTCGCAACTGATGTTACTGTTTGGACTGATTGGCCTGGTGTCAGGATAATGTGACTGGGTTGGACATTATGGTACATGTCTGCGGCATTATGCCCCAGCAATAGACATCGCTTTCAACTACCACAATGCCGACAGAAATGTGAGGAAAATTGAATATGTTTGTTAAAATGCCTAAGAAAAACCACACACAAACACACAGACACACAGACACACACACACCAGTTCCATCAAAATGTACATAATATTACAATAATAATTATGGACAGGTCTATGAAGTGGTCCACAATGCCATAATCTCTTGAAATTATTGAATCAAAGACCACTGAGACGAAATTTGATGGGTACGTGATCCAATTGATTTAGGTAAAATAAAATGGAAATGTCGTGGTTATTATCTGATCTCTCAAATTATATGGTTTGAACAATGCTAAGAGAACACAGACAAAAAATTTTGTATGGCTCACATTTAATAATTGTAATAAGGATTTAAAATCAAGTCATATAAGCAGATTGACAAGATAGCAAGCATGAATGCCAAGTTATTAAACCTAAGTTGTATATGTATATTCATATAGCAGATGACAGAGATTCGTTTGCTTATTTGCATTATTGTACATAAAATGTTGTATGTCATTCATGTTGCCCAATCATTATGATCTAGTCAAGTGTTTATTGACTTAAGGCGTTTTGTTAGCAATACAGTAAACGAAGTGTGAATAAGCTTAATCAATTTGACTAAATGCATAGTAGTTATTTTAAGTTTGTATATTCCTCTTACAGTTTACTATTGTGCAGCTTAATTTAACTGTTAATGTAAATTGATCTGAAATGCAGTTTTTTTTTCAATGTGATTGTTACGAAACCATGCTGTGATCAAATTGCACACAATATTGTCCGAGTGGTACGTTGTATAGACCATATTGCTGTATATGCTGTACTCATTATAATATTTCTTAAATAATCATTCATTTCTAATCGATGATTTTGTTTCCTGAAGTATCGCCTTACTCTACGTTCTTATAGGGTCATATTTCTGCTTTAAATTCATTCTAACTCTCTAACCTGTCAGATTACATTGGTGTATGACATGCTGTGTATGTATAAATTGAAACCTATTTTCATATCAGAGAGGAATGCACTTATTCCTGATCCAACATTATATGTTAATATATAGTTTTATACGAAGGAAATTTGTTTACAATTACACTAATATAATGTAACAAGTTAGATAGTTGTAGTTCGCTCCAAGCAGTAATCAATATATATTTGCCTCGCAACATAAGAAATGAGAAGCAAAATGTCCACTGTCTTCAGGAAATGCGTAAATCTCCCTCACAATTAGTAATAATTATAGGTTTTGAGAAATAGTTTTTTTTCTCACATTTTGGCTCCTTACTAATGTAGCATTTGCGCTACATCTTCGCTTAATTAAAGAGAAACAAAGCTTGAAAAATAGTATGGCTTGTGATATTGCTACAAGAATGCATATTTCTTACTTAATCTGTTTCCATACAGAACTTGGTTGGTGGATAAAGATATTCAGATCCATTAACTGACGATCTGTGGTAATTTTAACATTTCTCAACATTGAAACGTTATCTTGAAATGTATATCATAGTCGTTAATTCCATCAGATAAAGTGTCCTTAAATGGGATTTTTAAAAATCCATCGTGACTTAATTATGTGCGTGTTGAACCGAAATCTACTTTAAATCAAAGTCAAATTGAGATGACTGAGATCAAACAAACGTATTCACTATGGATGTAAAAGTTGCCGCATTTCAGGGTCATTCGATAAAAGATTCTGAATATGATTGTTTCATTAAGTTGACGTATACAGCGGTTTAAAGAAATCAGGTATAGATATAAATCTTAAGCAGATAAATGTGAAAACAATCTTTCCGAAAATGCTTGCTCTATTGAAGGTGCATGACAAAGAAACAAGTATTGAATTCAAATCAAGGAAGTCTACGTGGTTTGTGAGTAATCCTTGTGATTTGTTATATGTAATTCACCCAAATAAACTATGGTGGTATTAATGTTACTGAATTGTTACCTTACCTGTTCTCCGTTAAGAACATTGCAAAACTGCACTGCTATAGAGGTTTAATGCGAATTGGATACCGCCTGCACTCGCTTATAAGTTGAGGCAAATTGCAAACAATGCATATACTGAAAAGCTGTAACATAATAGGCCTGCAGATCAATGTCTATGTTCTTCATTCTGCTGATTACCTATAACAGACTACATAGACCCATATCAGAAGCATACTATTTCCCAGCATATCTGGGCTTGTATATTTTGTAGTTGGACTCTTATAAGCGAATAATATCTTACATTGTATAAGCGAAAAATACCGTACATTTTTCACTTCGTGTAATGGATTTTCTTTCCAAATATTACGTAGGTATGATATAGTCAAACTATTAGTGTTTGTATACCTTTCATTACAAGCAGTTAGATTTTGCTTGCCATTAACATAACTCCATATCTAAAAAGTAAACAACAACAACAAAAAAAACCGTTGATTATAACGGAGAGTTTCGGTTGAAATAAAACACGATTTATCATTCTTTCTCGCCCATATAAATTTAAAGGCATATACCTAACAGTGAAGCATGTAGTTTAACGTTTCATCAAACATATATCTAAACGTCCCGATTTGTTAATTTTTGGAGTTTGTGATGTTTCATCACTTTTAGTCAAGTGATAGGTCCAAGAAGTCAATCCTCGGTAACATTCTTTGATTGGAGATTGTAAAACTGCGAAGCTTGAGTTTTACTTTGTAACACTCAGAAAATTAATGGCTTTTCATGAAACGCAGTTATAATATATTGAAACAAAATCTTAAGATTAAACTATGCTTTTGTGATTTTTTTAAAATGTTGTCTAGATCTGATTGCGTGGCTTCATTAAACGACGTCGTGTTGAAATATCACCAAAATAATTACTTAATAATACCTTCCTTTACTAGATGTATTTCTTCATGCCTGACGACGTTTTGATGATTGTTTCTAATACATCGCTTATGTTACCTTTTACGGGATGATTGTTTTTAATTCATCGCCTGTGTTCTCTTGTACGGGATGGTTGTTTTTAATTCATCGCCTGTGTTCTCTTGTACGGGATGATTTTTTTAAAATTCATCGCCTGTGTTCTCTTGTACGGGATGATTGTTTTTAATGCATCGCTTATGTTACCTTTTACGGGATGGTTGTTTTTAATTCATCGCCTGTGTTATTTTGTACCGGATGATTGTTTTTAATTAATCGCTTGTGTTTTCTTGTACGGGATGATTGTTTTTAATTCATCGCATGTGTTCTCTTGTAATCTTTCTTTTGTTACGGCTATTGGATTTAGTTTATTTATTTTTAATTGTTAAATCCAAATTTATCATTTAGGGTTTAATATCCATTAATTGGGAAATTATTCTAGAAAGTTTAGGCTGACTTAGATTCTCTAATTGTAAACAAGTTTTGACCTTGGCTTGTTTGACCTAAATCCTGACCTTGCTTTAGACATTGTCAACAAGCCTCTAACACTATTGGTTAATTTCAAGGACAACTTTTTATTTTTAGTAATTAGTGGCTTATTTTCTTCTGGATCATTTTATTATTACGTGACTAGGCGAAGGTAGACTCTTCCTCTGACCTTCTATCAATGCATAGATCCGACCTGTCAATCAAATCCACCGATATTGACCAATCGGATAAGAGCGTCCGGTGCTACGGTAACATCCGCCATGTTTTAACCACAAACAAACGTGTGGTGAGAATACAGCTGCATTACAGACTTTCATGATTTTTGGTATATATTTACAACATGTTGCTTCTATGTGCATGGGCATTATGCAGTGAAGATGAGAGATATCTAGAAAGGTTGGATATAGTCGTTTTATACGTTTTCCGACTCCGGCATATATAATTTCTGCACATATTTTCAATGCACACCTTATTACTTGGACAATTTGATGACATTGTATGGTAGATTTATATGAATATTTTTCTATTACGTATCAATTCAAGTATCTTGTATCAGCATGGTGAATAAAAACAAAGTACTAAAGGTATATTGCTTGTTGTGTTTATTTTAATCTGGAAGTAATAAATGGTTAACTCTATGTTCTATCTACAAACAGATTTGCTGTTAGTAAAATAATATAAGTATTTTAAATTCATTCTTTTTGTTCACATCTGTCTGGCAAACCACTGGCTTCTGTTTCCTACTCTCTGTTAGTCTATATCAACCACGACATGGTTAAATGGCACTGGTTTTACTTTCGATCCCCTGGGCACATGTCATTGCTGAGGTAAGCTTGTGCTGCTCAATTGGTTAGGAATAGAGACGTAGCTAGGGGGATGCAGGGGGGTACATATGTCCCCGGGCGCCATACTAGTGGGGGCGCCAAAATGGGCTTTGAAATAGGTTGTAACGGGTAATGGTGATTTTATTGATGAAAATAATGGGTTTCAGAGTTGAGGAGGGGGGAGGAATGAATATTGTCCCCTGGCACCAAACACTCTAGCTACGCCTCTGGCCAGGAACAGTGGTGAAGTTATGTAGTTTGAAACCCTGTAGGGATTTAATTAACCTACTACATGGGAGCAATGTCCACTGACACTGCAACAATACATATATATTTTTCAATATCATACACATTAATTAGTAAAATAAATGCTATTGGTGCATGTATCTGAAACACACTGCTTACACCACTCAGGGAAATGCCAACTGAAGTGTTTTTAATATTATATTATTTATTAGATTTCCAAACAACATGTGACAAAGTTAAAATTTTGATAACTGCAATTAGTAAATCCTCCCAGTGACATAAATACAAATTTAAAAAAATGTCAGATAAATGGTTATTGTTTGTCTTTAACGCTGCTGTCTGAGATTCCAGGTTATGTGAGCTTACCTCATCCAAATATATCCAGTTTTGTACATCTTGAACAGTGTGTATATAATTACTTTCTAAAAAGATTATGGATGTTTGAGGATCCAGATAAAGTGAATGCTCGCCATTTAAATGTATGTGAAACCAAATTGTGAAAAATAAGCCACATTACTTAAATAGTCTGTACCGATCGACTACATGACCTGCATGACTTGTACTATAACAGTTGCCATTACCTCAGGGTATTAAACGGTTCAAACATTAAAAATAGTTCATAAAAGATTAAAAAAAAACATTAAATTTATATCGCTTTACATCAATAGTATAGATCTTCACACGTTTCCTCCGTAATTTCGATGTGCAGACGGTGCGGTGGCTTGTTCTCTTCAGAGATGTACAGCGTCTCGCGCTACGCGAATCTTATTTTAAAACTCCAAACCTTTGATATCGTGTATATATCCTTGCGTAAAGTAGTTCAAACCCTTCTGCAACACCTTACTGGAAAGCTTTTCTTGATCAGGAAGGTATTTAAGTGAAATGAGAATCTGACATGGTGCCTGTATTATGTGATGATTCAGCCATTTTAATGGGAAGCTTGGGGTTCGTAGTAACAGTCTCTAAGGGGGTGGAGCTTAACTGGTCATTTCGGATCTATCCATTTCTAGAAAAGCGCGTGATCACTTGTTTACTTCAGAAGAACAGTTATATAGCTGAATTTTGGAAGCTAACAGTAGTAGAATCTTTTGGCTGTAAGTTATTAGTTGTGTATTTCATGTTTGAGTGTTAATTTTATTCTGGACTTTGTGTCAATTCGTTGGAAAAAAAGAATTATTCTATTTATTTGGAAACAGGACATACGTTTCATAATTTCATCTGGATGATATTAAATCAAGAAGTGCATCACGTGACATTGTCAGCCATTTTGGATTACATTGTCAAGATTCGAACCTGGAACTATTAGAACATTTATTTATCAGGACTCTTACAATTCCATTAGTGGATTATTTTTGTGAATTCTATATTGGATTAATGTTGGATTTGATTCTCTAAAACTGTAAGTTTATTTATTTTATGAAAATAATTGTACTTAATAAAATCATTGTTAAAGTTTTACAAGCTTGTTAGTTTTCACTCTTTCTGTGTTGCTGCTTATTCGAGCCTAAGCACGTAACACTTTATTCATACTTATAATTTCGTATGCAACGATATTAGCGGACTCATAGAAGTAAGCAGAAAATATTGAGAGCACAAAAGAAGGAAAGAAAGCCCAAATGTTGATCCATTTCCAGTGCTATTTTATTACCTTATCCGAATAATGTCTTCGAATGTAATAATCTTGTTATCTTTAACAATTGCCTGTTGCATATGTATATTATATTTTAGGTATTTAAGCACAAAGACCTTTCATAACAATAATGGTCCCTGGTTAATCAAAATGTATTTCGAACTTTAAAAGTTTACTCCTTAGCCGTTGGATTACATTTCAGGTTCCTTTACTCATGACGTAAAGCATATACCAAAAATAGATTATATCGATGAAGTCCAGACCTGAATCAGGACCACGATCATATCGATGAAACACAAATCTGAATCAGGACCAAGATTATATCGATGAAATCCAGTTGCCCCCGAGGAAACGGGTGGATTCTATCGATGAAATTCACACCTGATTCATGACCGATATACTAAATATGCGTATTATTGAAGAGACAAATCTAAATGAGACCTTGTTAAGGAAAACAGGACTATTCAAACTGAAACATTTATAAGATATATATATGTATAGAAAACTGAATTGTAAATTGATACATACTGTTTTAAACACACTTTCTCATTCTTATATTTTATATCTTTGATTTTTTTCTTTTCTTAGTTGTTTTTGTAGAATATCAGCATCTGTATTAGTAATAGTTTCACCACACCACGACAAACACCACCATCACTACTATTACTAACTATATAATAATAATAATAATAATAATAATAATAATAATAATAATAATAATAATAATAATAATAATAATAAAAGGTAATGGCTTAAATACGGACAAATCATATTAGTTCCCACATCCCCAAATAAGAAACAAAATGTTAATGTAGGGCGCTATTTAAAGACTATTTTAACGAATTTAAGGGAGAGGACAATTAGTAACGAAATTGGCGACATTAAAAACGGTAAAAGGGAGTAACGTCCTGTAAGGAGATTTTGGTGATATTTAATAATAAGCAATAAGGAAATTTACGAACATTATATCTTTAAAGCTACTGGTGACCTCCAGACTTTATATTTATTTCTTCCAGTGTGGAACTTGCCTAGCTCAAACAATTTGGTTGCTGCCATGGACACTCTACTTTCTGGTGGTGACGGTGGTTGATTTTACATTATACAATGACGAGGAGGGTGCCAAATGGCTCGTCTACCTCAGCAACTGGGATTATATCTTAATACCTGTCACATCTGGCTGGGATTTGTCCTGCACTGTCTACATTGCCCTCAAAAGAAAGGACATCATAAAAAGTAAAGAGTAAAATAAACATGTTTCCCTATTATATTCTAAATGTTTCTCATTTGCTCTTTACAAAGGTCTTTGAGTCCATATGTTATAGAACTCAAAGACTTTTCAATTGACAACAAGGTCTGTAAAACAGTCATTGATGAACGTGATAGCTGTTGAATTTAAACATGAGATAGTTGTTCAATGTATTGATGTTATTAATACAATGCCAACGCTGAATAGAAAATAAAATTCTTTTTGGACCTTGGCTGTTTACGGAAAGAGTGTTATTTTGTTGTTTCGTATTAGAGTAAGTTCATGAACATGAATGGATACAGCGTATTTTAATTAACACATAATTCACAGAGTTTACTGAAGCCATTTCATGACAGAGTTCAAGTACGAAGACTAGTCATTATCACAGCTTACATGAGTACAGTATAGTTTTGAACGTAAAGTCAACTAATGAAACCATGCGTAAGGACTTTGTGGGTTTTGATGACACTTTAAATACACGTATTTGCATTATCATTACGCAGAAATGGGAGCTAAGTGTAATTTCCACAGGTATAAGCTTTGGCTGCCAAAATGGACTGGGTTGGGTGGGTTAGGAAATCTGGATCCGTTGGACTACGAGTCTGGTGGTGTCGCATCTGAGTGAGACGTGAGGTTTGGAAGAATGATGTGTTGAGGGAGATTAATTGGTTCTATTCGATCAATCGAACCAATAATATTTATCAGTCTGATAATGAACAATGTTTTCTTTCTCTCCAGATGAATGCCAAGACATGCCTTGGTATACACGGATAGAGTGGGTTCTGTACAATATAATAAATACTGCAGCGATATTCGTTACCATTTTGTTCTGGACACTGCTGCCACCTAGTGAGTTTATATATATATAGTTTTGGTCTCTTAAAAAGCATACAAATACAAATCTGAAGACAGGAAGCTTTGAAATTTATTTTATACAAATTCTCTAGAAAATCAGGGCAAAAAAGAGAAAACAACTTACGTTTATACAAATCAGATCCAAAAAATATCCAAAAATAATCCAAGAATGAAAAAATAAAAGTCCTAGTTTAAAAATATCCTGACGAAACTGAGTTCGAATCTCGATGAAATCCTAAATAGAAGGCGATGACGTATTATACGGTTGGCGTCGTCACGATGTGTGCACAGTTCTTTGCTGAATTATAGAAAATACTATTCCAGTGTTTGAAATCTGTGTACAACTCGATAACTGTCATTGTTTAAGAATTAATTTAGAGTACAAGTATTTCCATGGAAATATAATATTTTAGAATCCGAATAATTAGAACAAAATCAAACAAATTCAATTCAAACTGGTCACAACAAAGACCTTTAAGTGTAAATAGTTCAAAGCGCAACTGCCCTAAGTGTTGTAGGAAACAGTAAAATACTAATTTAAGACGCAATAGCGTCCTGCATGAGGGTCACATGATCATGTTTCTAGAACAAGATACAAAGCTTTTAACACGCCCAACTCCACTTTGTCCCAGCGTGGCTTTGATTAAATATCAATTATATTTTACTATTTGAAATAATTTTAATTTTTTTTAAGTTGTTGAATTCCACTCTTAGTTTTTTCTAATTCAAGGTCAGAAACTAGGTCAGGGTTATATACAAAGCTTCTATTAGTAGGTGTTTACGAGAAACAGTTAGGTCAAACTAAATTTCTGGAAAATTTCAAATCCAGTAAATTAAAGTATATTACTATAGCATGTAATGGAATATATATATATATATATATATATATATATATATATATATATATATATATATATATATATATATATATATATATATGCATAGGACATGGTCATACGGTATCGTGTTCAACAACTATACCTAGCATTCATTTGCCGTCAGCTAACCGATTTACTGAAATTCTTTTCACCTATGCTTTATTAGAAATGGTACGTAACTTCTTGAGAATCTAGCTATGGAGAAAGGCTTAAATGTTTCTGGGGGTTTTAAAGTTGTTTTTTTTCTTCCGATACACAATATTCATATCTCTTAATGTCACGAATTTAAAAATGAAATGTTCTATTTTAACATTACATCTAGCTGTGAGTTTGCGGTGTTTCTTATTCGTCTACACAAAACAATGTTCATTAACGTTCATGTACAAATCAATGCATTAATTCCGGAGAATATAAGGGATGTGTAGTGACAGAACTGTATATATATATATATACATATGACATAGTTCTGTCTGCCACGTACAGCCTAGATGTATGTATTTGTGTATACACTATTAATAACTTGAGCATAAGGGTTACAGTCCTGTTTCCGTTTGCTGAAAATATTCAGTTCACTTTGACGTTGTCGACGATCGCGAGAAAAAATATCCCATGACATTTTCAAAATATTTGAAAAAGAAACGGCTTTGCAAAAAATGGGGATAATGACATGACACATTTTTATAACAACCTTTTAATTAGAACAGATCAGCGCTGTTTCAGGATGTAATTGATAAATGAAGTTAGGGGAACCACATATAGACAAATACCTTGCAAATTATCCTATTCAAATAACGAATAAACGCTGATGATTAGTTAATACCTGCGATGACATCGATGATAAATGCATGTCCTTTGTCAGTAAGATTGTCATTGTCAAGAACAGATAATGATATCTAAGCTCATTTTAATGTTGAATGTTTCTTATGTTTATCTGAGAATGAAATGGTTTTTTTATCAACCTGATATACCCTTTAACAACTTTCTGTTTCTCGTGTGTCTTTAACAATACGTCCCCCACTCAGATATATTCAAAATTTAATTTAAGTTGTTTTCGAGTAAAATGAGGTCATGAAAGTAGAACAGTGTGACATGAATTATATTAGTGACTTGTAAATGAATACAAGAAATATAGTCTCTACAAAACATTGTGTTCGAGTATAAGAAAGACAAAATGGAAAATAAATATTTGCCGAGCTTTTTATAAACTGTTTTCTATTGCGATATTTAAAATGCTTATTTCATTAGAGAATGAATGACACAAATGTTGAGAGAGATAGAGAAAAATAGAGCAATTGTGCGTACCACATGTCTCTGATAATAATTTTTTTTCTTCAATCGATTAATCGAATTAGTTTAAAATCAGTATAAAATAATTAACCTTCAGACGTTGATTTCAATAGCACCAATTAGTACCGAATCTTTAATTGTGTTCTTTTGATAGAATATGTATTCTTTTATGTTTTACCACTAAAAATCACGAAACTTTGATCACGCAAACCGGAGTTCATATTAATCTTCATCTCTTTAATTAAATTCAGCAAATGAATGAAAACAATACATTTAATTTTACCCTATATTGGTATTTCATTTCAGACAGTCAATACTCCAGTATCAACAAACACGTGATCAATATGGTATTCGTGGTCTTAAGCATGTGCATAACGGCAAAACCCATCCGACTTTTGCACGTCTACCAACCAATGGCATTCTGCTTTATCTACGTAATTTTCTCTGTCATTTTCCAAAAGTCAGGAGGTGGAGCGATTTATGAGCCATTGAACTGGGACATACCTGGAAAGACATCTTGGTTCGTCGTGGTTCTTCTTTTGATAGGAGTTCCATCTATCCATTCAATCTGTTTTCTTATTTTCAAATTGCGGCAGCTAATCAGCAGTAAATGGTGCAATCGACAGTCCACAAAGATTACAGACAGTACCCATGAAGCAAGAGAATTTGCAGATCAAACTAATAAATAAGCCATTGAGACTACATTGAGAGACATCACTATTCAAAAACAATACAGAAAATAACTAGTTGTATAAAATGGAAAATCATACATTAGTTTAGCACAGAACTAATGAACCATTGCAGTCTTATGTCAAGATGATTCGTTTCCAATCAATTGTAATAATTAATCTTGCTTTATTGTCTGATATCTGTGATAATTTGAATTGCAATATAATTATTTCAGTGCCGGAAGATAGTTCGAAGTATGCAGACAACCCGCTTTCTTCAAGTAGACTGTTCAGGTGAAAATTCATACTGAATTATGTTTCACTTTTCCTTGCTATAGTGATAGAAGGTTTCATTCGTGATTAAAACGTAGGTTCGTCAAAATCAATTTTTCATTCTGTTTCACACAAACAAATTTACGATATCTGCATTTAATTAGTTTGCGTTGTCGACTTCTTAAAGTCTAAAACGAATACACTTGAAATGGCCACTGTATTGTTTGCCACGACTGTGAATTGTAGGTTTTATATTTACTTTGTCAAAATATATGTAATTTTTCAGTTATTAAACAAACAAAATACAATGCAAAAGAGAATTGATATTTTCTCCATGTTAAATGCTTTTGGTAAGGCGGTCACCATAGATCTTTTGACGCCATAAAACACGCGATTTGTTCTCTTTATAGACACAAAGACTGTAAAATATCCTTAAAAGGTTAATTATAAATTTTCAAATAATTTTTTTTAAAAACCCATTCTAAATGTTCAGCAGCTACCTTTACTGTTTCCTCTATATTCAATGATCAGGTCCCTTTTCTTTAGATGAGAATTTTGTTCTCATTGAAATCCAAAACAGTAAAGCCTCTATCGAATGCAATGGTTGTGGTAGGTATTTATCCGCTGTTTCAATGTTTTTTCCAGCACTTTCCAATGGTAACTGGTCCTATCCTGGTCGTTCATAAATAAGAAGGCAATGAAATACTTTTTCAAGAGACAGCTTACATAAGTTGCCTGCTTTCTGATCAGCTGTTTGTTTGAATATTATTGCCAATGCTTTCTCTTTCACAATTTGTTCCGGATCTACACATTCCTGACCTTAGGAAAAGAGGAAGCCTCACAGCACCATTGTTCAACACAAATGTTCATCAGAAATAAGTGTTCAATCAGGTAAAGAATGCGTCTTGTCGATTCCAATAACCTCCTTTATGGCTCAGTTGTATTTGTATAACTTATGCTTACGGCTGTCACCTATGTTTCAAGAGACAGGCAGGTTAAAGTTTATTGAACGTACACCGTGTTGTTTGAAGGTGAGTGGTCCGGTAGATGGTTAGAAGGCGCAGCGCAACTCAAGATGATTTGACACCCACACTCAGCTTTGGCAGAATAATCACTCAGGTCTCGTTTATGGAGCTGTTCATCAGCCCGTCTCTGTCGCTTCTTAGAAGGCTCCTGTGTCACGTGTCATTTTCAAATGTATGTTCTTTACTGCTTTATAAAGGTCGCGCTACTTGTGGATGAGCCGAAACACATAGAAATGTCTCTGTCATCGTGCAGGTTCTAGGATACGTGGTCGACAATCATCTTGAATTTCTCCTTGGCCAGTAAGCGAATGAAATTTGATATTTAGCGGTGTGTCGTCGGCAAGGAGCAGCATGTCAGACCAACTGTGCTGCGGAAGATCCCGATTTTGCACAAAAGTGATTCCACATAGACACAAGTCAGCGCGTTATTAATACTGTCAGCAATGCTTGCAGTGAGTTGGCATTTGTGCAGATGGCCCTGGTCAACCAGCATTCATTTCAGCCAGACTCTTTGAAGATCGTCGATTTGCGTGTATTGAGTCAGCTCCTAGATAAGTAGAGTAAGGTTCAACAATAACTGTACAGCGATACAGGGTCTATGGATGATGGCGAAGATGTAGACGTAAATGTAGGATCTCTTTTTGACCGTTACAGCCCTCGCTATTACACGGTCATTGAAACCTCCGCCTGTGAACTCGCACAAGATTAAAGCCACTGTATCTGATGAACCTTTATCAGTTGGGTCTACTTTGGGGCTATGACTATGACGCGGCATAGTTTGTCTCGATAAGACCCTCAAATGTTTTTACGACTTTAGCACATTTCACCCATCGATGAAAGTAATTGCACATTCTACTCACAAATTGGGTGACTTTCCCGCCTTTCTTGGGTCTGCAATGTTTAAACGTCTTGCGAAATCAGTACTCGGTTAACTCGTATTTCTTCAGAAGTGCGTCTTTCAACGCGAAGTAATTCAGCGAATCGGCCGCTGATAAACGCGAATCCTTCAATAACGCGCTAAGATGAAGCGACCAATCTTCTTTTTTCCATTTGTGTACAGTGGCGTACCATTCGCACTTGTTTATATAACTATCCACGTTATATTTATATTTATCGTCTTCAAATGCCGGCAACTTTGGACCTCTCGGCTTAAAATCATGTTCCCCATCCCGTTTAGTTTGCGATAGCTCAGTATTTCTTTGATAATCGTCTAACTCTAGAGCATCTAACCGCACTTGTTTTCCCTTTCTAACTTCCTATCCTCTGCCTTTTTAAGCGGTTTTATCTTACCCTTGTCTAATTATATATTATCCCTTTATCCTTCCCTTTCCCATTCTAGCCTTCCCTATTCGGTCCTTTTTTGTCCTGTTTGAAATCCTTCTTCCTTTCGTAGGCTTCCCTTTCTGGCTCTGTCTAGCTCAATTTTTTTCCCTTCTATTTCCCTCTCCTTTAACCTCTGATCCGTTCGCCTAACCTGTTCCTCACGAATGAAATTTCTAAGGGACCTCGTAGCAGACTGTTTCCACAATTCCAAAAATTAATTCTTTGATGACATTTCAAAAATCTAATAAGATCGACTTAAAGTGAAGTATTATGCAAAAACGATGCAAGCGAAAACTACTACAATTACCCACTCACCCCCAGGATTCATGTGTACTCAGGTTTATATCCCTAATCATTTGTTTAAGCAGCAGTATTTTGAAATTTTGATCGTGTAATCTATTGACAATGTGTTGGTTTTTTGCATAAATCAAATCACTGAGATTGCGTTCGCTTCAATTCTGTTTTATTCCATTGTAGTTTTATTTAATCTCGAGCGGAGTAGGGGCTACTGTAGAACTAAGCTTTTAGTCGCTCTTCAAAAAATACTGTTACGAGTTATTTCCCTTTGTACATTTAACAAGAACGTTATTATTTACCATTCATGTCACTAATGAAAAGAACGTGTTTAAATTCAGAAATCGTTTGCATTTTAAGAATATATAACTAGCAAGATGCTTTAGTTTCGTCAGGTTTAAATAATTTAGAAGTTATTTTGACATGCACATTGAATCTGAAAAAACAAAATTTATGTTATAAACAGTATTTGAAAAAGAAAGCTGACAATTCATTTCTTGCAATAACAAATGAAGAGACTGTAAATATATCTTACACTTTTATCAAGACAAATATCCAATATTTGTATTTATGATTGCTTTTTAAAAATATCGTTGTTTTTATAATTTTCCCTAAACTAAAGAATGAAAGAACATCACGGACCAGATAAGGCTGTTTTGCCAATGGTGCTCAATATATGTCTGGCATAGTGCCAGCTATGATGCTTTGACGTGTATATACCCATCATTACGAAAGGTGAAAAGTACTTCTTTTTATTTGTTGTACGGGAAGACTGGTAGATTTCCTGCAAATATACTCAACAAATTAGAAACCATAGTTTGTGTTAGAATTGTAAGCGACAAAAATATGTAAAGCTTTAGCATAATCATGTGATATATTATTGTATGATAGTAAGATATATAATGTTGTTTCAATTATAGGTAATGAAATTGGATTTCGATTATTTATAATTTTATCACGTAGGTTTGAATAACATACAGTTAACCCAAACGTTTCTTAGCTTCAGGGTTAAATTGGCGCCTTTGTATCCCTCTTGATGCTCAAGGTAATCGCAGACCATTTCAGGTATTTCTGCCTTTAATGCAGAGGCGTAGATGGGCGGGGGAAGGGGGCAGGGGGGTACATATGTTCCCGGGCGCCATATTAGTGGGGGCGCCAAAATGGGCTTTGAAATAGGTTGTAACGGGTAATGGTGATTTTATTGATGAAAATAATGGGTTTCAGAGTTGAGGTGGGGGGGATGAATATTATCCCCGGGCGCCAAACACTCTAGCTACGCCTCTGCGTTAATGGGAAATGATCTAGTATCCCTGTTGGCCAGTCTGGCATTCGATAGTCTCTTCAAGGTCTCTAAAAATAGAACACATCGGATATTTAAATAATTTTCCAGTTTAAGCTATGCTCATTAGGTAATCCCCACACCCAACCCTCACAAAAAAGAAATATACAGAATAATCGTAACAATTGCAGTACTGTATATCTGTTATACTAATAAAACAGGTTGGTGCGAAAATTTGGATTTCTCTGAAATAAATGTAAAATATCTGACTCTAATTGATGAACTGATTAGTTTTGAAATTTTCAACATTTCGCTGATTCACTTAAATCATTTAAACATTATATTGGTATAACACTTCTCATAAATATTAACACAATCAAACGTAATCGTTGAATGCCATGCACTTAAAATACTGAATAGATTCAGTAAATATATTGAAATTACATTTAAATCAAACTGATTCTCATATAAACTGATTATCTAAATTACACTAATTTTCATGCAAACGATTATTTAGATCATTCCGTATCTCATGCAAACTGATTTTTTTAAAAAGTTATTAGGACTCCTAGGCAAACTGATTATTTAATTCACTCTGACTCTATACTAAAAAACGGATTATTGAAATCAGTATGATTCTTATGACGACGAATATTTAAATATTCTTATTTCTACTGTAAATACAATTGAACCCAACACGAGAAAATTAAATTGTCAATACCTTATGGTAAATGCACTTACTATGTGTATATTAAATGTTGTATAAGTTGTAGTCTAAAAACTGTAACAAAAGTGATATCAGTAAGCTTACAGTATAGCTCATACATTGTAAAATGAAATAGCTCGGACATTAGATGGATTATTGATACAAATTGGAAGCGTTGACGCTAAAGCTTATAAGTTATGATCTACACTATTGAAATAATTGGCACGGAAACTTTGAGTGGGATGCTAACCCTGCAAGACATTTGTCTGAGACGGCAAATAAACATAAAATAAAATTACTCAACTAATGAGAATTATGAAAATTTCAAACAGAAACATCTTAATTTCCTGAAATACCTAGGATAATCGCAGCCGTGCAAATAAATAATGCCCTAACACATTGATAATAGCTCTAAAAAAAACTAAACACGACATTTAATTGTGCTTTCTATTCAGAAATGTTTCCAAAACAAATAGTTGGCAAATAGCATATTCCCACAATCCCATTTGGCCACCACTTGGCAAATGTGACACATGTCAAACGTGTGACTAAAGAAACATGAATACAATTACATTTGTTGCACTCAAATTTAATTTGTAACTGATACAAATGTTTTGTAATAGATAAAATAATAAGTGTTTGAATTATTTTGTCACGTAAAATGAAACATGATGTTAATCACATTAAATTCGCAAAAAGATTTATAGGGAATGTCCTTACCTTTATGCCTGACAGAAAATACTCAGTTACACGTACAATAAAAAAGTACCATGTCATGTACCATCCGAAATATAAAAAAAATACCGCAAGAAACCGGCATACACACCTCTCATATCCATGGGATCTGGCTATTTAATCATTCCGATTCCAGGACAAAATGGCTATTTAATCAATCCAATTCCAGGACAAAATGGCTATTTAATCAATCCGATTCCAGGACAAAATGGCTATTTAATCATTCCGATTCCAGGACAAAATGGCTATTTAATCAATCCGATTCCAGGACAAGATGGCTATTTAATCATTCCGATTCCAGGACAAAATGGCTATTTAATCATTCCGATTCCAGGACAAAATGGCTATTTAATCATTCCGATTCCAGGACAAAATGGATATTTAATCATTCCGATTCCAGAACAGAATGGCTATTTAATCATTCCGATTCCAGGACAAAATGGCTATTGAATCATTCGGATTCCACTTGTGAATTGCTCATGTGATTATTTAATCATTCAGATTCTACTTGTGAACTAATTATGTGATTATTTTATCAGATTCCACTTGTGAACTGATTATGTGATTTTTTAATCAGATCCCACTTGTGAACTAATTATGTGATTATTCATTCAGTCAGATTCCACTTGTGAACTAATTATGTGATTATTCAGTCAGTCAGATCCCACTTGTGAACTAATTATGCGATTATTCAGTCAGTCAGATTCGACTTGTGAACTAATTATGTGATTATTCTGTCAGTCAGATTCCACTTGTGAACTAATTATGTGATTATTCAGTCAGTCAGATTCCACTTGTGAACTAATTATGTGATTATTCAGTCAGTCAGATTCCACTTGTGAACTAATTATTTAAGCTTTTCGAATCTCATATAAATAATGATTAGTTAATCATTGTCATTTCAATTGTGAATGATTTTTTAAAAATTATTTGATTCCTGTTGCGAACTGATTGTTTAAATCTTTCTGATTCCCATGTAAAAATCATTATTTAAATTAGTATGAGTCCAATGCAAATTAATAAATTAATTATTTAAATAAGTATGATTCCCATGTAAATTGACATGTACTGCTATAACTACTTGTATTACTACCTGCATCTTAGGAAATATCATGTAAACTAGTGTTGAAAATACGCATTTTCAATAACGTTTTTATTCTTCCTCGCAGCTTTAACAATGTTTCAGACAAATAGCTAAGATATATGCAGCGAGGCAGTTCATATGGATGTCTAGCACTAGGGCATCATGCCGCAGACATGTAGCATGATGTCCCAACCAGTCACATTATACTGACGCCAGGCCAACCAGTCCTAACACCTCTCTCTTAATGCTGCTATAACACGGCTATTGTTCGAACCCACGACCTCCAGCTTCCGATGCGGAAGTCCTAACCATTATACCAGCTGAGCAGTTTCCTGCAGTTAGACATCCGGGCTAATCTTCATACAGTGTGTGCATAAGTGTGTTACGGATGAAAACATGTACTTTTCTATTTTCTTGTTATTGTTCTTGTACACCTACCAAGTGAACGTTTTCATTTTTGACCTGAACATTTTAAAACTAATACTTATCTTACGTATCTGTAGATATGGAATTAAACACCGTGACGAAGGTTTTCTTATTTTACGTATCTGTAGATATATAATTAAACACCGTGACGAAGGTTTTCTTATCTTACGTATCTGTAGATATAGAATTTAAACACCGTGACGAAGGTTTTTTTTATCTTACAAAGATGCACGGCCTACGTTATTGTATCTTGTGGTCTGTTAATAACAAACAATTTAGTATTTATATCATGCCATGGATGTTATGTATGAGTTGCCGCTTGTAGATAACTGGTAATCATTAATTTTGCATGCGTAGGTGCATCCTTAACAACCTACTCGCTTACATGTGAACCTACTTACCTATATCCATTTACCACCCACCCACCTGCCTAATAACACTGTTATATATCTACCCATTCGCCTACCTATTTACCTACCGACTCATCTACATTCGTAAATACTCAGGTGTATCGACTTATCACTTCATGTTTATTAAAATTTAGTAATTTAAGCTAACTATCGAATGTTATACATTCATCGCTATCGGCATGCGTAATTGGTCCAGACATTCTGAGCCTTTTAATTACATTATTTCAAATACTTACTATACTTTTTTTCTACGTAAGTTAAGTCGTCTTTTCTCAGCAGCTAATTCCAACCTCGTATTAACAGCCACATTGCCATGGGAAGGAACAAGCTCTGCACCAAAAAATAAAAGAGAGAGAGAGAGAGAGAGAGAGAGAGAGAGAGAGAGAGAGAGAAAGAGAGAGAGAGAGAGAGAGAGAGAGAGAGAGAGAGAAAGAGTATACACTGTACTCAGATAATAATTTTTGTTTGTATAATTAGAAGTTCATGGCATTGTCAATACCCTTGCGGATATAACAATGAAAATCAAGTTGAACATATTAAGAAATCATGAAATGTTATTTACATTTTTGTATGTTTTCTCACGACAAAGATGCTAAAATTATGTATAACTATTCCTTGTACCCAATTTGTACTATATACTTAATCCAGGAATATTTTAAACAGATTATATATGTTTTAAGAATAATATGTCACCCAACATACATAAAATTCAATGGATGCCCATCAGAAAACTCACCGGTAAATTTTGATTGACATATTTCGTGTTAATTACTATAATGACCTTTGTCAACGATATTTAGTTTCTTAAGGTAAAACATATATTGGGATATAGTACCCAGTTTAAAAAATTATGATGGCGAAAGATATTTGTTCCTGGAATGTATTGTTTTCGTTGGAAAATGTTTGCCAATGATATGGGACGATTTGCAAGAAGTCATAATGTTTAATTGTTTCTAGATTTAGAGGAGATCAAATATCATTCTTCAATTATAAATTACAGTTTGTGATTTAGATACAGTATATTGGTCTGCAACAGTTTTCAGTTTTTCACTCTCTCTCAGAAGTGAAATAGAAAGATGCGGTATTCAGATATCACAAGCTAAATTATGCAGCAAAATCGATGTAGACATAAATTTCAAATGTATTTCGTGACAGACATCCGGAGGAAAAGGGAACATCAAAGTAACTATGTAATTGTACCATCGTCATGGAATAATCATCTAAATAAAGGAGGTACTTTGCTTCTTTAAGAGACATAAGGATGCGTCGCTTAATAGAGAAAATATTTGACATGCAAAGATATTTTTATATACAAATGACCGATTAAAGAAAACAGCAACCATCCAAACAAGCAAACAAGCAAACGAGCGTTCCAAGTGAAACCTATAAGTATTCTGATGCTGCAAAGTGTGCTATCAAGGTGAACACCGTTGGCACTCTGAAAATATTAGTCTGCTTTACAGGTGAAAAGGAAGGCTGTAGGTAGAATGAGCAATCAGGTAAGCTGCCGTCCATGTCAAAACTACTGAAGATTCTCGTCTGCATCCTATCTGAGAACTGTATTTATGAATGCAACTAATCTTTCTACCAGGATAAAACGATTGGTATTATGAAGAGTCTCTTTCGACGCAATATATATATATATATATATATATATATATATATATATATATATATATATATATATATATATATATGTATATCGTTGGAATATAGATTCTGAAAATAAGATTGATGCAACGTTTTAAAACAAAATCGTTCAAAAATTTATTTACAAAGCTTTCAGAAGATAAATAATCGTCATATAGCAACCTGATGAAAATAAAATATACTTAGTCCTACGTGAAGATCTGGCGACTACCGCTTAAGGATCATGCTCTGTTGACCTATAAATGTGCCAATGGAAATGCAGCTTTCAAAAATACGAAAGTGAATCAAATCTTTCAGTACACATTCATGCTCGTCATCCATACTGCTCAGTCTCCAAACGCGAAGATATAATATCTGATTGGCTGGTAAGATAAGAGAATGTGGTACTAACATAGTTTGCCAGAACATGACGCCTATGCGGTCACAGACAGATCTTCTTGTATAACATTGGTGAACTGATCTTAATCAGTATGTATCATATATAAAATATGCAACTTTGGTCTGATGACCTAAATTACCGAATAAATTAACAAACAAGTACTATATTGTTATTATTGATGTATAATCAATAGTTCTTTTATTAGTTCAAATATGTGAAATGCATTTTTGAAAAAGTGTGGACACATCAAATATATGCCTACGTGTTCCAATCTCTTCTATTTGGAAATAATATAATTTGTATTTAATACGTTGAGACATATCTGTAAAACTATCCAATACGTTTAATAGTGACATCTACAACATATATACTGATAAACTAAAATTGGTCGTCGTATTCAAAGGCCTTGCTGGAATATGATCCCAAGATTGCTCTCTTCTACATTACAAAGGTAACAATACCATATTATTTTGGTCTTCTTATTTTGATTTCACTGATGAATTTGAGCCAAATTCAAGGCTATCAACACAACCTCTTATGTACCTGATGGTCATGAAGTTTGTTCATTA
This sequence comes from Unio pictorum, assembly GCA_030141615.1. Classification (NCBI taxonomy): domain Eukaryota; kingdom Metazoa; phylum Mollusca; class Bivalvia; order Unionida; family Unionidae; genus Unio; species Unio pictorum. Next base: position 320,623 of record JARLTB010000192.1, on the reverse strand, counting down.
TTCACAGTTTTTGACATGTTTACATACTAACATACTTACGTTGCCCGAGCGTGAAACGCGAGTCCACGCGGAGATGTCAGTGACAGGTAATGGCAAGCACATTAGACCACACGGCCTGGATGGGCTCAATCTTTAAAGGATGGGTCAGTCTATTCAGCTATTAAACAACTTATTCATTAGGAACGCGTAAATGCAAAATCAACGAAACAGTAAGAAATTAAATTGCAAATTGTAAATAAGGCTACCTTTTAACTGTACGATAAGATGATTAAAATGTTGATTGATTCAATTGCCTGCGTGACTTGAAGGAAGAGGAACAGAAGGACATTGTTCGTGAAGAGGGTTTTTTCCCTGTATAATAACTAACGTTTTGACAAAATATTAAACATATTTTTAATCTTGTAACGGTTATGGATCAGCTGAAGATAATATGCGATTTTAAAACTAAATTCTGTGATAATGAACGACGATTGATAAATATATAATAGATATGAAAATTGAAGAGCATACGTAATTAAATATCTGATGCACCAAGTCTAAATTATGATGACTTTTGGTAATTTGCAATATCGCTTGTAAAAGATTGAATGCTTTCCATGTAAAATATGTCTTCTAAAACTCAGCCGACCGCCAGAATGTGTATTGTTTTGTCAGCAAATAAAGCCACCACTATCTCCCTGTGTTTCGTGAGCACCAGGACGCGATCAAAAAGCAGGATGTATCTGCAGAATGCAACACATAGCATATTTCAAATTTGTATTTCTCGTTCGGATGTTCATGAAAACAAATGATTTCTTCAAAAATAAAGATAAATTATTTTCTGTATTTTGCCGAAGTGTTAAAACAATTACAGTCTTCTGCAGGAGACGGTCATATCTCAGTAAAAACTTTATTCGGCAGCACTTACTGCGACAATTTTCAACATTTTTTCGATTGCTGCATCACATTGTCACTGTTAAATTAATAATAAAATTACCCCTCCCACATCTCTCTCTCTCTCTCTCTCTCTCTCTCTCTCTCTCTCTCTCTCTCTCTCTCTCTCTCTCAAACATGCTTTAATGGATGAGGAAGAAGAATGACCGTTAAATGACGCGGAAAAATACCGATATAATTACTTTCTGATGTCCATTATAACATATTTTCTGCCAATAAATAAATAAATACAGTTTCGTCTGGACACTAAAATTAACAAATTTACCGACAAAATATATCTCATAATATATATATTTTTCGGGGATGGGGATGGGTATTTTAATTGCAAACTGTATTACTGAAGTTTCATCCTTCAAAGTTGATGACCTTATGAGCGTTGCATGAAAGTATATTTATTATTGAAAGTTCTTTTGTGTATCAATCAAGCAATGTGTCCGATTGCTGACTGATTTGAAGCGATTTGTAATACGTCCGAACGTGTCAGACATCACACTTTGCATGGTAGCGATAAACACTTGTGATTCAAGCGTATGTCCGTGTGTATGGACGTTTTGACTCATCGTTTTAGTGGTAATCTCAATCCCATTATTCCTCCCTCCTGCTTCAGTAGGGTTGTAACACTCCGTGATGTGATCCGTATTGCAGGCCATTTGGAGTTCTCGTCCATGGTCGGCAGCATTGATAAACTCTTTGTTGTTCCAAACTAGACTATCTAGGGCGGTTCCCATCCGTGCAGAAGTGACAATAAAGATACCTTTACCATCAGAGATTGTCCATCTCTTCCCAAACTGTTTATTATTGCCCCCGTCAACGTAACCGAGTCGTTTTCTCTGCATGGCCATGTTGTAGATAATGCTGAACCGCCGCTACGTAGTTTGTGTGGTATGTATTCTTTAATTCTGGGTGTCTGGAAATTTATAACTTAGACTAACCACATGTATTATTGTAATAGATAGGATCTCGTGACAATGCAGATAAAATTAATGATAATTCCAGAAATGAATGTTCCATGTTCGAAGTGTTAATTAATTATGGTTATGAATTATATGTCTAATGTTAATGCTATTTTGAATTGTTAATTATGGTTATGAATTATATGTCTAATGTTAATGCTATTTTGAATTGTTAATTATGGTTATGAATTATAAGCCTAAAGGTTCTGATACAATAATGAGGGTTTTTGAATATATATTTACTGTCATTGTCATTTTGAGGTTCAATTCATGGCTATACAATACATGTCTATTTAGAGTTTGAGGTTTTAATAATGGTTATGAAATACATGTCTAATGACATTTAGAGATTCTAAGCTGAGGTTCAAATGCAAGCCAATTGGTAATGATATTTTGAAAAAAATGGGATTTAAATTCACGTATATTGGCAATGATATTTTGAGAATCTAAATTAAGATTGAAATACGTGTCTAATGTCAATGATAATTTGAGACTCGAAACTGATATTCAAATACATGCCTGTTGTTAAAGATATTTTGAGACAATGTTTGGCTCTGATTCACATGTAGCAGCAGAGAGGGTGAATCAGACAACTTTTACAGGCGTCGATTCGGTAATCTAAGGCTTCTTCGTAAATCGTAAAAAAAAAGTGTCGATTCGATAAATTGAGGCCTCCTCGATGAATTCGTCAATGACGCCATTGTCGTTGTCACTCACCCTCTCTGCTGCTATGGGTTAACCAAATATTTGATCGAGTCCGATACGATATCGTGTCCGAGGATCATGTAAATTTATTGTTATAAATCCATGCGGGGTCGACTGAGCGTTACTAAAGAAATTTTTAAATTGATTGAAGTCCATATCAGAGCACCATGTCTGCCAAATATTTCGTAGCGTATGTGTATCAACGCCGTTGAATACAGCAAGAATATTACAGTTATCTCTGATCACTTTTGGAATCTGAGTGTAGCGTTGAGTGACATATATCACATCAGTGTTTTTGTGCCTGCCTCGGGAAAATATTCTAGCTGGGTTTTTTTGTTTATCTAACATGACATCATCGTATACAACTAAATTGTTGATACTTCCATTGAGGTCTTCTACTGATGGTTCCTCGTCAATATCGGTTATAAATTCAATAATACACTCGCCAGCAATCTCTGAAGCGTTTTCATTAAAATCTTTTAGCACTTCATAGCATCGTTGATCATCTACGCTAGGAGCAACTAAATACAATTTATCCCACTTCATCCATCTCATTATTAAATTGAGCAACAATTGCGTCTTGCCGGATCCAGATGGCCCGATTATAATTGCGCGGATAGAGTTTGGTAGCGCTGCATGATGCTTAACTGGTTCTCTTGTTTTAGTCGCTGAAAAATCAATTATATCCATATCTCTATACATAAATTATGGATCTATATTGTGTGAAGTGTAAAACGCGTACTAGCACAAATGATGTGACGACGATTACAACTAAAAATAACAGATCAGCACTTACTGGTAGATGTGCAACATGTGGTACAAAAAAATTTAGATTTATTTCTATGAAATCCGGAAATGTTTTTAAAAAAAACGAGGAGGTGATATCGCAGCCAAATTGGCAAAGCTCCCTGGAACCCCATGGGCAAAATACCCGGGAGAAAAGCACCTTCCAGGATATAGCTACTGTGGCCCCGGAACACGATTAGATATCAGACTTGATGATCAAAATCAGCCCCGACCCGGCGAGTATCCGATAAATGCTGTTGATAAGGCGTGTCATGCTCATGATGTTGCATATAAAAGCAGCAATCTGCAAAACAGACATCTCGCGGATGTGAAATTAATTCATGCGTTAAATGCTATTCCTGATAAATCTTTGAAAGAAAAATTGGCTTCGTGGTTGGTAAAATCGGCTATGAAAGGCAAATTGATGTTAGGTGCTGGTAATTAATAATATGGAATCTATTTATTATTCTCCGAGAGGATACTGGAAGGGTAAAGCAGCAATCAGTAAACTCGCCAGCGCCGCAAAAGTGAAAAAGGCTACTGCGGCTAATTGGTTATCCAAACAGGCTATATGGCAAATTTATCTACCGCGCCCTAAACAAATCAGTTTCTCACATTTTGATGTTACCGGACCTAATGAAGTTCATCAAGCTGATTTATTGTTTTTACCACATGACAACGGTTACAAATGCGCGCTAACCGTAGTTGACGTTGCGAGTCGATACAAACAAGCAGAACCGCTGAAAACAAAATCATCACCTGAAGTTGCTTCTGCATTTGAAAAGATTTATCGACGAGGCCCACTACGCTGGCCAAATCTGTTACAAGTTGATCCTGGCAAGGAATTTCAAGGCGCTGTTTTATCAGCGATGAAACATCACAATGTCACCATCAGACGAGGGCATACTGCGCTACATCGCGATCAGGCAATTGTTGAACGATTTAATCGGACTCTTGCTGAACGGTTATTTGGATATCAATACGCGAAGGAGTTTATTCAGGATAAAAGATCCCGTGAATGGGTTAAGAGATTACCAGCTGTGATTACCGCGCTCAATAACGAGATTACTAGAACAATTAACATGAAACCTGTCAACGCGATTAAGAAAGCGTCTATACTAAAAATGGAAATCCAAGGAATTTCACAAAAAGATTTCAAAGAACCAATTCTTGGTAGTAATGTCACTGTTAGGTATTTATACGAACCAGGAGAGCTTGAGGGTGGTAAAAAAAGAGCTACCGATCCTATTTGGAGCGTCACTACGCATAAGATATCCGGTATAACACGATCTACTGGTAGACCTCCAATCTATAAACTGGATTCAACTGCTCCTCAGCGAGGATTTACTCGACAACAATTACAAGTGATTCCTGACGATACTCAATTACCACCGCGGGGTCTTAACTAGCGCCGTTGCGTCTGTTGCACTCAAGACAAGTCAGCATAACGTTATCTCTGATATGACCAATGCTGCTATTCTTTCTGTCTACGGTAAATTGGCGAGGATCTTTATCCGAATACTGCCAACGCATTATACAATTGCAACTCGCGCAGTGATTATTCTGTTGTTGCTTCAGCGAAATTATTAATTCAGCATCAATGTCAAATTCTCGTTGTTTTTTTTTTTTGTCTTGTTGTTTGTAACCGGAGAGTATTTTATCAATAATTTTAACATCAACGATGCTAGCATCATCCATTGTGGTGTCATCATCGAAAATAATTCTTCGAAGTTGATTTATTCTTCGTACTCTGGATACTGCAAGACAGACTAAATTCGACCAATCGATGTGATTATCCACCATCCAAACAATTGTATCTGATATAGTCAATCCCTGTGAAGAGTGTATTGTCACTGCGTAACCTAACGTCCATGGGGATTTATCAGCACGCAATGCATCTTCGACGACGCTGATATCAACCAGCACAATATCATTTAACACGAGAATCTGCTTTTCACTCTTCCCTGGAATATCAACTTCAATATTCTGCTTTCGTGTATCCGAAGGCCTATAACACAACGGTACTGGAAGTGTTGCAAATTTTTCTTTATGCGTTTCAAATAATTTCATCTGAAGTGTGTCCCTGACTATTTTTCTACTTGCTACTATCAAATCGTTTGGTCTCCACGTTTCCCAAAAATCATTCATGGGAGTTTCTGAAATTATTTCACGCGCTATTTCACACTGGATTTTATCCGGTTGTAATCTAATTAGCGCTTTAAACTCGCGTAATTGTTCATCAAGTGACCTATGGTCGGTATTAATTTCTTCATAGTAGTCTACAAAACCCTTTAGCCATTTATGTGGAGATGCACCGACAAATGGTGGTGGTTGGCCGTGATCACCGCACATGACGACTTTTGTGTTTTTGTTTAACAACCACTCGAGAAATGTTTGTAATACATCTAATGACACTGTGCATATTTCATCCCAGATTATGATTTCAGGAATGAATTTATCACCCATTCGATCAGGAGTCCATTTGTCACCCTTCCATCGAAAAAAACTGTGATAGGTACGGGCATTTACCCCTCGTTGTTTCATCTCTCTGGCGAGTCTGTGAGTTGGTGTTAACACAATCATGGTTAACCGACGATATAATTCAATTGCACGAGTTGTCTTTCCTGACCCACCACAACCGTTTAAATAAACTGTCTTGTATCTACATATTGGATCAGATACCGGTGGTGCATTAGAAAATTCTGATTGAATCTCATCACACTTTAAGTACCTTTTATCCATGGTAATATCTGCCGATTCACAATACTCATGTAGCGTTTCCTTTTTAAATCTCCAACATCCCCAATTTGTCTCCGGATCTGTGAATTTAGCTACATCTGATTTGTATTTATTGTGTATATACATAGAATCAGTGGCTACTCTAACTGCGGTATTAGGAAATCTATTTATCATCGAAAATAAATTGATAGAAGCATAAGCTAGCATAGAACTTCTCAGATGCGTATATTGTTTAATATATCCATCACAATAGGTAACAATTGTACCTAATCGTCTTCCATCGGATAAAAAAGCATCCTTACGGGTTACAAGTTTTCCCTGTTTCGTTAAATCCGTTACAATAAAATCGTATTCAGCGATGTCTATGATCAACCGCGAAGAATATTTTGCATTGTCGTATCTTCCACCTTGGGTAAATTTACCGATTATTCTTCGTCCAAAATCTTTTGCTTGTTCTTTTTTAATTTCAAATAACTTCTTAGACCAATTCATGATTTGTTCTTCATTGAAATCTGGAAACTGTTTTCGCTGTTCGCTAATTATACGATCTAGATCGGGTTGTGGTAGCCAAACTTCTTTCTGAGCTCGATAGCATATAATAGCTTCGGAAACAATCAACGATATTAGCATACCACAATCAATCATATATCGTAGTAACACTATTGGCATCCAGGCCTTTTCAGATATATGTCTACCAAGCCAAACATAACTACACGGATGTAACCCTGTAGCGAATTCGAATGATATCACACGAGCGAATCCAGTTAAATCAAAATCAGGCAATGGACCATTAATCGCAACACGAGTCATTCCATGCGTGGGGTGTCCAAATCGTTTAAAATAGTTACTACATTCTCCATACCCGAGGAAACTTCCAGGATAACACGCGGATATATCAATTGAAATCATACCGCCACGATGGTATTTTGTATTCCACAGTCCTCCATGACTAAATTCGACGCAACTCAATTTAACGTCCTCGAGAAAATCACTTCGTGTTGGACGCCATGAGTTTTTTCTCTTGCAAAGTGAGCTACCACAGATGGAATAGTAAAACTATCCGTTAATAGTTTTTCATGGGAACTCTCCGGTGAAAAATCACTAGCGATTTCTCTCATTCTGTTATCTAATTCTTCAACGCGATATAATTCACCATTTGGTCTTACAAATTGATCAAATCCTATTTCGGGATCTTCATCACTTCTAAGTAACCACACTGACACAGGATCATCCTCACACAGCGTGTGAATAGCATCAAATAATTTCTCTTTATAAAAAACATCCCCGACGAACTCCTTAGGGATATATCTCACGGTTCTATCTCGTGGAAATATTGTTACTGCAGGTGTCCACGCGTGTTTGTTATGATCAATAATTTGTATTGGCGCTCCTTGTGATTGATATTTCGGTTCGTATAATACTTCTCCGGTTATTGTCGTTACTGATATTGGGAATCTTAATGATGTTTCTAATTTAGCTATATCAGAAATCTTTGCACCGTGCTGTTTCACTGTCAGTTCCCATTCAATTATTTTTCTACGTCGCAGATCAGTTAGTTTATTTCCTCGGGATGCATTTGTGAAGTGTTCCATTACCCGTGTTGCTACACAATTCAGTGAACTAGAATATTTCATAGGAGCTAGTTTTGCAATATCAGGTTTATCATTTAACGGATATATCCCATAAACAATTGCTGTTACTGGATAAGATCTCTCGTAGTATGGTTTGTCAATTCCAGTTAGAATTCCTGGTTTGGAATCTCTACTCACAATGACAGTTTTTTTTATCCTTGAGGATTGGTTCAAATTTATCCCTGATAATCCATTTGCCTTCGACTTCGATAATAAATTTTATTCTGAAATAATACTTTTGTTGAAAATCTTTGATTTTCCATGAAAATCCTTTGGATTTTACACCCTTGGATTTCCAGCCCCTTGGCGAGCCAAGGTATGAGATTATCTCAGCTGCTCTTTCATCGTTCATGGTAGCATCGATGTTGGGTACATTGACATCGTCATGTATAGTTCGAAATGTCGACCAACAGTATGCTGCACCGTCTCGGTAGAATTCATTAAAACACTCCCTGATTTTACCTAGTATGGTTCTATCACCGATTAGACGTTTTGGTGTATCAGAAACTCTATCGAGATTGAATTTAGCATTTCTCCAAGGCTTAATTTTCGATAATCTTTGGAACTCCTTATCAAGATTGAATTTAGCATTTTTCCAAGGCTTAATTTTCGATAATCTTTGGAATTCTTTCATGGTATAATCAATGAATTTAGTATTTTTCCAGGGCTTAATTTTCGATAATCTCTTGAACTCCTTCATGTTATAATTAAAACAAGTATTTAAATAGAAAAATATAGTATAATGAATCACTGCAAGTGGCTAATGATTGGATCAACAACCCCGTGTAACAAATCATGCAGAAGCGAATTCTGTGGGTATCATTTACAAAGCGTTCGCAACGGTTCTTTTGGTCCTCTCCCATGCCTCCAATGTGGGGTGGGCGTTAGAGGAAAATCACAATTATGTCTCAGTTGTGGCGGCAAACGATACAGGGAACTAAAACGCTATTATGACAAACGAATAAAAAATACCGTCATTGACCCTAACGATGACAAAATCATAAAAATCCCTCAAGATTATATTAAGAGATTTATAATTAAAGCAGATATAAATTAGATAAGTAGTATTATTATACAAATGAGCCAAGATTTCAGACCCCATCCAGTGCTTGTTAATTACGAAGCCTCCAGTGATGGTGTTGTTAGAAATTGCAGACTAAAAAGGCCTGTTGGATGGGTAAATAATATGGGATACTTGATGTTTACAGCCGGGGGGAAGAAGTATCTCTGTCACAGAGCCATCTATGAAGCATTTTACGGATTAATCGAAGACGGATTTGTGATTGATCACATAAATGGCGTGAAGACTGATAATTGTCTTGAGAATCTTCAATCTATCTCGCAGCGTGATAACCTTTTAAAAGGCAACGCTGGTAGGCACTCAAAACGCCATAGGGGGGTCAAATCGTTTGATTTAGAAACAAAAGAGGAGAAAATATTTCAATCAATAAATAAAGCTAGTAGATACTTTGACATTTGTAGGTCTTCAATACGATTTGTTACAGAAAAAATTACTAAATTAACTCTGTCTAAAAAAATGGTCATAAAATAAAATTCGTATACATCTAAAAAGATTCAAGGGAGATAAATCCTTTATGGATAAATCCGCCGCAACTTACACTCTACCTACTAAGTTCCCTTGTATTATGACGTCAAAGGAATGTGTACCGTCTGCTATTATACCTGTATACCTTGATTAGGCGCGCCGCACACGTAACTGTAAGGAAGCATAACATAGTTTCGGTAGAGGTTGTATTTTTTTTATCAATTCTAAAACCTTTTATTGTCGCTTGGCTAAAACTGCAATTTAAACAGTTGTATTTATTTAGACTATCTATAATACACTTTTAGTACAGACGCGCTCTTCAAGAAAGAATTAATAAATAAATAAAGAACTATTTCAGTGGCCACATAACCATTCAGGCATCAAAGTTCCTATATATTTATACGTCAGATAAATTAACAGTTCAAGAAGTCGCATTTATTTGTACTTTACCCATAATTCCATGGTTCACAAGCTTTTCATAAGCATAACGTTCTTTATAATCCAGCGCAATACCTATGCGCTCAGCCGGAACAGTGTTTCCCATTCATTGAAGTATGTGGGCGTGGTTAAAATTCCTCTGTATACAGCTCTTTGTGATTTAATCGATAATGCATTTTGTCTAGAGAATTAGAACAGGTAAATATACGCTGTTATTTAACAACTGTATTATTGTTTTATTTAAAATATTTCTCATTTAAATGTTGCAGCATTAATAAGTAATTCAAGGAAATATACCACCCTTAATTAAGTATATATAAATTGTTTCCCACCCTGTATGATCAGTCACTGACGCAGGCATGTGTGACTGATATTTACATTATATTTTAAACAACAGTTAAATTATTATTCGTTTTGTGTGTACTTAGTATTTTATTTCCTAAATACGATGAATACAAATTGTCTATTTTAAAAATCTCTTATTGTTAAGTATAATCAGAAGATATATATATTAAAAAATCTCTATTCTGTATGACAGTTCGGTGGTGTAATGGTAGCGTGCTTGTCATGTAAACACAGATCTATCAACTACTACGTGTTCGGTCCCCATAGCAGATACATTATTTGATGGCGAAACGGAAGATGTTTTTCTATTTATTGGGGGGGGGAGGGGCGGTCCCCCTCAGCCAAACCAACATTGTAACTCATGCTATCGCATTCTCGGTAGCGTGGGTTGGTGTTTTTTCCAACTCATGCAACCATGAATTTAATTTCATGTTGGTTTGGTTTACCACGCCCACGCCACAATAACATCCAATCAAACATATCTGAGAGATCTAATTCAGTGTTTGCTGAGTTAGACCCCTCGCCGGAGATTATGTGTTTGTGTCAAAGTAAAATTGGGTGTAAAATAAATGGTATAAATTGATGCAAAAGCATCACATGAGGAACCCCACAGGGTAGCACAGAATGGGCTACCGGCTAATAGAAACGGTGTTAGGGTCACAAAAGGGCATCCGAAATGGATAGCCAAAAGAAAAGAGCATCCGAAATGGATAGCCAAAGAAAGGGCATCTGGAATGGGTAGCCAAAAGAAAAGACCCTAACAAAGACACAAAGGCCTGAAAAGACACAAAGGCCTATCATGAATGAATAATCATAATTTATACCATTTATTTTGCATTTTTTTCTAATAATTAGAGGTAAATATATTATATTTATATAAAAATATAAATAATGGATATCAAAGATGTAAATTCTATAATTGCTGAAATTTTAATTTTAAAAAATAGAGGGATAATATTATCTAAAGATCTCGACTGTGACAGGATTGCCTCGGAATATGAAGACATTGAGTATCAGTCTAGTTATGTTTTACCTAAGATGTACAGACTCGTGAAAGGAATTCAAAAGTCCATCTATGCTTGTTTGTACGGTAACGATATTGATGTATTTATAACGCTATTTAGCACCGTTGAAGCAAATACGTCAAAAGCTCGGCCAAGAGTATCAAAAACGAGCTGAAATTAGTTCTAAAGTTCGTGATTTTAGAAAAATATTAAACGAGGAAAAACCAGTATTTTAACCACGTGAGCGTTACTAAAAAAAACCGAGCTGAAATTAGTTCTAAAGTTCGTGATCTTAGAAAAATATTAAACGAGGAAAAATCAGTATTTTAACCACGTGAGCGTTACTAAAAAAAAGGCTTTCAGTAAATAATTTAAAAAATTTATTTTTTTTTAGCGTTTTTTGTAACACTCATATGGAATTTTCTCCTGAAAGGATACTCAGCAGTTTGGGCCTGCTCATGCAGTTATGTGAGTACTGGATGATCTGGTTGTGGTAGCAAGTAATCACTGCGACGCCTCCATTTTCATGTAGTTGTTGTTGTTGCCGCGTCGTTAACAAAAATCGTTCATCGCCGTTCTCAGATATTACAATTCTGAAACCCCCAGCGATGTTATTTCTGAAACACTCGCGGATAGCGTCGTACAGTTTAACCTTGTCGGAGATGGATACGTTAGCTTGATGGTACATTATTTAATAACTCAGCTTTTAATTGTGATAGTTTCACATTTGAAAACTCAATTCACAAACACTATATGGTAGGTGAATCGCTTACAACTAAATTAGCTCGAGAGCGGCTAGCAGCAATTAAAAAGTTTAAACCGGTTCGAGACAGACTTCGCGAGAAACTTCAACAACGACAACAAGCGCAGACTGACTTTTCTGTGTCAAGTGAACAACTGTTCGCCCCGGTAACTAAGGCGACCAAAGATGTGAAAACAGCAACTGAACGAGCAATATTTGGGGATATTCCTGAGGAAGGCAAGCGACGAGAAGTGCCTGTTCTTGGTGTGCTTGAAAAAATTGCAGCAGAGACCGAACAAACAAAAAAGTCTTTAGAAACACTTCCAGTAGATATAGTAACTACTTCACGGCAACAACAAAAAAAAAGAGCGAGTACTAGAAGAACTAGGTGCTATTGCAAGAAAACAAGAAGAAGAGGAAGAAGACATTCCTATAAAAAAAATATATTTACCGGAAAGTATATTTACACACGATGCATACAACAAAATTAAAAATTTTAAAAATAATGATTTAATTGACTTTACCATGCAGAATTTTTCATTCGATCAAAGAGAAAGAGTTGTAAACAAAGAGTATAAAGAGTATATAAAAGACGACGAGAATTGGATAAAAAAAAGTATACCTGGCAAACCGTGATAGATTTAGAATTACAGACAGTAACCGCAATGATTTTGAGAGTTTTAAAGACAAAGTATTGAGTAGAATAGATAAAAAGTATCTAGTTGTAGAGGATGAAGAGGAGTCAACTGGAGATGGATATTTAGGTAGCGGCATAGTTGAAAACACTAGCGTTACTTGTCCTGGTAATATTCTCAGTGATATATCACGGTTAGAAGTTCTCATCGGAGGGAAACGAGCTGGAAATAACTCTCCAGAAATAATTAATGAAGCAGCTGATATCTGTAGACGATTATTTGCCAGCGGTATCATGGACATTAATGTATATCGAGAACTCATTGCTGAATTAGTTGAAAATCACAGAGACGCCCATGGTTATTACAGCGATTGATCACTAATTAAAAAACTACTAGTTTTATAACAAGATGATTATACACTACAAGCGTGATAAACCAACCCCTGTCTATGTAGTTAATTCACGGTTTCCAGTTTATAGAGCATACTACGGAGATGGTCTCGGTGATACCATTGCAGGGTTATTTGCGAGAATGGCTCCAAAAGTGATGCCGTTAGCTAAACAACTAGGAATGAAAGCCATTGATGTTATTCGTGATAAGGGTATTGGTGCTGTTGGAGATCTCGCCGGAAAAGCGTTTTCAGCTGCGAAGAATAAAATAACATCATTAGTGAGACGAAAAAAGAAACCGTTACCGTCTACAGCGGAAATGCCTGCAAGTGTTAGTAAAATTATAAATAACGCAGTAGATGAAAAATTAGCGCAATTGACTTCAACCTCTGACCAAAGCAATATTGCAAATATGATAGCGGGAAGTGGCTTTAAAAAACTACGACGATGAATGGAAAATCGTTTACGATTTCACGATTTAGACTCTGATAAATAGAATAAAATGTTCAAAAGGTCACCTGATCCAGCGTTTGATATAGACGCCCCAGTTCGCAAGGATGATTCTGTACGCGATTATCAATATTACGCCTATCATGCCATAGACTCAAATAGTCGATCAAGAATTGAACTTCATGTCCATGATACCAGTAAATACTTTTTGCCCTGTGAAGCATTTATCGAAGTAGAAGGAGAACTTGTAACAGCTGCTGATACTCCTGCTGTACCAGCACCGTATCCAGCTGGTACTCAAGTCGGGTTTGTCAATAATGGTATCATGGCGCTATTTGAGAGTGCTAGATATCTCATTGATGGAAAAGAAATTGAGTCAATAGATCGCGATGTTGATGTGGCTACAACAATAATCGGGTTAGCGAGATATTCCGATGATTATACAAGATCAGCAGGACCTTCTATGATGTTTGCAAAGGATGTTAAAAATACCGCTGGAATAAATCCATTTGTTGTAAGACGACCAAAAAAACGTGATAATAGTGATGCTGATGTCGAGGATATGATTATAAACAACGATGATAATTTCAATCTAGGAGCTGCAACACGTATATTAATGTTGGGGAGGGGGCGTAAATCATTTTCATGCGCGATTCCACTGCATCACATATTTGGATTCTGTAGAAACGTCAGAAAAGTTATTTATGGAGCGAAGCATACAGTAGCACTGGTGCGAAAGAGTGATGATAATGGAAAAAAATACTACCACCAGCAGCTATCCTCAATCATAATAATGAGCCAGACGAAACTTGTAGACATATATCACCTGAAAATGTCGATATAACCTCATTGATCGCAGTAAATATTTCGTATGATGCAATTGACAGAAGTTATCAGATAAATACAGAAATATCAAGTAAAGCACAGCAAGGATATATTCTATATACTTTATTCCCTTCAAGTATCTTCTGGAAGTTTGATCATACAAGTACAAGTTAAACCAGTATATTTACGGCGTCATAATCCTTGGATATCAAAAACGATTTTCAAACTTACGGATCAAAATTATAACTTGATTGATTTATCTCAAGAAAAATTACAGATTAGTCTTTATGAATGATCTTAAGATCTCGATCGTAGATCTTAATTGAAAATGTACGATCTTACATGTATATGTACCAGCACGTGACGATTTTCATACACGACAAACAAATATTTGAGAACGCGATCAGAGCAGCATTTACACAATTTCCAGTCAGAAACGTTGATATAGTTATTGATGAACTCGGTAACGAAAACTTCTCGTTGACACAACATCAATTAGATCACCTTCGGCGAGAACATAATATTATAATCTCGTGCGGACGCGACCAGATTTTAATTATACCCATTCGTGTATTAGCGTTGATCGGCTTACGGAAATATTTTTTTTAAAATCTCAGGATGAAATCCCAGAAGATGTTTTAAAAAATGAACAGATCCCATAATTACCACCTAAAATTACTCCGTGATTACTAAATTCCTGTAATTACCGCTATTAATATTACTCCATGATTTGTTTAACGTGCTATATATGATAATCCCTACTTCTTTGTCCGATGAAGATGAAATTTCTTTTTGCGTTACACGAAGTTAAAAACCTAGTAAAGTTGCCGCGGAATATAAAATCGGGTTAACACAATTATATAAGATCTGTGCACGTGAAGCAGTGAACGCGGGAACAAAAGGTAACGGTGATCAATTACGCGAGGCTCGAATTGAATATTGTGCTACTAAAAGAAAATTACAAGATGATATAACCGCGATAAAATATAAAATCGCTGGTGTGATAACCAAACGAGATCAGCTTCAATCGGAGTTAACATAATTGCAAAAGGTAAATAAAGAGAATGAATCCGAGTTCACAAAATTTCAATCGGTAAATGAAAAATATCAAGCCGCGATTGACAAATCACGAAATGATCAGTTGTTAAAAACACATAACGAATTTGTAACCGAAAATTAAAAACTCAGAACAGAATCGAGAAACGTAAATACGATAAGGAGATCAATCGAGATTTCTAAATTGATAGTAAGGAAATAGTTAAGATTCCTTAAATCATCATCTTTTCGAATTCAACGAGTATAACCTATGCTTTACGTTTTTCTTCAAAAATTCTGCTAATATCATCAGTGATTTCTTAATAATGGTTTACATGGAGATAAACAATTTCATGTTATCGTGATTCGCACAAATACGTTTATTTCGCTCATCGGTAATACTTTGTATTGTACGGTATTCATCTGTATGCGTTGGCATAACATATTCACGTGCCGATTTAACATTTTCGTATTCGTCGGTGATGTATTTGCTGGTATATATTTCGCTACCGCCGACTAAATCTATGACACGATCAACATCGATTATCAACTCAGCAATTTTTTCGTCGTTCATATACATATAAGATTTTATTTGTTTAAATGATTGTCACAGCTAAACAAAATTATCACGCGTTATATAAATCATTGTCACAGCTAAACAAAATTATCACGCGTATATAAATGATACCCTTGTACATAATTATTTTGAATAAGTTGTTTTGATAATACCTTCCGCTGCTTGCCTCACACATGCATGATCAATATCAAAATATTTACGCGCGGAATATATTGATGGAAATTCGATAATATCTTCGTCGACGAATGCCATCACCGGTCGTCGTTGTTGGGTTCTTATCCTTGATCTCGAGTTAAGACAATTTTCACTTTGAGTAACAGCTCGCAAATTACTTACGCAGTTGTCTAGTGGATTTAAGATATTATGATCGATAACAAAACCTTTATCAATCAACCCATTAAAACATTCGTAATTAAATTGATGAGAGATATTTTCCATTCCCATTGAAGCTAAACATCACATACTAATCCAACAGATTTTTACCTTTCGTTTGCAATGTCTAATGATTCCATCACAAGAGGCTTCACAGGTATTGACAACAGGATGAGATACAAATTCGTTTTGGTTCATTACATTTACTAAACATGGTAACTATTTAATTGCTTATAGCTGTGACAACCCGTAATATAATCGTATTCATCAAATACAACTTTTTATTTCTTCGAATATCGTCTAAATAGCTTTCGGAACCTTTTGCCTCAACACTTGCCACATAATTGTGTTTTACCTCGTACATCATTCCATTTGACGCAAGTAGTAGGGCCCGAAGATCCTCGTTTGATATGCTGATTATGACCCGCGCAGTATTCTCCAACAAATTATTTTGAACACACGCCTGTCGGTCCCGTCATTATTCATTTACAAAAAATGTATGTCATTGATATATTAATGTTGCTCGATATATTTAATTGAATATATATTTGTTCATAAGATATGGGAGAAATTTTCAAAATTTCTGACATAACACCGTCTAGGTCAAGGCGGTTTTTGATCTTGATCGTAAAATACGACCGTGGATTTGGAAATGAAAAATTATAAATAGTATCAAACAAGCACTATATGAGTTTTCTCGAGATGGAGACGAATACGTATGGGCGACATATAAAACCACGCGCGATGATGCTACTATGACCGATAAACGACCAGCAAAAATACTCTCCGCAATAAATCCCCAATCAGGAAAATATTTTATTCAGGTGAAATTCAGTAAATTTTCAGAACGACATTGGAGAGTTTATAATAAAATTGAACGTGTAATGACGACACAACGTAAACTTGTGATCATCGATGATAAAACTGATCCTAGAATATTATCTGGGATTGACAGAGTATACTACGATCAAGCGTATCCGCTAACCATAGCTATTTACAGATTTTTTCTGATAGAAACCACGGATGTGAATGCACTTTCTCGGATGAGATTTTCATCGCTGAATTGTGTAGCCGAGCGAGTTATCTAACATGTTAAGAATGTGAATCGCGGAAATGGTTTAACCCATCTGAGACGTTCCAAGATGAATAAATGGGGCGAATCGGTTAAGGATACTTGTCGAAAAAAAAAATTAGTTTCCAATAATCATAGAAACGATCACCGGAGAAGTATTGTACGAATCGAAACAATATAAACAAATGTGGAGCTCTGATTCAAATCATCGATCATAAATCACACGCGTTGACCAACTACGCAAAGATATTTCCACGAGACCTTGTTGTAAAATATTACCCGGAGAACTGCGGCGGGAATATGTTTGATTACATTTACGACTTAAGTAACTCCGACCCTGTGGCAGTATGGTTTTTTAAGAGTTACTAAGATGTAGAATATGATGAATTTTTAGCGACAAATACAGATGAGTTATTACGTCGTTGTTTTACTGTTCCATCTGTCGCCGCTCACTTTGCTCAGAAAAATAATTTATGGCACCGCCCCGATTTGAATTTCTTTCAGATATACAATCGAGTTGTGTCGAGTATGGCCACAGCGGACTATGGAATACTAAAAATGATTACAAGGATGTTATTTCTGTTGATACTCCTGGTTTGGTAAACATTTATCAACGAAGAAATGGGCACCGATAGTATTATTACGATATATGATTGATTGTGAGATGTTGATATCATTGATCGTCAGTGAAGCGGTTATATCGTATAGGAAACAAACCGCAGTTTTGTTACCAATACCTAAAATACATCCTGGAAAACAATTAGCGAATCGCGGATACAACAAAAAATAGTATACTTATGAGATGACAAAATGCTTACTAATCTAATGGAGTAAAATTAGGAACTATTGTTGGATATTTTGACGGCGAATCGTCACAATATATCCATTTTAGATATTGGATGTTATCTTTGTTTCGATTAATTTATGATCGATGATAAACAGATTTTCTAGTATCGCGGTCACAGCTGCGACAGATTTGTTTTACTTTAACCGGGAACATGAAGAAGCAGTAACCGCATTTACTACAAATGTTAACGAATGGAGTTCGTGGAGAATAAAACAAGGAACATTACACGGATATTGCAACTCCACAGATGTTGCTATCCAGGATAACTATCACGGAGAAACAATATCAAAATTATCATTGTCACCATCTGTGTATGATCAAGTATCCATATACAAAACTGTTTACTTGAATGGGCCAGGAGGATGTGGTAAGACAACTCGTGTTATCGAATTGTTTGGAAAGAATTCTGACATGACTGTATTAACACACACACACACACACACACACACACACACACACACACACACAAAGACTTGCAAGGGAGATGACAACCGGAGGAGTAAATTCTTGTATTTATCACAGCCTTTTGAGATACAAAGATGATAAATGGACTCCTGATCGAATGGGGGAAAAATATATTCCACGGATCACCATTTGGGATGAAATATGTACAGCATCGTTAACAATATTAAAAACATTTCTGGATTGGTTGTTAACAAAATACACAGCTGTGATAATATGCGGAGATCACGGCCAGCCACTGCCGTTTACTGGATTATCTCCTCACTAGTGGTTACAATGTAGATTATTATGAAGAAAGTAATACAGATCACAGATCACTTGATGAAGAATTAAGCGAGTTCAAGAAATCAATAAGATTACAATAAAACAAATCCAATTTGAAAAAGCGCGTAAAACGATTCCAGAAACTTCCATGGATGATTTTCGGGAAATCTGGAAACCAAACGATTTGATAATCGCAAGTAGAAATAAAGTCAGATCTACACTTCAGATGTAATTGTTTTACGTGCACGAAGAAAAGTTCCCTACGTTACCAGTTCCACTGTGTTAAAAAAACGGCTGATACACGACGACAGAATATCGATGTTTATATTCCTTGGAAAACAGAAAAACAAAATCTCGTATTGATTTGTTGTTTTATCGCGGTCACAGCTGCGACAGATTTGTTTTACTTTAACCGGGAACATGAAGAAGCAGTAACCGCATTTACTACAAATGTTAACGAATGGAGTTCGTGGAGAATAAAACAAGGAACATTACACGTGTAAATCCACGCTGAGGAGCAATTGAATCTAATCTGTAGATTGAAGGTATACCTGATATTGTACTAGTTGACATTAATGTTGTGAGAGATACAGTAAACGCTGAAATATCTCCGTGGAGGTTAGAGTACGCAAGGACGATACACGCATCTCAGGGATTAACTATCTCTGATACAGTTGTTTGGATTATTGATGACTATATCGAGTGGTCAAACCTAGTTTTTTCAGCCGTGTCACGAGTCAGAAGAATAAATCAACTTCTAAAGATTATTGTAAATTTCAAGGACAACGTTATCAGCGATATTGTCAGCGATACCATAATAAGATAAAAACTCGCTGGTTTTAAACAACGTGATTAAAAAATAATAGAGAATTTGATATTGACATTGCGGTTATTATGAAACTAAAACAACAACAGGATAACCACTGCGAAAATTGTAATTGTATATTGTTGTGATTATGGTCGGATAAAGATCCACGACAATTTACCGTATATAGAAAAGATAGTAGTCGTGGTCATACACGAGAAAATGTGATGTTGACCTGTTTTGAATGCAATCGACGTCGTGGTGCTAGTTAAGTTACTGCGGTGGTAATTGAATATCCTCGGGAATCACCTGTAGTTGTTCACGTGTAAATCCACGCTGAGGAGCAATTGAATCTAATCTGTAGATTGAAGTTATACCTGTAGATGTAACCACACTAGATATGTTATGTGTAGCTATGCTCCAGATAGGATCAGTTGATCGTTTTTTACCACCTTCAAGTTCACCAGGTTCATATAAATATCTCACAATAACATTGCCTAATACTGGTTATGTTGAAAAAAATACACCGCTGTAGATTTATGGGTTTTTTCTGACTGCATTAACAGGTTTCATATTGACTGTTCAAGTAATCTCATTATTTATTTATCAAACTTGATAATCTTGCAACCCATTCACGTGATCGTTTGTCTTCGACAAATTCCTTGGCGTATTGATATCCAAATAACCGATCTGCAAGTGTTCGATTAAATCGCTCAATAATTGCCTCATCGTGGTGTATTGCAGTATGCCCTCGTCTGATGGCGACATTATGTTGCTTCATCGTTGATGATACTACACCTTGAAATTCTTTGCCAGGATCAGGTTGTAATAGATTTCGCCACTGCAGACGACCTTGTGATCCAATTTCTAGTCGATACAATCGTTTAAACGCAGAGGCTACTTCAGCTGCCGTCTTTGTTGACAATGGTTCTGCTCTTTTGTATCTACTTGCAACATCAACTACAGTGAACGCATACTTGTAAGTCTGTCTTTTGACAGTATCATGTGGCAAAAATAATATACCGCCTGATGAACTTCATTAGGAACGCTAACATCAAAATACGCGAAGCGAATTTTCTGAGGCGGTGGTACGTAAATCTGCCATATTACTTGCCGAGATAACCAATCTGCCGCGGTAACACGTGTGACTTTTCCTGCGCTGGCGAATTTATTAATCGCTACATTACCTATCCAATTTCCTTTCGGGGAATAATAAATAGATTCCATTTATAATTAATTACCCGAACTTAATACAAGCTTACTTTTCATCGCAGATTTTATTAACCAACCAGCTAATCTTTCTTTGAATGTTTTATCGGTGACATAATTTAACGCGTGAATCAATTTCACATCTACGATATGTTACAGTTGAAGATCCTTACTTTTATAAGCGACATCATGACCATGACAAGCATTATCGATATAGTTTACCGGATATTCGCCTGGTTTGGGCTGATCTTGACCATCAAGTCGGATATCAAGTCGAGTTCCAGGTCCGCAATAATTATATCCTGGAAGGTGTTTTTCTCCTGGGTATTTAGACCACGGAGCTCCTGTGAGTTTTGTTAATTTAGCTGCGATATAACCTCCGTGCTGCTTTTTTTAAACTGATAAATCTAATTTTTTGGTACTACACCGTGCACATTTACCGGTGAGCCCTTGTATTTTTTTAATGTAGCGGTTGTTATGTCGCCCGTTGGCGTACGTGTTTTACATTTTACACAATGTAAATCCATAATTTATTTATGATAACATGAATGTAATTGATTTTTCCGCAGCACGAAAACCAGAACCTGTTTAGCATATTGTTGCGCTACCAAATTCCATCAGAATGATTATCACAGGTCCATCTGGAAGTGGAAAAATGCAATTGTTGCTTTATCTAATAATGAGATGGTCAAAATGGGAGAAATTTAGCTGCTAAATCTGTAGATGATCAAAGATGTTACGATGTGTTAAAAGATTTTGCTGAAAATGCACAGTCGTTTAACGATGATGATGATGTTATTGAATTTATTACCGATATCGATGAAGCTCCGAGTTTTGAGGATATTGATGGAAGTATTATTAATTTAGTTGTATACGATGATGTGATGTTGGATAAAGAAGCAAATCCTACAAGGATATTTTCACGCGGTAGGCATAAAAATACTGATGTGATTTATGTTACCCAGCGGTATACACAAATCCCTAAGGTGATCATGGATAATTGTAATATTCTCGCTGTGTTTAATGGAGTTGACACTCACACGTTAGGTAATATTCATCAAACTTGGTTTAGCGGAGACATGGATATAAACAAATTTTAGAAATTTGTTTAGTCATGCTCAGTCAAGCCCGCATGGGTTTATAGCGATAAATTTACATGACCCTCGAACATGGTATAGAATTGGACTTGACTCATTTTTTTAATTTATGGCAGCTGAGGGGGTACGACATCTAATCAGGCTCGGGTTTGTAAATATTTATTTACCTGGTTGGAGAAAAAAATCTGTAATGGAATGTTAACGAGGAAAAATACCAACCGAGATAGCATTTTTTATTTCACGTAGTTATCATTTCATTTACATTTGTTTCTTCAATTTGGTAATGTTAATTTTTACAAATGAGGCCTTGTAAAAAAAATGGTGGGGTCACCCTCTGTGTTGCTTGGCAAACAATACAGTGGCCATTTGAAGTGCATCCTATTCGGACTTTAAGAAGTCGACAACGCAAACTAGTTAAATGCAAATATGGTAAATTTCTTGTGAAACAGAATGAAAATTGGTTTTGGCAAACCAACGTTTTACCCAAGAATGAAATGTTCTATCACCCTGGCAGGTAAAGGTGAAACACAATTAGTTTGAATTTTCACTGGAACATTGTACTTGAAGAAACGTGATTGTCTGCATACATCGAACTATCTTAGGTTTTGGCACTGAAATAATTATACTGCAATTCAAATTATCACAGATATCAGACTATAAAGCAAGATTAATTATTACAGTTTATTGAAAATGAATATTTTTAACATCGACTGCAATGGTGCACTAGTTCTGTGCTAAACTAATGTATTATTATCCATTTTATACAACTATTTATTTTCTATATTGTTATTGAATAGTGGTGTCTATTGACGTAATCACAATGGTTTTTTGTTAGTTTGATCTGCCAGTTCTCTTGCTTCATTGGGCACTGTCTGTCACGTGTGTGGACTGACGATTGCAATATTTGCGGTAAATTAGCAGGCGCAATTTGAAAATAAGAAAACCGATTGAATGAAACAATGGAACTCCTATCAAAATAACAAGCACGACGAGCCTAGATGTCTTTCCAGGTATGTCCCAGTCCAATGGACCATAAATCGCTCCACCTCCTGACTTTTGGTAAATGAGAGAGAAAATTGCGTAGATGAAGGCGAATGCCATTGGTTGGTAGACGTGCAAAAGTCGGATGGGTTTTGCCGTTACGCACATGTTTAAGACCACGAATACCATATTGAACACGTGTTTGTTAATACTGGAATACTCACTGCCTGCAATGAAATACAAATAGAGGGTAATATTAAATGTATTGTTTTAATTCATTTGCTGCATTGAATTAGAGAGATGAAGATTAATATGAACTCCGGTTTGTGAGATCAAATTTTCGTGATTTTAAGTGGCAAAATGTAACAGAATACATATTCTATAGAAAAGGACACAATTATAGATTTGTTACTAATTCGTGAACCGTTCCGGTGGATTAGTGGTTAGATCGCCTGCCTGCGGAAGCGGGAGGTCGTGGGTTGGACACCCCGGCTGAATCATACCAAAGACTTAACAAAAATGTTACTAACAGCTGTCTCGTTTGGCACTCAGCATTAGGAGGTTAGTGTTAGAACTGGTCGGCCTGGTGTCAGGATAATGTGACTGGGTGAGACATCATGCTACATGTATGCGGCATGATGCCCCAGTGCTCGACATCACTATAAACTGCCTCACTGCAGATATTGTAGCGATGTGACTGAACAATTGTTGAAGTTACGTTAAAAATCTTAATCAAACAAACAAAAAAACTAATTGGAGCTATGATCATCAACGTCTGAAGGTTAATTATTTTAAACTGATTTGAAATTACTTCGATCAATCGATTACAAAATTATATTTTTTCAGATCGTGCGTATTGGACGCACAGTTTCTCTATTACTCTCTCTCAACATTTGTATCATTCATTTTTCTAGGGAAATAACCATTTTAAATTACGTATCTGCAATCGAAAACAGTTTTGTAAAGAGCTCGGGAAATAATTATCTTCCAATTTGTCTTTCTTATACTTCAATAAATATTGTTTTGCAGACACTATATTCCTGTATGCATTTCCAAGAAACTAATTATAATTAATGTCACACGTGGCTACTTTTAAGACCTCATTTTAATCGAAAATAACTGAAATTAAATTTTGAACATATATGACTTGGGGGGGGGGGGGCGGGAGTTGCTGTTAACGACACACGAGAACAGAAGGATGTTTACGGGTATCTTAGCTTGATACAAAAGGGTCATTCTCATATGAGAATCAACATTACAAACATTCAACATTTAAAAGAGCTTATCTATCGTTCCCTGTTCTTGAAGATGAAAACCTTACTGACAAAAGACAAGCATTTATCATCGATGCCATCGCAGGTATTAACAAATCATCAATGTTTATTCGTCATTGGAATATGACAGTTTGCAAGGTATTTATCCATATGTGATTACCCTAACTTCATTTATCAATTACATCCTGAAACAGAGCTGCTCTGGCTATGATTAAAAATATTGTTATAAACATGTGTTATGTCACCATCCCTGTGGTTTAAAAAACTGTTTGTTTATTCTTCAAATATTTTGAAAATATCATGAGATACTTTTTCTCGGGATCGTGGACACAGAACGAACAAAATCTTTCCATCTCACGGAAACATGATTGTTACCCTTATGCTCAAGTGTTTAATAGTTTATACACAAACACATACATTTGAGTCGTAAGTGGCAGACAGAATTATGTCATCCCGGTATGGACATTCGTGTAAACATACATTTCTGTCTCTTTACGTCCCTTATATTCTCCGGAATTAATGCACTGATTTATATATGAACTTTGTTTGAATTGTTGTGGAAACAAATAAGAAACCCCGCTAACTCACAGCTAGATGTAATGGATAAATCAAATATTTTATTTTAAGCTCGTGACATAAGTAGATGAATAAAGATTTGAGTCTCTTTTAGAAGAATAAAAAAAAACTTAAAAAAACCCAGAAACATTTTGAATCCATTCTTCATATCAAAGCTAGGTTCTCAAGAAGGATCATTACCATTTTAAATAAAATAAAGGTGAAAAGAGTTTCAGTAAGTAGGTTAGAGAGGTATAGTTGTTGAACCAGATGCCTTATGACAATGTCCTATGTATGTATGTATGTATGTATGTATGTATGTATGTATGTATGTATGTATGTATGTATGTATGTATGTATGTATGTATGTATGTATGTATGTATGTATGTATGTATGTATTCATGCATGTATGTATGCATGCATGCAGGTATGTATGTATGTATGTATGTATGTATGTATGTATGTATGTATGTATGTATGTATGTATGTATGTTGCTATGGATTTAATTTATACTTGGTTTACTTTAGTTTGTTTATTAGTTTTATAATCTGTTTTATTCCACTACATGCTATATTAAAATAACTGTATTTACTAGATATGACATATTTGAGAAATTAAGTTTGACCTGACTGTTTTTCGTAAACATTCAAAAATAGAAACTTTATAGAAAATGCTAGCATAGTTCTTGACCTTCAAATCGATTCAGTAGAGTGAAAGTAGAAAACTTTTAAGAAATTACTTTTGATTCGTTCCCATAGTAAATATTATTTGGTTTTAATCAAGGCTTTACTGGTACTACGTAATGTTGGACATTTTAAAAGCTTTTTATCTTGTTCTAGAAACATGATCATGTGACCCTCATACAGGACTCTGTGTTGTGTCTTTTGTTTATAACTGTTTGCTTTTGAGAATCTGGGCAGTTGTGCTTTTAACCATTGACACTTAAAACAATTTTGTTGGTACCAGTTTGAGCTGAATTTGTTTGATTTTGTTTCAAATTATTTGGATTCTAAAAGACTATTTTTTCATGGAAATACTTGTACTCTAAATTAATTCTTGGACAGGGACAGTTATCGAGTTGTACACAGAATTCAAACACTGCAATATTATTTTCTATGATTCAACAAAGAACTGTTGACACTTCAGGACGACGTTGACCACAGCATACGTCATCGCCTTCCATTTAGAATCGGTATTCTAACTCAGCTTCGTTAGGATGTTTTTAATTAGAAGTCCTATTTTTTTCATTCTTGGACTTTTTTTGGATTTCATTCGGAAAACCGTTAGTTTTCTCATTTTTCCATGTTTTTCTAGGAAATAAATTTGTTAAATATTTACGAAGCTTGTTGTCTTCAATTAATTTATTTTACGTTTTGCAAGAGCCAAAAACTAACCAACTAACTAACTAATATATATATATATATATATATATATATATATATATATATATATATATATATATATATATATATATATATATATATATATATATATATATATATATATATATATATATATATATATATATATATATTTAAAGATATTAAATATCGGACTGACTTATTGACTACCTAACTACCAACATAATTATGAACGTATTAACTAGTCAGGTTCGCGTCTCACTCTGAAACTGACGAACCGTTTCGGCGCCCTAGTGGTTAGAGTGTCTGCCGAGGAAGCGGGAGGTCGTGGGTTCGATTGATATCCAGCCGAGTCATACCAAAGACTTAAACAATGGTACTAACAGCTGCTTTGCTTGGCGCTCAGCATTAATTAGGTTAGTGTTAGGCGTGGTCGGCTTTGTGTCAGGATAATGTAACTGGGGTGGACATCATATTACATGTCTGCGGCATGATGCCCCCGTTCTAAGCATCACTATGACCTGTCTCACTTCAGACATCGTAGCGATATGACTGAAATTATTGTAAAGCTAAGTTAAAAATCCTAATCACACACACATACTGACGAAAGAATGAAAGTCAGTTATAGCACATCAGCGCAACCTTTACTGTGCATAAAGACGAACTCACTTCCTTCCAGCAGTGTCCAGTACAAAATGGTAACGACCATCGCTACAGAATTGATTATATTGTACAGAACCCACTCTATCCGTATGTACCAAGGCATATCTTTGCATTGGTCTGAAGAGAAAGAAAACATTTCTCGTTATCAATCTGATAAATATTAATGGTTAGAATGACCGAATGTAACCTATTAATCTCCATAAAACACATCCTTCTTACAATCCTCTTTGGCAAAAGCACTTAGCTCCCATTTCCGCGTATATATAAAGCAAATAAATGTATATAAAGTGTCATCAAAACCCACAAAGCCCTTACGCATATTTGCATTAGTTGACTTTACGTTCAAAATAATACTGTACTCATGTAAGCTGTGAGAATGAATATTCTTTGTACTTGAACTCTGTCACCAAATGGCTTCAGTAAACTCTGTAAATTAATTGTTAATTAAAATACGGTGTATCCATTCATGTTCATGATCTTAATCTAATTTGAAACTACAAAACTCTTTCCGTAAACAGAGAAGGTTCAAAAAGAATTTATTTTTAATTATTATCTGCCATTGTGTTAATAACATGTTTAAATTCAACAGCTATCACGTTCATCAATGACTGTTTTACAGACCTTGTTGTCATTTGAAAAGTCTTTGAGTTCTATAACATATGGACTCAAAGACCTTTATAAAGAGCAAATGAGAAACATTTAGAATATAATAGGGAAACATGTTTATTTTACTCCTTACTTTTTATGATGTCCTTTCTTTTTATGGCAATGTAGACAGTGCAGGACAAATCCCAACCAGATGTGATAGGTATTAATGTAAAATCCCAGTTGCTGAGGAATTTGAGCCATGTGGCTCCCTCATGTTTCTTGTATACACTAAAATCAACCACCGTCACCACCAGAAAGTAGAGTGTCCATGGCAGCAACCAAATCATTTGAGCTAGGCCAGTTCCACACTGGAAGGAATAAATATAAAGTCTGGAGGTCATCAGTAGCTTTAAAGATATAATGTTCTTAAATGTCGTCATAGCTTATTATTAAATGTCGCCAAAGTCTTCTTACAGGACGTTACTTATTGTCGCCGTTCTTAATGTCGCCAATTTCGTTAGTAATTATTTTCTCGCTTAAATTTCGTTTAAAAGGTGTTTAAATATCACCCTAATTGAAACAGATTGTTTCTCATTTGGGTATGTTGAGAAATAATATGATTTGTCCGTATTTAAGCCTTTACTTATTATTATTATTATTATTATTATTATTATTATTATTATTATTATTATTATTATTATATAAGAGTATTAGTATTGATGGTGGTTATCGTGGTGTAACTATTACAAATACAGCTGCTGATATTATACAAAACCAATAATAAAAGAAAGAAAAATCAAAGATATATAAGATAACAATGATAAAGTTTGTTTAAAACAGTATGTATCTATTTACTACTCAGTTGTCTATACCTATCTCTTAAATGTTTCAGATTGAATAGTAATGTTCTTGTTAACAAGGTATTCTTTAAATTTGCCTCTTCAATAATACGCATATTTAGTGTGTCGGTCATGAGTCAGATCTGGATTTCATCGATAGAATCTTAGTCCTGATTCAGGTCTGGATTTCATCGATATAATCTTAGTCCTGATTCGGGTCTGGATTTCATCGATAGAATCATGGTCCTGATTCAGGACTGGATTTCATTGATAGAATATTGGTCCTGATTCAGGACTGGATTTGATCGATATAATCTTGGTCTTGGTTGAGGTCAGGATTTCATCGATATAATCTATTTTTGTCTCTGCTTTAAGTCATGAATAAAGGAACCTGAAATGTAATCCCACGGATATAGAGTAAACTTTTAAAGTTCGAAATACATTTTGATTAACCAGGGATCATGGCTACTATAAAAGGTATTTGTGCATAAATATCTCTACTACGGTATACATATTAAGCAACAGGCGATTGTTAAAGATATGATTAATTCATTTGAAGACATTATTCGATAATAAAATGGCACTTGAATGGATCAACATTTGGGCTTTTGTATCTTCTTTTCTTCTTTAGTTCTTTCTATATTTTCTGCATATTTCTATTAATATTGTTCTATACGAAGGTTTTAGTATACATAAAGATAGAATACAATAGAATACAGGCGATAAATTTAAACAAATCTTTCCGTACGTCTTAGACGTGCAAAATAAAAACATCTTGTAAATGAAGACAACAGTTAGTAATTATTTTGGTGATATTTCAACACGACGTCATTTACCAAAGCCTCACAACCAGATTTAGACAACATTTAAAAACATCACACAAGCATACGTTTAATCTTCAGAATTGGTTGCAATATACTACAACTGATTTTTTGAAAAGCCACTATTAAATTACTGAGCGTTAAAGAATCTAACTAAAGCTTCATAGTTCTATAATCTCCATTCAAAGAATATTATCGAGGACTAATTTGTTGGACCTTTCACTTAAGAAAAAGTGATGAAACGATCACCAACTCCAAAAACTAACAAATCGAACGTTTAGACACATGTTTCATGAAATGTTAATCTACCCGCTTTACTGGTAGGCCTCTGCAATTAAATTTCTAAAGGCGAGAAATAATGGTAAATGGTGTATTATTTCAATCAGAACTCTCCGTTATTATCAAACATTGTCTGTGTTAACATTTTAGATACAGATTTATGGTATTGGCAAGCAAAATCTCATTGCATGTAATGAGAGGTATGCAAACACTAATAGTTTGACTATATCATATTTACGTAATATTTTGGAAAGAAAATGCATTACACCAAGTGAAAAATGTACGGTATTTTTCGCTTATACAATGTAAGGTATTCTTCGCTTATAAGACGAGTCCAACTGCAAACTTCACAGACTCATAGATGATGTGACATAATACGCCTCTGATATGGGTCTATGTAGTCTGTTATTTGTAATCAGTAGAACAAAGAACATAGACCGTGATCTGCAGGCATATTATGCTACGGCAGATCGGGATATTTGTTTTCAGTTTGCCTCAGGTTATCAGCGAGTGCAGAAGGTATCCAATTCGCATAAAACCTCTTCAGCAGTGCAAATTTTGTAATGTACTCAACAAGAACATGTAGGTTACAATTCAGGAACAAAAATAGCACCATGGTTTATTTGGGTGGGTTAATATGACAGATAATAAGGATTAGTCACAAACCACGTAGACTCCCTTGATTTCAATTCAATACTTGTTTCTTTGTCATGCAGCTTCAATAGAGCAGGCATTTTCGTAAAGATTGTTTTAACATTTATCTGCATAATATTGATATATATACCTGATTTCCTTAAACCGCTGTAAACTTCAACTTAATGAAACAATCATATTCAGAATCTATTATTGAATGACCGTGCAATGCGGCAAATTTAACATCCATAGCGAATATGTTTGTTAGATCTCAAAGTCATCTCAGATTGGCTGATTTAAAGTGAATCTCGGTTTCAATAACATCAGCAACACACTCAGAATTGACTCACGTGGGACCTTTTTTACCATTAAAGGACACTTTATCTGTAGTAATTAACGACTATTATGTACATTTCAAGATAATGCTTCACTGTTGAGAAAAGTTAAAATTACCACAGATCTTCAATTAATTGATCTAAATATATTTATTAACCAACCATAGGAACAGATTAAGTAACAAAACATGCATACTTGAAGCAATATCACAGGACCATACTAATTTTCAGGTCGTGTTTCTCTTTAATTAGCGAAGGTGAAGCGCCAATGATACATGCTTTTGGAGCCAAATTGTGACAAGAATCTATTTCTCAAAACTTATAATTAGGTAGAATGTAAGTAAGTACGTACGTACTTATTTATGCATATATCTATGTATGTCTGAATGTAAGTATCTATGCACGTACGTACGCCGTAGGTACAAATTACAGTAGATGTTTATGCATGTACTATTATAACGTTTAAAGTTTTCTTACCTGCAATTTCGCAAAAAGACCCGGCCTGTCATGAGACAATCCAAAATGTTTCAGGCGGAATTCTTCCTTTAAGTTCTTTATCCAGTTCATGTCTGTAGCTTCTGTCCAAAATACAATAGAGTAAAACAATACCTTTCTGATTTGATAAAATAACAAAAGAGTTATTGTTACGATTTCTTTACCAGTGGTAACGTTATCTATGTGAAAATACCGATATCATTATATTTTATATACCCCATGGTTATCAGAAAGACGAGTGCCCGGAAGAAAAAGCCACCAGTTGAAATAACATTAGAATAACTTCCTTAGTTCTTTATGTTTGAACCACTTCATGTATGTATGTATGTATGTATGTATGTATGTATGTATGTATGTATGTATGTATGTATGTGTGTGTGTGTGTGTGTGTGTGTGTGTGTGTGTGTGTGTGCATTGACATGTCGTTTCTTATTCCTATTAGTATTCCATACATTATTAACTATTAAGACAAAATCATCACTAGCATCACTAGGTGGGTTCAATAGTTCAATATACAACTATGTCACCGAATGGTTGCGATTTAGACGTCGTCGCCTGAATTAACATTTTAGAATAACTTCCTTAGTTCTTGAATTAACATTAGAATAACTTCCTTAGTTCTTTATGTTTGAACCACTTCATATATATATATATATATATATATATATATATATATATATATATATATATATATATATATATATATATATATATATATATATAATATTGAACTGCAAAACATATGAAGATGCAAGAACAAATCTAACTGCAAAAAGTACAACCCATTATGGCACCTTTCAGGTAGAGAGCCTACTTCACAAAGCGGATATAAAAAGCAAAGAGCTGTGCAAATTAATAACGAACTGCATTATAGATTGCATTATAGATATCATGTTCAGATGTGGTAGCATCTTATCTCACTTGGAAGAAGCGAAAAACAACATGGTATGGTAGAAACCCTGCTAAATCTTATACTTAGACAGTATTGAAAGTGTTACGCCAATGCTACTGGCTAGAGCGAAGTAGTTGTATTCGTCACATCGGACTTTCTAGAAGGGCCGTATTAGATCAAGTGTTTGGTAGAGGGGTCAAACATTTAGAAAGAGATCTGACCTCCTCGACAGGGCACCAATGCAAACGCCTATCCGTATATTGGAACAGTGTGCATAAAACCCAATACACGTGAGCAAGGAAAACAAATAATGATAAAATGACAAGTGACTTTGCATTTATGACTGCGTACGTGTTATTTTTTCTTTTAGAGTGAGGGGGTAGGTCCGGAATCCACTCCATCTGGCTCTACAATGTCAAGCACTACAGAAAGAAAAATCATTAACGAAAACACAAAACTAATACCTGCGAGTTTTCAAGATTGAAACGATTAACACGCAAAATTTAATTTCAAAATTATTGGTTTCTCGTAGCAGAGTTTCGGTGTGGAATAGAGTAGGGCCAGTGTAAAGGGAGCATGTTAAGAAGTGGTCCGATAAATCAACCCCACAAATCTATATTGATACTGATGTGTCGTCTAAGTTCACCTGTTCATTAAATATGCAATTGTGCTGCATGCAAATCATTCTGCAACAATCCTGCGCACACTTTTGACACATACGGGCAATTGGTAACAGACATACTCAGCGCGATATTCGAAGTGGCTACAATACAGAGGGTAGTCCTTTGGAAAAATAGAGCGGGTGTAAGCATGATGAGACGTCTGCAGTTTTATTTATGTAAGGATTTCAACCTTATACCCGGTAACCAAAGTCATCCTGAGATGACTTTATGTCATGGACATCTATAACACGAAATCGACTGAAATAAGTGCTGACCGTCAATAACTCAAAGAGTTATAGTATCATCTCTCTAACTGAACAATTGAATATGATTTTTCATTGACATTTGCTAACCACTGACGAATGATAAGTGAACTTGATAAAAGCATCATTGATGACTACTTGGGAAATGCGGTCGCTACTGAGTTTAACATCATGGCTAATACGCAGAATTCAGACGGTTTCCAAACGCTCACATGTACTACGCCCATCTTTTAGATTTTTTCTTCTTGTTTGTTAGTGTTCGTAATTTTATTATTTTCCAATAAAGCAAACTATTTAAAGCTGAATGAAAAGTTTGAAAAATATTTCACTACTAAATTGCCTGTGCAAAATAAACAAGATTAAGTTTTTTATTATATCTAAAACAAAACCACGATAACGCATACCGTCGGGATTTTCTTGATATTTGAATTGCTCGACGAACTTGGACATAGTAAGAAAGAAGATCATCTTTAACAAAAATTAAATGTAAAATTTAAATCCTGGACTAAACTGAATAATATTTCACATGGTCCGAATGAGCTATGAAGTTTGGAGAATCAGCCTGAAATCTGTGCCCAATCAGCCTGGTACAAGTTTGAGAGTAATTACCACATTAATGAATAATGTTGGTATAATAGATGTTTCAATCAAGAAAGTTAACAGTAAAATTTGTTGTAAAATGTTTCTCGTTGTGATGCGGCTCTTTTGTTATAAGAAATCTAATGAGTTAAGTTGAACACAGACTTTCAATTATAAGTGATTTATTTCTCTATTATCGACATTACACAAACAAGATGAATGCAGAATGGGAAAGAAGGGTTTATTATACAACGAAAAGAGTCTTGAACCTTAGTGTGGTCGAAACATGCATATTCATCCGATAAGTTACATACAAAATAAAAGGAGCATAATGAATTAATATTGGAAACATTGAATAAAAATGCGTGAACAGGTCTTTAATGTTTTTATTTTATTTTGGAAGATAAGTCTTATTTTCTAAAGATTGAGATTAATTTGAGTAAATAAACTGAGGATTGTTCCATTCCCCATGTTAATTTATTTTTCCAATATAAATATTTGAGTTTAGTAAGGATAAAATATAAGGATTTCAAAACGAATATGTTTTGCTACCAGTATTGAAACATTTTGCCATATAACTGTCAGACATGAGATCTGATGGAAAACAGCGGCAATATTTCCCATATTATTTAGAACCAAGCGTAAGATCGTCTAAGAGAATGAAGGATGAAAACAGTATTCGGATACGCGCTTAACATATTCAATCAAGGAAAAGGTATCCAACCATCTATTTGTCAATCTGATCCCTCAAGAAAACGTAACCATGACTACTTTGAAGAAATAATTACATTTATTTGAACATCAGTGATATTAAATAAGTTGCGCACGACACTTACATAGATTTTGTTAAAATGGGTTAAAAATAATACTGTTTATATTTGAGGTAAAAACGATGATATCTCGTACTTTTTGTATTTTTAAACAAGTGTTCCTGTTGTTCTAGTATATATGCGATGACAAGTAGAATCTCAGAAAATTGGACAATAATTTTGATATCACTGCATGTATATATATATATATATATATATATATATATATATATATATATATATATATATATATATATATATGAACCTAAGGAAATTTACTAAAATTACCAAAAAGGAATCTTCACTTTGCCATGATGGCATTTGCAACATTACATTGGAATGACAAATATGAAAAAGAGAATTGGGATATATGTGCAGCATTTAATCTAGAAAATGTATTCAACAATGCACCAACACTTAGTTATCTGTTTTTAAACATATCTCACAAATTACATATTCTTCCTTGTTTTACTTTTATTTTCCGGGTCTGACTGCTTTTCAGTTTCCCGTCCGAAACCATCTTGAGTTGCAGCGATATGGAATTTGCGTCCCTGTACACGCGATTCAATACCAGATAATAAGATACATCATTCATGTATTGCAATAATGCGATAACCACCATGTGGCGATATTTTCGTTGCTAACAATATTGTTAAAAGATGAACATTTCTATCTTTTAAACAATTTATTTATTTCAGAGTTAAATATTAAATAGGTTTTCTGGATGACTAATTTTGGAGTGACCACTCCAGATACATATTGCATATTGCTTTCCTTTTCACAACAAAGTTTTTTGTTTTATTTTAATGGTTTAACGCCATTTTTCAGCACAATATAGGCTATACATGGCGGCCAATATTAATGGTGGAGTAAGAAACCGGACAAACCCCGGAAAGAACCACCGACCCACGAGAAGCCGTAACGGACAGCGCTTTAGACCACTCGGCCACTCGGGACCCCTTCACAAGAAAGTAACCATCAAGTAATTATGGACGCTTAGAAGTAATACATTATGTTATGGTCACCCAGTTGTAGACTGGTCCACGGTTGTCCGTATAATTATTACCGGCTAATCGACATCATGTCAGTCGGTAGAAATTGAATTTAAGTTTGATAGTGACATTAGGCATATATTCCATTCGGAGATAAGTAGGTTTCACATGAACAAGAAAGCGCCTTAGCAGTCACTAGAAGCAGCTTTATGACTTTTTTAGTTTAAAGTAACGATTTTTTTCTGTTCTTATTTATTTCTCTCAGTGACAAGGTAACACTTTAATATGAACTTACTGTATTGCGAATTAAATAAAAAAATAATCACAAATCTTTTATCACAGAAGTATAAAAAATACAGTTTGTCGATTATATTCGATTATTTAATGTTCCGGTGGTCTTGTATAGATTGATGTGACAACAGTCTTGATATATCACAATGGTATAATCTTAAATGACTTTGAATGAATTCATAATAATCTCCAAATAGTGTTTTTGAACAAATAGTCAAATAACACTTTGTAATTCCAATAAAAAAAATTAATTCAAAGATTCCTCTCCAATTATATATGAACAAAACTAAATCTCAGATTGTAGATTACTAAAGACTTATATAAAAGCATGAATGAAGACTTATGTTAACGAAAACCTCTTTTTATATACATCTCCACTTTACGTACGTCGCAATAATATATGGTGAATAAAACTCCATCATCTGAATTGAAAATCACACCAAACTGAAAACAAATTCACTTCCAAAACCTTGATAGTTGTTGTAAAGTTTCGATTCAGTTTATAGTTATCGTGTGTTGAAAAGCGATTGGTTCAAAGAGTATGAAGCACAAATCTGATTCGTAAAGACTCGCTAAGCTAAAGCTAAGCTGAGATAAGATTTATTTAATGTCGGCGTGGTTTAACGTTAAATAAATAATTAATCTTCTCTTATCTTATCTAAACCAGCTTATGAGACAACTGTTCATCTGACATTTTGTATTTAATAAATGTATTTTATCCTGCCTACTTAATTCAGTTTTGTACCGTACTTAATGAGAAGTTTACCGGACTTATACTATATGGGTACCAATTTAATTAAGATTGAAATTAAGATTACGGCGGTAATCTAGTGGACAACAACACCGCTCATGCTCTGTTCACTTAGTGGTTCACCAATCAAATTACAATTTTCCAAAATGAAAGTAACGCCATTCAGAACATATTGATATATTAACAATTACTCTAACATTAATGTGCATCACTTTCTCTGATTTAGTTATACATAAGTGTACTCCAAATTCCCAAAAATCATCCCAAAAAATTGTATTCTGTGACTGTCAGATCTCCATCTAAGAATGTGGAGATCTGAATTTAGACTGGCATGGGTGAATAATGAATGCACTGTTTGGCTCGTTGTCCTTACACAGACTTATATATTGGCGATAAACAATGCACACCTTCTCAGGCAAACCAATCCAATAGTTTATATCCAAAATGTTTGCTAATAGTTGCCATTAATTGCCGTACAGACCATCTCTGCTACTTAAGAAAAAAAAATTGACAAAGATTTTTCAATTGCATTCAACTATTGTTTCCTTAGCAACTTCTCGGTCTTTCATATGGCCATCTGTTCATTGAAATAGCTGATATTGTTGGAACGGATTAAGAGTTCCTGTTTGCAAATACATTTCCAGCAAACATAGTGTATTTGTCTACAGATTACGCCTTGAAGAAATAGCCATGAAGGTCCGGATTGTTGATTAACCGGATGCGACTTGGTGGTGTAACTTCTGTGTCCATCATATTAAATTTCATTCCAAGCATTTCCGTGTGATTTAAACTTACCAGCTATATAATTAAACAGCTCCGTAGATTGGTGAAAGATAGTTTCCTATATTTTCATCAGTTCCAATTTTCCTTTAGGTGACTAATGAAAATGAACTCAATTTCCTTTAATAAACAAGTTAAAGGTGACCATACCATGCACAATTTAACTTTTAATTTTCAATCTGAAACTACTTAAATATCTGCAATAAAACTTTGAGTTAAATATTTTATCCATTTGAAAAATGTTATTGTAGATTTGGAACGGTGGAAACTTAAAAATTCCCTTTCTTGGATAAAGTTTTGCTAAAATTTCCAAACACATGCACTGCATATATCAATACTTTCTTTTAAAAAACAGTTTAATTATGGTAGATTTAAATCAATTGCTCTAAACATTTCTTGCGTGATAATAAATTATTCTCTTTAATGCAAATACTATTCTAAAACAATTATTTAAACCGATTACTACAACCACTAAAGATGTTATATATGGAAAGAAGAAGGAAAAGAAGAGGTAATAATTTAAACAAAATACAGACAGATTTGAAGAAACATCTAGACTTTTACAAAATCTTCCTGGTCAAGTACCTCAAACAGCAAGACTTCAATCTAGTCCGAAAAAAACCGATGAAAAATAGTCGAAGAACTACGTAATAAATTTACTGAGGATACTTTACCAACAATCGATAAAAGTAATTCAGATGGTTTTCTCAATATTGTTGCTACGAGTTAGGAAGATAGAAAAAGAATGGTTAAAGGAAAGCGGAACATAAAACATATATTAGAGATCAATTAAAACTAAAACAAGTCGAGTTGATACAAAAAGTTCACCGTATATAGGATATATCAGGGCGGTAGATAGAATATAAGGTCAATATGAAGAACTAAAACAGCAAAGACAACAAAGGAAAATACAAAAATCTTCAAAGCAACAGCTTTCTTCACCTCAACAAGAGAAAGGAATGGATGAGGTTTTAATACATTTGGAATTAAAAGAATCTCTACAAGAAGAATCTCATGATGAGCCTGTTGTAAAGGTGATGACATTTCTCTGAGTGGAACTCGCGGGAGTGGTCTTGTTGCCTGTCCAGATAATATTCTTTCTGACATAGCACGATTAGAACTTCACATAGGGGGTAAACGGGCTGGAAATAACTCTCCTTAAATAATTAATGAAACCGCTGATTTTTGTCAACGATTATTTCAAGTTGGTATTATGGATATCGGCGTATATCGCAAGAATATCGATGAACTCGTTGATGGTTATCACAGTGATTAATTGTCACCACGATTAGATAAATAACAATTAAATAAGATGATCATACACTATCACCATTATAAACCAACCATGGCCTATGTAGTAAATTCACGATTACCCGTTTATAGAAACATTTACAGAGATGGTAATTCGTGATGTTATTCAAGGGTTATTTGCAAGGATGGCTCCCAAAAAAGCATCAATCGCAAAACAATTATCGATGAAAGCCATTAATGTAATCTGTGAAAAAGCTCCTGGTGCAATTTTGTAATATTTCCAGTAAGGCGTTTTCTGCAGATAAATAAAGATTAACACAATACGAAGAAAAACTGCGTCAATAAAATTGCCATCTACGGAAATTATGCCCGCGAATGTCCGTAAATTAATAAACAAAGCCGCGGATCAAAACCTAGCAGCGCTGATGAATCAAGGATCTGATCAATTACAAAGAAATATTACTGACAATTTAATAGCGGAGAGTTGTTTCAGATCGTAATTTAGATTGAGAAATATATAATAAAATGTTCAAATCTTCACCCGACTCTGCATTTGATATAGACGCACCGGTTCTCAAAGATGAATCTGTACGCGATTATCAGTTTTATTCTTATAACGCAATACAGCCAAATAGTCGATCAAGGATTGAACTTCCAGTTCAGTATACAAGTATTTCTTACCCGCTGAAGCAGTTATTGAAGTAGAAGGAGAATTTGTAATAAATGTTGCAGCTAATACACCATATACGCAAATGCCCTGGTTGATTTTATCAATAACGATATTATGGCGTTGTTTAGTAGTGCATCATATATGATTGATGGAAGAGAGATTGAATCTCTTCAGAAGGATGTTGATGTTGTCATAACAATAGTGGGTTTATATGATGACTATACAAGATCGGCTGGTCCATCTATGATGTTTGCTAAGGATATTACAGATCATGCTGAACATGTTCAGTATGTCAAAATACGGACACCACGAGCTGTTGCATATGATCCACAACCAGTCGAAGCTGAAAATGAGGGTAGACCAGGTGGTGCTTTTAATATTATAAAAAGTGTTGATCCTGATTACAACCTAGGGTTTGCAACACGCCAATCAATGTTGCAAGGACGTCATCGATTATTTTCATGTGCAATTCTACTCTCATATTTTCGGATTTTGCAGAAATTTACAAAACGTAATCTTTGGAGCTTAACACACAGTTGTCCTCGTGCGAAAAGGTAATGATAATGATGCAATCTGGCATGGTGCTGATGTTGATGATGGTAAATTAAATATAACAAAGTTTTCCTTGTGGATGCCAGTAATGACTACATCGATCTTCGCAGAGGAAAAATTACTATCGTTTATGGATACAGGTGGTAAATCATTGCTATCATGGCTAACAACAACCACGGATAGTATTCAGAGTACTACTAAAGGTATATTTTCATGGCACATGGCATCACAGCAATGTGTTTCTGCGCCTAGACATATATTTGCTGCGCTAGAGGATATTACGTAATTAAATTCTCAAACGCGAAGTCATATGATATTTGACCAACTGGGTGTTTCTGAAGTTTCGTTAAAAATAAACGGCCAACAAGAACCATCCGATGATATTTTACTTAATTACAACAATAACCAAATAGCACGCGCGTATCATCGTTTTCTTACATTTTTATGGGAAGTGATCTTAATATACATACTTGTCTGTAAATATCATAAATAGATTTTAGAAATCGATATCCGATTTATTACTTTTCACTGTAACTTCTTGATATAACCAGACACTCCGTCGTTGACATACACTTCCGAGCTCGTGTGGCTCTGCCGACTAATGCAGCAGGTGCTATCAATGACACTAATTACAGAGCAAATAGCTGTTATACTCAGCGTCAAATTGATGTTACTCTAGGGTGTTGGTGGATGATTGAGACTCGTTGATACACCAATTGAAAACATGTAAATATTTTCCAAATACGTAACACAATTAGATCACTCGTATTATTAGAAATGTAGTGTAATCACGTTAGTGTCACTCCGACTCCTGGTCAGACTAAAATGTTACAATCGCATTCGGCTTAAAAATGCGGAACTACAATATGGCTAAAACACGATCAGATAACCGGTGGTCGGAATAAACTATCACTGACAGCGCTTCAGAGTAAACATTTCAATGATGCAAAAAAAAGATAAAAAAGGTGTTCAGGTTACTCTTTCTCTCTTTCTCTCTCTCTCTCTCTCTCTCTCTCTCTCTCTGCGGGCACGATCAAAGACACAATTAAATTATTTCCACTTCTCGCTGCCATACCATTTCCACTTCTCGCGGCACTAATTGCCACGGACTCCCACGCAGTCGCGAAAGCTGCGGCTCTAGGAGCATTTGGAACAGCAGAAGGAATGGCACTAAAAAAAGCAATGTAGTCCACGAACCAACATTATCAGCCGCGATCGAGTTAAACTCACCCGGCTATGTTGTTGATATTTATGTCATTGATCAGAACAGTGCTAGAATGTCCTGAAATATCACGTATCAAAGTCCACGAGAACCAGCCCTGAGTGATTTAATCACGGATGTGAACACATTTATAGCAGAACCAGAGTATGAAGAACCGATTTGGGAAAGAAAATTATTCCTTATTTTTGATGGCGAAAATTTACCTAGGGATATTAATGATCTGTTTACAAGTGCTCTTATAAGGGAGGATCTTAAATGATTGGAAGCGAGGAGTATATTAATAGTTTTTGAGAAAGAACAAACTCCGAACTTACTCGCGCAGTTGGTAGATTAAAAGATTTGTTTGTTAGTGCCACACAATATTATTCTGATGACCTAAAACAACATAGTATCGAAACAATTCAGCGTTTAAATCAAATAATAGACAATATCGAGCATATTAATCTACGAATTCGTGATCGAGTAATAAATATTAAAGATACTCAGTCGTATTCCATTCAGATGAGGTATGTCTTGATCATTTTGAAATAACCGAACAACAGTTACCGACATTTGTAATACCTGAACTTGCAACCGAACAACTAAAGAAAACGCTCAGCGATCTTATCAATAAAACTTACCTCTGATACTCGCTGCACGGAAAAAAGTAGCCTCTGGGGATATCCTCAAGCATAACCATGACCCAGATGGATACAGCGGGGATACATTTTATATTTGTTTACACCACTGGTTCCACCTGGATTTTTAATAATCCAGGAGCCAGTAAATCCCTTTATATGCAGTGTCATCATAATTTGTTAACGAGATTAAATTTTAAACTGACTTAACAATCCTGTAACTTAATTGGCCTCGATAAGGCAATTTTACAAATAAGTCTCTACGTAGGATTTAAAGATTTTCACGTAAAGATTTCCATTTTAAATGTGGGTGCAAACAAATATAGATATATTTCAGTCGCATAATTGTTTTGTTTAGGAAGTCGGCGGACCGCAAAACCCTATTAATCGGTACGGTCGATAATAATACCTGTCACGAGATTCGAATGCTGGTCCACACGACAGGAATCAGCCGTGTTACCGATTACGCTATGTTCTAATGTGACAGATATATACTTTGGAAATTAAGATAAAGTTAACCTGGATAAAATTGCGACATTTAATAAAATAATTCAGTGAAACGATCCTTAATCCTACAAAAGGTATATGTACTTCTCAGATGAATTATAAATCCTTACACGAAGAAATCCACCTTTGATGAAACCCATGAAACAAGCGTTGTATATGTTTATAAATTACAAATAGATACACGGAAAGTCCATTACGTAGTTTCTGAGAAAGGGGAATAACTTTATCAGCATTACACACACACACACACACACACACACACACACACACACACACTTCCGCGGTGTACTTATCTCCCTTATGGTAATAGGCAATAGTGGTCATTTTTAATGTGTATATATAAACTTAATTTTTTGCTGCAATTTTTTCGGAAAGCCTGATTTAGTAATATTATCTGTAGCATATTGTATCCCGCTTGGGCAAATATCAAAATATTTACCGGATGCATTGATCGATTGAAATAATAATTCTTCACCGGTCTCTCTGTTGACAGATTGAATGGCTCTTCTCCTAAAAATTCTTCATTTTCCAGTTTTTCCAAGGGCAGATTTCCGACTTTGAGTGATAGTTTAAAGGTTACATAAATTCTTATCGGTTTTTATACCATTAATGTGGGCAATCACAAGGCCATCTTTGATCACCGCAAATAAAGATTCGTAGGTGAATCTGTGACACTAATATCTTTTTTTCCAGAATTAATCTAAGATAACCAGTATTATCGACATTACCTAATGGTCTTTTCAACCGGCAATGTCTGACTACAGCATCACGTGATGCTTCGAAGTTCTAGATAGTAGGATACTGTTGAAATTATTGGCTTATTTATATATTTATTTGTTTAAACCATTATTTGTTTTAATTATTATTTGTTGAGAATCTAGTAATATAATCCTCAGTGTTTCTTATAACTTTGTCAGGGACGCTGTCAACGCCGTTATTTCTTTTATGACAATACTGAGTAAGCTCTATGTATCGCTTACACACACTGCGTTTTTTCTCGTACTCCAACTGCAAATCTTATACAAGGTTTCGGATCTAAGCTTCCTTGTCGCACACTCTGTGAATGATATCCGCAGAATTCGTTTCTGCACGATTTGTTACAAGGGGTTACGGATCCTATCATCAACCATTTGCAGTGATTCATTATATAAAATATCTTTATTTAAATACTTGTTTTAATTATAATATATAGGAGTTCGAGAAATTATTCAAAATCGAGCCTAGAAAAATCTCGAAATATAATCTCGATAGAGTCTCCGTAGACGCACCAATAATGAAAGGTCTAGTGAGCAATAAATAAAATTATTCGCAGATGGCGCATTTCACACTTTGTCAACATTTCGAATCATTGGTGGTGTTGATGCTACCATAAATGATAATCGAGCAGCAAGTATAATATAGCATCTCAAACATAAAAAATATTTTAGTGAAATATATTATACTAGCAGAAACAGGAAACTGGAGTATTCGTGATAATACAACCCTATCCTAAAAATTAAACAACCGTTAATAAGAGTTAAAGTTCCAAACCAGGAGCGTTGACAGGGTTTGACAAACCGTAGTACTAGTGAGCTTCACCTGTGACCGCGGTTGTTTATGGAATCTATCAGATAAATGAAAAGCTAAGTATTGAGAATCTAAAACCTATGAAACTGTCAAAGATAAATTGTGTCGCTAGGCGAGTAATAGAGCATTTTACAAATGCAATGCGTGGAAACGGTCTAACAGATCTGAGACGTAGCAAGATAAAAAAGAATGGTCTCTATTTGTCAAGGATACTGGTGCTTCCAGGTTTTTCATATTGTGATTTTAAGTATCTTTCTTTGAGACTAAAGCCTGCAAACGCAAACCCAGCTAGATTTAAAGGGTCATCTTAATTTTTAATCGCAATAATAGACTCATTAGAAAATGTTTTAGATAATGTTACTTCTTCATTTTTTTAATAGGTATTTATCTACTTGTAGAATCAGCAGCGGCTTCTTGCTGTTGTACTTGTGCAGCAGCTACTATTCTAGTTGGAAGATGTCGTAATATCTTTTTGCTTATCTAGTTCTTTTTGCTAATTTTGCAGTTTGCTCGGCAATTTGTTTTAACACCGGATGAAAGAACCTCCTTAATGATAGTTGTAACTGTTTCAATTGCTTTTGTAAAAGGATTGAATAATTGTCGAGCACCTCCTGCAAATTCAACTTGAGAACCTTGACGTTCTTGTAATTTTTGTCTGACAGCATCTCGACGAGGAATATATTTCTTAAGTGCTTTTTCTCTTTCTCTAGATAAACGGGTTGTATATGATTCACCAACCATTATTGATATATGATAAGACTTATGTGAAGTGTCGTTTAGTAAGGGTGAGGTTCTTCCTATAGACTTTACAGAATTATGAGGAAGTTCCCCTGGTCCGCTTTCAGAATGTTTACTTCTGGACAATATATTATATATGGTTACGAGCCCCCAGTCAGCAATGCCGACAGTTAAATTAAAAGAAATACAAAGATGAAATTTAAACAACAATTTAATAAATGAAAATTTTAAAGATATTAAGCAATCAATGTCACTCTTGACCCAATGATCCCTAGATCATCATTTGATTTCAGTGTGAGGAATATTTTCCCTTCTTGAGTGTTACTCATCTAAATAAGTCTCCTTCCGTCTTTCTCTCCTTCCGATTCCTCTACTTCCGTTTCCTCTTCTATCTCTACTTCCGTTTCCTCTTCTACGGTATCTCTTGAGGTCACCCGAAATTCACTCGGTATCTCTCAAATTCACTCGGAATTCTTTCC
Source organism: Unio pictorum (assembly GCA_030141615.1). Lineage (NCBI taxonomy): Eukaryota > Metazoa > Mollusca > Bivalvia > Unionida > Unionidae > Unio > Unio pictorum. Next base: position 276,315 of record JARLTB010000192.1, on the reverse strand, counting down.
ACGTCATCCGAAATTTCCCAGGAATTCTCTCAACGTCACCCGAAATTTCCCCGGAATTCTCTTCAACGTCACCCGAAAGCTTCCTGTTGAAAGGTATAATGCATTAGCATATGGTGATGAATATTACCTCACACTAAGTCACTGAATTGAACCATCAGTTTTAGGCGGGACATTTTTGGTCACGCATGCGCACACATCGAAATTACCATACGCTTCCGCCGCTTACAAAATGGCGCCACAGCACAATCTCACAAAGAATTCAAACATCTACATACTGAGCCCTATCAGTATATACATACAAATATTTCAAATATCATTGTATTATAATATTACTACTATTAGTAATATGACTATCTATATATTTATATATATGTCCTACACAAGCGTACCGAATCCACAATATTCACATTCAAATTGCAATAACGGAAATCCGTTAACTCAATGGCAAAATATCATTACGTAAACAAAGTGCTAGTCTACCATAATATACCTACACAAAGAATTATAATATTAATTCTTATAGCGGCTAGCAACAATACAATTCTTCACGAAATAATATGCACACCTATTACTAACAAAAGGAGAGCAACATTTTACCTCACAAAATAAGGGGTAATATAATATCATGAAGAAGATGCAACGAATTTACATCATAATCAATTGCAAGCAAAGGTACTAACGAACATCACGAAAGATGCAAAATATTAATATCATAATTAACTATTCATACTACAATACAAGTAAAATGAATATACATACGAGAACCTTCAATTCCGCAGACGTGTCAAGCAGAAATCAAACAAAATCACACTGACCTTTGAAGCTATCTTAAGATTCCCTTGATTTCTAAAATCTGAGTCTGCCACCAATTTTCGTCTGGCCGTACGGAGTTCTACTCTCTTCTCAATTCTTGTAGCAACTGACGAATTCTTACTAAACATGAATTATTATCGCAGATTCCAATCAAGTGCCCACCCTCAGCGCATTTCGATTGGAGGGAGATCGACTCTGGTCAGTCGTTCGACTGTCAATCATCCGAATGTCTGTCTGTGTGTCTATCAATTGTTACAGTCTTCTTATTTGACGCTGTCCTGTCCTTTGATGTGGTTACGTCACCCGTCCGCGATGGACACAGTCTCCTCTCCCCTCGAGAGCTAACAAAGACCATCTTACGTAAGGGGATTAGCTAACTTTTAGAACAATTTGAACATCACAGCTGGGTCAGGCAGACATACAATTTATACGTGTACAAGGCCAGTCAGAATCACAAGTTATAGTTACTTATACCTACATACAAGGGGTTGGGGTAAAATCGTCACATCCCCCCACGCTTGAGAATAAAATCAGGATTTTATTCCCTCAAAATACTACAAATGCAAAAGTGTTACAACAATATAAAGAACAACATCAGCAAAATCAACTAGATGCTAAACTGAGTATGAACATGAAAATTTAACCAGAATGATCTATCTCATTCCAGCGCTTCTACTCATGAAATCTGCGCCTACGTTTTCAGATCCTTTCACGTATCTGATCTGCATTTGGTACTGCTGTAAGAACAGCGACCATCGCATCAATCGACCATTAGACAACTTTGCCTGCGCCAAATAGGCGAGTGGTTGGTGGTCGGTCTCCAATATGAACTTGCGTCCATATAGGTATCGCTCGAACCGTGATATGCCGAACACGATCCCGAGACATTCCCTCTCCGATACGGAGTAGTTCTTCTCGGCAGCCGACAACTTCCGACTGCCGTATGCGACAGGGAAAAGCGTTTTGTCATGCTCCTGTAGCAGTACTAATCCCAGTCCTGTGTCGCATGCATCGGTGCGAAGAACGAATTCCTTATCCAAATCCGGTAGACGAACAACGGCGTCGGATGTAAGTCTAGCCTTCAGGGTTTGGAAAGCGTGCTCACACGCATCTGTCCAAATAATCTTACTCGGGGTCCGTTTCTTGGTTAGGTCGGACAACGGCCCCGCAATCGCGCTGAAATTAGCGACATACCTCCGATAGTATCCAGCCAATCCCAGAAATGACCTCACCTCCGTTTTCGTGGTGGGGCGTGCGGCGTTTCGCAGTTGCTCCACCTTCGAATTCTCTGGAGACAGCGTGCCTTGGCTCAGGGTACGTCCTAAATAGTCCAATGTCCTGAAACCAAGGTGACATTTGGAAGGTCGGGCTGTCAAGCCCTCCTGACGTAGCCGCTCCAAAACGTCAGCTAACAGAGTGAGGTGTTCACCCCATGTCTCTGTAGCTAACAAGAGGTCATCCATGAAGTTGTGGACACCCCTATCGCGCAAGGGCTCCAACAACTTCCGCATCATCCTGGTAAAGATGCTGGGCGCGTTTTGTACCCCGAACGGCATAACCAGCCATTGGTATGTCCCGTCGGGAGTAGCAAAAGCAAGCTTCGGTCTGTCTTCTTTCCTTACCGGAATTTGCCAATACCCCTTGGACAAATCCAGCTTGGAAAAATATTTCGCTTTTGAGACCGAAGCGAAGATATGTTCCGGGTCAGGTAACATTTCGACTTGAAATTCTGTCACCTGATTCAGCTTCCGGTAGTCGACGCAAAACCGATAGGTGCCGTCCTTCTTCTGCACTAGGACTACTGGTGAGCTGTACGGAGAGTCGGCAGGTTCGATTACTCCCAGAGGAATCATTTGCTCAATTTCCTCCCTTACAACTTGTCGTTTCGCGTGGGGCAAAGGGTAGGGTTTCCGCTGCACTGGTCGGTCGTCCACCATCTTTAACCCGAACTCGACAAGCGCCGTCCTCCCGGGTTTTTCTGTTAACACGTCGGAATACCCGGCCAGCAAGGTCTCTATCTCGTCCCGCTGGCCTTCAGTTAACATGGGGTCACACTCCACGTCCGACGGAGTCTCGACCCTCGTTAATGGACAGCTCGGGACAGTGTTGGCACCTTCCGTATCGCCTTCGGCATCCTCGGTGACTATCGTGGCGACAACAAAATCGCTTACGGTCTCCCTTTCCCGGTACCTCTTGAGCAAATTGGCATGGTACAATTTCTCTTTCGTCGGTAGCAGTATCCGGTAGTTTTGACCTCCGACCTTCTCGGTGATGACGTATGGACCCCTCCAGGAAACTTGCAACTTTTTGTGTTCCTGAGGCAACAACAACAACACCTTATCCCCTACCTCAAACTGACGTGGTTTAGCGCGCTTATTGTAATTTTTCGCCTGCTGCGCCTTAGCTCGTTTAAGATTATCTTGCGCGAGAGAACAAACCTCTTCCAGTTTGTTGCGCAAGTCCGCGACGTACTGGTAGGTAGTGCGTACTTCCTCTACAGCGTGGTCGTCTGTCCACAGCTGTCTCAGTACGGAGATTGGGCCGCGTACGGTCCTCCCGTACAAGAGTTCAAAGGGAGAGAACCCCAAACTCGCTTGTGGTACTTCCCGGTATGCGAAAAGCATGGCTGGAATATACCGGTCCCAATCCTTGGGGCGGCCTTCGCACAATTTCTTGAGCGTGTGCTTTAGAGTCCCATTAAACCGTTCGACCAATCCGTTAAATAGGGGTGATACGGTGTGGTCGTGAGGTGCTTAATTGACATGAGACGATTCACCTCCGCCATCACACGACTCATGAATTGTGTCCCTTGATCGGTCAAGATCTCGTCGGGCACTCCGACTCTTGACCAGATCACAAACAGAGCTTCTGCGACGGTTTCAGTGTCAATGTTACGCAATGCTACGGCCTCCGGATAGCGTGTAGCATAATCGACGACCGTTAAAATATACCGATTTCCGTGCGCAGACGCGAGTTTTATCGGTCCGATTAAATCCATGGCGACACGTCTAAATGGTTCATCGATAAGGGGCGTACTCCCCAAGGGAATGGGTCGATGATCCGTTTTCGGTGCCATTCTCTGGCATTTGTCACAGGAGAGACAGAACCGTTTTACGTCTCCCTGGACCCCTGGCCAGTAAAACTCTTTTACAAGACGGTCACGTGTCTTAGCAATTCCCATGTGTCCACCCATGAGACTTTCGTGTGCAAGCTTCAGCACTTCACAACGCTTTTCCTTTGGCACAACGACTTGCTTAAATTGTTCGTTGTGTTTCCTGGCGTGGCGATACAAGATTCCCTTCTTGTAGACGAACTTCAACGCGCCGTTCGGAGTTTCCCTTTCCGTTCCTGCTTCTGCGTGTTTATGCAACTGCGCCAGAGTTGCGTCTTCCTGTTGCAGCTTCCTCAACTCAGCTGGAAGAACATTACTAACCGGTGTCGATGTAACTTGGATCGGCTTCGGTTTCGGCTGTCGACTCATGGCCCTGGTCTCAACAGCACTCACTGGCATAGGTGTACATGTTTCGGGGTTCGGCTGGGGCAACACATAACGGCATCCCAATATGACGTCATGTGATAGACCCTCCAAGCAAGCAGCTGCAATTTTCCCCTTCACGTATGGTGAATCGAGGTCAATGACAGCTACTGGTAATGAGTCACGCGCGCAGTTCGCGTACTGAACTTCTATTACCTCCCCTGTATAGTCCTCCGGCTTCACATACTTCTTGTCGACAAGCGCGGGGACGCTGCACCCAGTGTCATACAAGATGGTGGCACCTTCACCATTGACAGTTGCGGCCGCAAGGTTGGCTGGGTTGCGACTCGCTTCCGGCACGCACTCCTTCCTAGCAACGACATTCACCTGGATCTGCCTGCCCTTCGGACAGTCCCTGGCAAAATGCCCCAGGCGCTTGCAGTTAAAACACGTCGGCGGCCCTCGCCGACTTGCAAGTCCTGGTTTCGTGGGTGAGGCCTGTCCAGGTCGATAGGTGGCATCCCTACCTGTAGGTGCCCCTCCGACCTTCCCGTCGCTCTGACGGTTGCGGACAGCCGGCTCAACCTCCCCCATTCGACGCGACTCAGAGGGTCGGGGTCGATCCGCGCCCCCGGAACCTCCACTCTTCGAGTGCGCCTGCTCGTATCGCTCCGCCATGTTAGCGATCTCTTTGAGCGTCCGGTGTTCTCTTTCGGCTAAGAAGACTGTCAATTCGCGACGGTAAGTACCCAGGACATGTTCCTTGAGTATTACCTCGCGTAGCCCGTCGTACGTGCGTTCGACTGCAGCCATTTTCATCCACTTGTCAAATAAACCTCGAACACGGTTGTGGAATTGAGAGTGGGTCTCTGTTACCTTTTTCGCAGAGTCCCGAAAAAGTTTCCGGTAAGTCTCGGCGGTCAGCCGATAATGGCAGAGAAGGGCCTTCTTGAGGGCATTGTAGTCATCAGCCTCTTCTGCAGCTAAGCCGTGGTAGACTTCCCGAGCTGCACCTTGCAAAAAGGCTGAGACATTAATGGTCCAGTGCTGTTCAGGGACCTGATGAGCGTGTGCGAGTTTCTGGAACTGCAGGAGAAAATCGTCAATAGCCTCCTCCCTGTCATTAAAGCGTGGCATGTTGATCTGGACCATCCGGTGGTCGATGAATGGACGGCTGGTCGTTCCAGAGCTTGTACTGGCGTCGTCCCGTCCGTTGGTCCTAGCTTCAACTCTCACCTTTTCCATCTCCAGAGTGTGGGCGAGTCTGGCTAGCTCTTGGTCTGCAGCTATCTTGGCTACCTCCTGTTCCGCTGTTATCTTGGCTAGCTCCTGTTCCGCTGTTATCTTGGCTAGCTCTTTGTCCGCTGCTATCTTGGCTAGCTCCAGCTCTCTGTCCGCTGCTTTTCCGGCTTTCCATTCCTTGATCCTTTCTTCTATAAAGGCCGCCAGGCGATCTCCCTCATATCCGAGCTCTTCAGACCCCATAGCTCGATATTCCTTTATCATTTGCCTTTCGGTGGCCATTATAACTAATGTAAAGTGATACCTTGTCTCAATATTCTACAAGACACAGATACTTGTAATACAAGTTTAAATACTTACCTGTCGATAGCAACTAATTTCGTTCAGGTACGATATTTGTTCGACATCTGCTTCACCAGTACTGCTAGCAATGGAAGGTCTACAAAGCATGCACATATGACAATAAAAAGCAAGATGAGAAAATCATAAAACGAATACAAAGAATGGAAAATATCTCACACTGTTCCCTAATACTCCTACAAATAACTTTAGGTCCTAAAATAATATATGTCTAATTCATATCCCGGACGAAGCGCCCACTGTGAAGTGTCGTTTAGTAGGGGTGAGGTTCTTCCTATAGACTTTACAGAATTATGAGGAAGTTCCCCTGGTCCGCTTTCAGAATGTTTACTTCTGGACAATATATTATATATGGCTACGAGCCCCCAGTCAGCAATGCCGACAGTTAAATTAAAAGAAATACAAAGATGAAATGTAAACAACAATTTAATAAATGAAAATTTTAAAGATATTAAGCAATCAATGTCACTCTTGACCCAATGATCCCTAGATCATCATTTGATTTCAGTGTGAGGAATATTTTCCCTTCTTGAGTGTTACTCATCTAAATAAGTCTCCTTCCGTCTTTCTCTCCTTCCGATTCCTCTACTTCCGTTTCCTCTTCTATCTCTACTTCCGTTTCCTCTTCTACGGTATCTCTTGAGGTCACCCGAAATTCACTCGGTATCTCTCAAATTCACTCGGAATTCTTTCCACGTCATCCGAAATTTCCCAGGAATTCTCTCAACGTCACCCGGAATTCTCTCAACGTCACCCGAAATTTCCCCGGAATTCTCTTCAACGTCACCCGAAAGCTTCCTGTTGAAAGGTATAATGCATTAGCATATGGTGATGAATATTACCTCACACTAAGTCACTGAATTGAACCATCAGTTTTAGGCGGGACATTTTTGGTCACGCATGCGCACACATCGAAATTCCCATACGCTTCCGCCGCTTACAAAATGGCGCCACAACACAATCTCACAAAGAATTCAAACATCTACATACTGAGCCCTATCAGTATATACATACAAATAATTCAAATATCATTGTATTATAATATTACTACTATTAGTAATATGACTATCTATATATTTATATATATGTCCTACACAAGCGTACCGAATCCACAATATTCACATTCAAATTGCAATAACGGAAATCCGTTAACTCAATGGCAAAATATCATTACGTAAACAAAGTGCTAGTCTACCATAATATACCTACACAAAGAATTATAATATTAATTCTTATAGCGGCTAGCAACAATACAATTCTTCACGAAATAATATGCACACCTATTACTAACAAAAGGAGAGCAACATTTTACCTCACAAAATAAGGGGTAATATAATATCATGAAGAAGATGCAACGAATTTACATCATAATCAATTGCAAGCAAAGGTACTATCGAACATCACGAAAGATGCAAAATATTAATATCATAATTAACTATTCATACTACAATACAAGTAAAATGAATATACATACGAGAACCTTCAATTCCGCAGACGTGTCAAGCAGAAATCAAACAAAATCACACTGACCTTTGAAGCTATCTTAAGATTCCCTTGATTTCTAAAATCTGAGTCTGCCACCAATTTTCGTCTGGCCGTACGGAGTTCTACTCTCTTCTCAATTCTTGTAGCAACTGACGAATTCTTACTAAACATGAATTATTATCGCAGATTCCAATCAAGTGCCCACCCTCAGCGCATTTCGATTGGAGGGCGATCGACTCTGGTCAGTCGTTCGACTGTCAATCATCCGAATGTCTGTCTGTGTGTCTATCAATTGTTATAGTCTTCTTATTTGACGCTGTCCTGTCCTTTGATGTGGTTACGTCACCCGTCCGCGATGGACACAGTCTCCTCTCCCCTCGAGAGCTAACAAAGACCATCTTACGTAAGGGGATTAGCTAACTTTTAGAACAATTTGAACATCACAGCTGGGTCAGGCAGACATACAATTTATACATGTACAAGGCCAGTCAGAATCACAAGTTATAGTTACTTATACCTACATACAAGGGGTTGGGGTAAAATCGTCACAACTTAATTCGTAGCAGCAGAGAGGGTGCGACCTCAAATAGGTGTCCATGGTGTCCATGTGGTCAAAATATCGGTTAGATAGAAGTTTCTGTTTGGCATTACTAACCTTATATTTTCGTTTGCGCATGAAACTTTAGCTTAACAAATGGACGCTTCTAACAATGGTATGTTCACCCTCTCTGCTACTGTTTCTTGTTGAATCATAGAAAATAATATTCCAGTGTTTGAGTTATGTGTACAATTCAATAACTGTCCGTGTCCAAGAATTAATTTAGAGTACAAGTTTTTCATGGGAAACAAATCTTTAAGAATCAAAATAATTTGAAAAAAATCAAACAAATTCAACTCAAACAAGTAACAACAAAAATCTTTTCAGTGTCAATTATTTAAAGCCCAAATAACCAAATTCTCAAGGGAAACAGTTATAAACTAATTTAAGACGCAACACAGAGTCCAGTATGAGGGTCATATGTTCATGTTTCTAGAACAAGATTAAAAAAAATATTTAACATACCCAACATTACGTAGTTCCAGTGTGGCCTTGAATAAAACCAATTTTTTTTTTAATATGGGAACGAATTAAAAGCAATTTCTTAAAAGTTGTTTGCTTCCACTCTTACTGATTCGAATTCAAGGCCAGGATCTATAAGCTTCTATTATTAGGTGTTTACGAGAAACAGTCAGGTCAAACTGAATTTCTGGAAAATGCCAAATCCAGTAAATAATATTGTATTACTATAGCATGTAATGGAATAAAAAGATTATAAAACTAAGAAACAAACTAAAGTAAACCAAGTAAAAATTAAATCAAAACATACATACATACATACATACATACATACATACATACATACATACATACATACATACATACATACATACATACATACGGCATCGGGTTCAACAACTATACATACAACTATACCTAGCATTTATTCGCCATCAGTAAACCGACTTACTGAAATTCATTTCACCTATGTTTCATTCAAAATGGTAAGTAACCTTCTTGAAAACCTAGCTTTGATATGGAGAATGGCTTTACATGTTTCAGGTTTTTTTTCACGTTTTGTATTCTTCTGATAGAGACAAAAAATCTTTCTTCGTCTCTTTATGTCACGATCTTAAAAATACAATGTTTAATTTATACATTACATCTAGCTGTGAGTTTGCGGGGTTTCTTATTCGTTTACACAAAAACTCCAACAAAGTTCATATATAAATCAATGCATTAATTCCGGAGAACATAAGGGACGTGAAGGGACAGTAATGTATGTTTACACGAATGTCAATACCGGGATGACATAATTCTGCCTGCCACTTACGACTCAAATGTATATATTTGTGTATAAACTATTAAAAACTTGAGCATAAGGGTAACAATCATGTTTCCGTGAGATGGAAAGATTTTGTCAACTCTGTGTCCACAATCCCGAGAAAAAGTATCTCATGATATTTTCAAAATATTTGAAGCATAAATAGTTTTCCAAAATATGGGGATGGTGACATAAACATGTTTCTAACAATATTTTAATTAGAGCCAGATAAGCGCTGTTTCAGGATGTAATTGATAAATGAAGTTAGGGTAACCACATATGGATAAATACCTTGCAAACTGTCATATTCCAATGACGAATAAACACTGATGATTTGTTAATACCTGCAATGGCATCGATGATAAATGCTTGTTCTTTGTCAGTACGGTTTTTATGTTCAAGAACAGGGAACGATAGATAAGCTTTATAAAATGTTGAATGTTTGTACTGTTGAACTGGGAATTAATTTTTGTATCAAGCTAAGATACCCGTAAACATCCTTCTGTTCTCGTGTCGTTAACAACAACTCTCCCAGTCATATATGTTCAAAATTTATTTTCAGTGATTTTCGATTAAAATGAGGTTCTGAAAGTAGCCACGTGTGACATTAATTATATTATTGACTTGTTAATGTATACAATACATATAGTCTCTACAAAACAATATTTGCTCACGTATAAGAAAGACAAAATGAAAAAGATATATTTCCAGAGCGTTATACTAAACTGTTTTCGATTGCAGATACGTAATTTAAAAATGTTATTTCATTAGAAAATTGAATGACACAAATGTTAAGAGAGACAGAGAGTAATTGAGAAATTGTGCGTCCTACACAAGTTTTAGATAACATAACATTTTTAAATCGATCAATCGAAGCAGTTTCAAATCAGTATAAAGTAATTACAATTCAGACGTTGATGATAATAGCACCAAGTAGTAGCGAATCTATAATTGTGTTCTTTCGCATAAATATATATTCTTTTACATTTTGCCACTAAAAATCACGAAAATTTGATCTCACAAACGGGAGTTTATATTAATCTTCATCTCTTTAATTCAATTCAGCAAATGTATTAAAACAATACGTTTAGCATTAACCTATATTTTTATTTCATTTCAGGCACTCAATATTCCAGTATCCACAAACACGTGATCAATATGGTATTCGTGGTCTTAAGCATGTGCATAACGGCAAAATCCATCCGACTTTTGCACGTCTACCAACCAATGGCATTCTGCTTTATCTACGTAATTTTCTCTGTCATTTTCCAAAAGTCAGGAGGTGGAGCGATTTATGAGCCATAGAACTGGTACATACCTGGAAAGACATCTTGGATCGTCGTGGTTCTTCTTTTGATAGGAGTTCTATTTATCCATTCAATCATTTTCTTTCTTTTTTCTCAAATTGCGGGATTTAACCAATCGGCATGAAATGGTGCAATCGTCAGCCCACACAGGTGATAGACATTGCCTATGAACCAAGAGAATTGGCAGATGAAACTAATAAATAAGCCCTTGTGACTACATCGAGATACATCACTATTCAATAACAATATTGAAAATAATTAGTTGTATAATATTGAGAATCATACATTAGTTTAGCACAGAATTATTGAAAAATTGCAGTCTGATGTTAAAAATATTCATCTTCAATAAACTGTAATGATTAATCTTGCTTTATAGTCTGATATCTGTGATAATTTGAATTGCAATATAATTATTTTAGTGCCGGAAGATAATTCGATGTATGCAGACAACCCATTTCCTTCAAGAAGACTGTTCGAGTGACAATTCAAATTGAATTATGTTTCACCTTTTCTTGCTAGGGTGATGGAACGTTTCATTCTTGATTAAAACGTTGGTTTAGCAAAACCAATTTTCATTCTGTTTTCACACAAACAAATTTACGATATTTGCATTTAACTAGTTTGCGTTGTCGACTTCTTAAAGTCCAAAAAGAATGCACTTCAAATGGTCACTATATTGTTTGCCAGTAGTCTATGTTTAATTTGATTGTGATTTTTCCCTTATTCTACAAAAAGAATAGAATGCAAAACAGAATCGATATTATCTCCATTTTTACTGTTTCTGGTTAGGAGGTCATCTTATAATTGTTAAAGCCATAAAAAATGCTACTTTCACTCTTTAAAGACATAAGGATTGTAAAACATCCTAAAGAGGCTGATTATAAATTTTCAATTAAATTCAAGAAATAAAACACATCTAAGTGTTCAGTTACCTTTCATTTTTCTACTTTATTTCATGATAAGGTCACTTTCTTTTAAATGAGAGTTTTGTTCTCTTTGCAATCAATAACGGTACAGCCTCTCTCTGAAGCAGTGTTTGTGGTAAGTATTTATCTACTGTTGCAATGCTTATTCCAATACTTATTTTCTAATGGTAACTGATTCTTTCCCGGTCATTTCAAAAAAAAAAAGAAGAAAGCAATGCATTACTATTTCAACAGCTTGCTTACATAAGCTGACTGCTTACCGATCATCTCTTTGTTTGAATGTTATTGAATCATCTTCACAATTTGTTCTGCATCCACACATTCCTGACCTTCAGGCAAAGAGGAAGCCTCACAGCACCATCGTTCAACACAGATCTTCATCAGAAATAAATGTTCAATCAGGTAAATAATGCGTCTTGTTGATTCCAATAATCTCCATTATGGATCAGTTGTAGTTTTATTTATTATACCTTCGGCTGTCAACTGTGCTTTCAAGACAATGTGTGCTATATCCTCTCTCACTGAAGTTAGCAGTTGATTTCTTCTTTTAAAAGATAAAAAAACAACTTATTTAATCATTACTCAGACCTCGTTTATGGCGCTGTTAATCAGCCGGTCTTTGCCGCCGCTTCTTCGAAGGCCCCGGTGTCACGGTTCTTTTGCTGATCTCGTCCTGTACTGCTACATAATGGTCGCGCTAATTGTGGATAAGCGGAAACACATTGGATTGGCTCTGTCGTGCGAATTTTCTACTATACGTGGTCGACAATAGTCTTGAATTTCTCCTTGGCTAGTAAGCGGAAGAATTTTGGTCTTAAGTGGTGTGTCGATTGCGCGCAAGCCAGAGAAATGAGATATAATCTTGAGACCAACCGTGTTGCATGATATCCCAATTCCGGAAACCACGGTAACCCCCGCCAAGCCATTCCATATAGACACAAGTCAGGGCGTTATTAATACCACCAGCAACGCCTGCATTGAGTTGTATGGAAAGCCGCAGGTACCCCGGCGGTGATCAAAATTTTTCCCTATTATTTTATATGGGCAACAATTAGCGGCTCCAACAACAATTAGCGGCTCCTAAATGACGGTGATTACAATTTTTCCCTATACAATAGTTTGTACCGAAGCAAGAAATTGATAAGACCCTCAAATGTATTGACGATTTTAGCACATTCCACCCATCGATGCAAGTAATTGCGCGTCCTACTGACGAACTGGGTGAATGTCTCGCCTCTCTCGGGTTTGCAGTATTTAGACATATTGTGAAATCAGTGCTCGGTTAGCTCGTATTTCTTCAGACGTGCGTCTTTCAACGACAGGTAATTCAGCGAATCGGCCGCGGTTAAACATGAATACACGTCTAATGCTTTACACTTCAATAACGCACTAAGATGAATCGACGAATCTTCTTGTTTCTATTTCTTGTACAGTGGCGTACATTTCGCACATGTTTATATAACTATCCATGTTATATTTGTCGTCTTCAAATGCCGGCAACTTTGGACCTCTCGGTTTAAAATCATGTTCCCCATCCCGTTTAGTTTGCGATAGTTCAGTATTCCTCTCGTCTAACTCTAAAGGTTCGACCCGCACCCGTTTTCACTTGGTGTATATCCCTATTTTTCGTTCATTTAATTATTTGTTTAAGCAACAGTATATTGAATTTTGATCTTGTATTCTATTGACAATGTGCTTTTTTGCATACATCACTGATATTCCATTCGCTTCTATTCTGTATTATTCCAATGTAGTTTATTTAATCTCGAGCGGAATAGAGGCTGCTTTAGAACTGAGCTTTTAGTCGCTCTGAAAGTAACACTGATACGAGTTACTTCCCTTTGTACATTGATCAAGAACCTGATTATTTACCGTTTATGTCACTAATGACAAAAACGACGTGTTTAAATTTAGAAATCGTTTGCATTTTTAGAATATGTAACTAGCAAGATGCTTTATTTTCGTCAGGTTTGAATAATTTAAAAGTTGTTTTGACATGCATATTGAATCTGAGAAAAGGAAATGTATGCAATAAACATTATTTGAAGAAGAAAGCTGTCGACATATATATTTTTTGCAATAACAAATAAAGAGATTATTAACATATTTTACACTTTTATCTAGACAAATATCCAATATTTTGTATTTATGATTGCTTTTTAAAAATAACGTTGTGTTTCTAAATTTCTCTAAACTAAAGAACGAAAGAAAATCACGAAACCAGCTAAGACTGTTTTGCCTATAGTGTTAAATGTATGTCTGGCATACTGCCAGGTATGAAACTTGTACATACCCATCATTACGAAAGGTGAAAAGTACTCCTTATATGTTGCACGGGAAAACTGGTAGATTTCATTTAAATATACTCAACAAATTAGAAACCATAGTTTGTGTTAGAATTGTAAGCGACAAAAATCTGTAATGCTTTAGCATAATTGTGTGATATATTATTGTATGATAGTATGATATATAATGTTGTTTCAATTATAGGTAATAAAAATGGATTTCGATTATTTATAATTTTATCACGTAGGTTTGAATAACATACAGTTATCCCAAACATTTCTTCAGGGTTAAACTGGTGCCTTTTTATCCCTCTTGATGCTCAAGGTAATCGCAGACCATTTCAGGTCAAGGATCCTATCCATTAATGGGAAATGATCTAGTATCCCTGTTAGCCAGTCTGGCATTCAATAGTCTCTTCAAGGTCTCTAGAAATGGAACACATCGGATATTTAAATAATTTTCCAGTTTAAGCTATACTCATTAGGTAATCCCCACACCCCACCCTCACAAAAAAGAAATATACAGAATAATCGTAACAAGTGCAGTACTGTATATCTCTGTTACACTAATAAAACAGGTTGGTGCGAAAATTTGGATTTCTCTGAAATAAATGTAAAATATCGGACTAAGTGATGAATTGATTAGTTTGGAAATTTTCAACATTTCGCTGATTCATTTAAATCATTTAAATATTATATTGGTATAACACTTCTCATGCATATAAACACAATCAAACGTATTGAATGGTTGAATGCCATACACTTAAAATACTGAATAGATTCAGTAAATATATTGAAATTACATTTAAATCAAACCGATTCCCATATAAACTGATTATCTAAATTACACTAATTCTCATGTAAACGATTATTTAAATCATTTCGAATCTCATGCAAACTGATTTTTTTGAAAAAACTTATTAACATTCCCAGGCAAACTGATTATTTAATTCACTCTGACTCTATACTAAAAAACGGATTATTGAAATCAGTATGATTCTCATGACGACGAATATTTCAATATTCTTATTTCTACTGTAAATAAAATTGAACCCAACACGAGAAAATTAAATTGTCAATACCTTATGGTAAATGCACTTACTATGTGTATATTAAATGTTGTATAAGTTGTAGTCTAAAAAGTGATATCAGTAAGCTTACAGTATAGCTCATACATTGTAAAATGAAATAGCTAAGACATTAGATGGATTATTGATACAAATTGAAAGTGTTGACGCTAAAGCTTATAAGTTATGATCTACACAATTGAAATAATTGGCAGGGAAACTTTGAGTGGGATGCTGACCCTGCAAGACATTTGTCTTAGACTGCAAATAAACATAAAACACAATGACTCAACTAATGAGAAAATATTCAGTGGACTTGATAAATTATGAAAACTTCAAACAGAAACATCTGACTTTCCCGAAACACCTAAAGTAATGTGTAGTCGTGCAAATAAATAATACCCTTAACACATTGATAATAGCTCTAAAAATAACTAAAAACGACATTTAATTGTGTTTTCTAATCCAAAATGTTCCAAAATATTTGGATTTTCACCAAGCATTTTCACACAATACCCATTGGCTACCAAGTGGTATATGTGACACATGTCAAACGTGTGACTAAAGGAACATGAATACAATTATATTTGTTGCACTCAAAATTAATTTGTGATATACAAATGTTTTGTAATTGATAAAATAATAAGTGTTTGAATTATTTTGTCACGTAAAATGAAACATGATGTTAATCACATTAAATTCGTAAAAAGATTTATAGGGAATGTCCTTACATTTATGCCTGACAGAAAATACCCAATTACACGTACAATAAAAAAACTATCATGTCACGTACCATCCGAAATATATGGCTATTTAATAACTCCGATTACATTGCAAAATGATTATTTTATCAGTCAGATCGCACTTGTTAACTAATTATGTGATTATGTAATCAGTCAGATTCTACCTGTGAACTAATTATGTGATTAATTAATCATTCAGATTCTACTTGTGAACTAATTATGTGATTATGTAATCAGTCAGATCCTACCTGTGAACTAAGTATGTGATTATGTAATCAGTCAGATCCTACCTGTGAACTAATTATGTGATTATGTAATCAATCAGATCCTACCTGTGAACTAATTATGTGATTATGTAATCAGTCAGATCCTACCTGTGAACTAATTATGTGATTATCTACTCAGTCTAATTCCACTTGTGAACTGATTATTTAAGCATTGTGAATCTCATTTATACGGATTAGTTGACCATTGTCATTTCACTTGTGAATGATTATTTAAATTATTATGATTCTGTTGTGAACTGATTATTTTAATCTTTATGTTTCCCATGTAGAAATCATTTTTTAAATTAGTATGATTCCAATGTAAATTAATAAATTAATTATCTAAATGAGTATGCTTCCCATGTAAACTGACATTTACTGCTATCACTACTTGTATTACTATCTACATCTTAGGAAATATCATGTAAACTAGTGTTGAAAATACGCATTTTCATTAACATTTTTATTCTTCCTCGTAGCTTTAACAATGTCTCAGACATTCTGCTAAGATATATGCAGTGAGGCAGTTTATAGGGATATCTGGGGCATCATGCCACAGACATGTAGCATGATGTCCCAACCAGTCACATTATACTGACACCAGGCCAACCAGTCCTAACAGCTACCTCTTAATTCTGAGCTCCAAGCGAAACATCTGTTATTAACATGTTTGTAATTCGTTGCTATGACACAGCCATTGTTCGAACACACGACCTAGCGCTTCTGAGGCGGACACTCTAACCACTATGCCACCGGAGCAGTTTCCTGCGGTTAGACATCTAGACTAATCTTCATACAGTGTGTGTATAAGTGTGTTACGAATGAAAACATGTACTTTTCTATTTTCTTGTTATTGTTCTTGTACACCTACCAAGTGAACGTTTTCATTTTTGACCTGAACATTTTAAAACTAATACTTATCTTACGTATCTGTAGATATGGAATTAAACACCGTGACGAAGGTTTTCTTATCTTACGTATCTGTAGATGTAGAATTTAAACACCGTGACGAAGGTTTTCTTATCTTACGTATCTGTAGATATAGAATTTAAACACCGTGACGAAGGTTTTCTTATTTTACGTATCTGTAGATATAGAATTTAAACACCGTGACGAAGGTTTTCTTATCTTACGTATCTGTAGATATAGAATTTAAACACCGTGACGAAGGTTTTCTTATCTTATAAAGATGCACGGCCTACGTTATTGTATCTTGTGGTCTGTTAATAACAAAACATTTTGTATTAATATCATGCCATGGATGTTATGTATGAGTTGCCGCTTGTAGATAACTGGTAATCATTAATTCTGCATGCGTAGGTGCATACTTAACAACCTATTCGCTTACATGTGAACCTACTTACCAATATCCATTTACCACCTACCCACCTGCCTAATAACAATGTTATATATCTTCCCATCCGCCTACCTACCTACCTTCCTACTCGAAGTTTTATCGACTTCTCACTTCCCCTGTTGTTTTGGTATAACTTTCAGTCATTCATAAACTCATTATCGCTTGACAGTCGTGTTGTAACTTGTAAAGGCGAGAAAAGGCGGCCATGTCCCGGTATTAACCTTTGCACTCACCATAACTTGCACAACGTCTCTCGTTTCAAGTTTAGCGTCAAAAACAAACCCGACCGAAATGCTTTAACAAGAAGATAAATGTACATGCAGCTGCCTTAGTAATCTAGTTTAGACGATTGTCTGTTCATTTTCGAAATAAATTCGCAATCAACTGAGTGGACTAAGAATGCTTTCCTACAGCTGTATTGCTAAAAATAAACTATCTATACTGTTTTCATGTTTTATTAAAATGTAGTAATTTAAGCTAACTATCGAATGTCATACATTCATCGCTATTGGCATGCGTAATTGGTCCAGACATTCTGAGCCTTTTAATTACATTATTTCAAATAACTTACTGTACTTTATTTCTACATAAGTTAAGTCTTCTTTTTTCAGCAGCTAATTCCAACCTCGTATTAACAGCCACATTGCCTTGGGAAGGAACAAGTTCATCACCTCATAATAGGAGAGAGAGAGAGAGAGAGAGAGAGAGAGAGAGAGAGAGAGAGAGAGAGAGAGAGAGAGAGAGAGAGAGAGAGAGAGAGGATCTACCCCCGAAGAGTTTGACAGAATTGGATACTTTACAAGAGAACATTCATGTTTTGGCTGTGGATTTAAGCGAACACATTTACCGAGAGCTGGTCAAAATGAACGTCCAATGCAAGGAATCTTTTTATCCTTTACGTCACCCATGTTGAAACGACTGGAACCTGAATGGAATAAATGATTGATTGATTTCAAAGTGTCCCATTAGTTAGACATTGATGAATGACGTTAAATTCATAACGTTTTTGGATGTCACTCATTCTATGTACAAGGTGACCTCAATACACCGAATTCGAAAGGAAGAGTTAGTGGATTACCAAAATCGTTTACAATATCAAATCTAAGTTCAAGAGTATAATTATGTACAGCGTGTGGTGTGTTAGTGACTAAACACTTTTGGTACAGTACTAAAATAAAACCACTTCTGTTCAAAACGTACACGTGTTACCGCCAACACAACAGGGTATACAAACTGTATACCTTGGCAGGATATCTTTATATCTTTATGTATATTTAATATCTTTATGTATATCTTTATCACTAGTGATACAACAGAGTCTGTGGAAGAACATCAATGCCATTGTTCAGACTGTGGACGATTACTAATACTAATTACGAAAACGTTCTTTTGAATTTGGGTCACCGTGTGTCTTGGTGACTTCCTTTCTGGGATTTCGTTTACCATCCAATTCATTGTGGACTGAATACGTTCTGTACCTCCCAATAATATCAAAAACATGAGGGTTGTACATTTAAATGTACATTCTATTAAAAGCTTTGCGAATATCATCTCTATACTTCTTGACTTCTACAAGAATAGAAGATTAGTCAACTTTTATGCAGTTTACAAAGATGTGTGTAACTTGTGAGTTAAACCATCATTGGTCAGATGTACGTGACTGGAAAAGTTTTGGTTTCGATGTTTGGACATAGGAAGTGGAAAACTATGCCCACGACTTGTGGTCATGACTTCCAACGTTCAGTGAAAAAAGGTAACGTTTTAAACGGTAACCGCAGTGTCAGAAGAGAAATCCGACACCAAGGAAATAACCACATTCAGGACAGGACTGTCATTGATATGGATATCCTAGAACAGCCATTACAGGAGGACCCTGTTTGACTGTGCCTAGTTTAGAGACTCTAATAACGATACCCAGTGTCCTTTGGGCACCACAGATTTGTCACGAAACTGTTGTACAGTGACTTTTTTATATTCCACTTCGATCGTTTTGATGTGTATTTTATAGATGTAGTGAACCAGTTTGCTTTATTTAGTTTTCTCATTTGTGTTCTATTGACAAAATATTTTGAAATAAACCTGTCCTGAAAAAATTTAAAATTTCTTATCTTGTCTGTATTCGTTTGAAACGTGAAATTCCCTGCACTATCGCTACCTCTTCTGTCTCTGCTCCCTCTTCCTCCACTTTAAAAATCAACACAAAACACTTAGATCGTGCTAATTGGGAGGCTTTGTTTCTTCATCATCTATCTAACAGGTTAATTGCTGGACACAGCGGTTCAGGCAAAACCAAATTTGTCAAACGTTTGATCGAACATAAGCATCATTTTATCGATAGTCCACCTCAGCGTATCGCGTTGTGTTTCAATCGGCGTTCAGCCTCCTGCGAGCAAGTCAACGCGATTCCACACTGTTTGTTGAGAGCATTTCTGGCGAAGACTACGAGATCGTTTCTGACCCCAGTCAATCTAATCTGGTAATCTTCGACATGTTAGGATAAGACGAAGAAGAAATTAAATTGTGGTCTATGCGCAAATGGCATCATGTTAACGCCAGTGCCATTTACATTACTCAAAATTTCTTTCAACACAGTAAAAACCAACGCACCATCAGTCTCACTGCTATTTACGTGATCTTGTTCTTTTGTTTTTTTTTGTTTTTTTTTTAAAAAGCCTTAGAGGTAAATCGCAAGTACAAGTGTTAGCCAAACAGTTAGGAACTCCTTGACTGACTTACACGTATTTAATCGTGGATTTAAAACCCACCGCCCTCAAGTGTTTGCGATTTCTTACCCATCTGTTTCAACACTAGGTTAGAGACGATGGAAGTTCGCCCTATGAAATGTCGCGGTTGATGGTTGTGCAGTCTCTAGTGGCATTGTAGCCCAACACGGTAAGTGGGAGTCCTTGCTGCACTGGATGAACTTAAAAGTTGTATCTGGTGTGTGTTGGAGATGCTTCTTCTTCCTCCGAGGTCGCCTTTCAGCAGCAAGCAAGTGTAACTTGTCCTCGCCGGCTTTCAAATCAGTGATCACAGCGTGTCGCCAGCTGAGCTTGTCTAGAGCAAGCTCTGGTCAGGTGTTGACATCGATGTCAAGGACTTTCATGTCGCGCTTGCAGGCATCCTTGAGGTGGAGATGTGGCCGTGCGATCGACCTTTCCCCAGAATCATATGCCGCACCTGCAAAGTGCTTTTGATGCTTCCAGTGCACACACCATATCTGTGTATAAATGACTCACCGTAGATAAAGCTCTTTCCATTACGTGAGAGGGTCTACTATAGGGAGCTGACCCGAGAGATCAGTGAACAGTGAGTAGAGTGATCGGGTTGTTCGTAGTCGACATTGTATCAGCTGCAGAGCTAAATATGAAGTCGACCATATCAGCTGTAGATCAGAACCAAAGCAGATGTAGACCTGAATAGCAGGTGATCGGGCGTTGCTGACCGTGATTGGATGGCGTTGATTGCTTGATTGCCCAACCTAGAATACTAACGGCATGATTTGCCAGTGTGACTGCTAGCCGTGTGTGTTGGTGACTGAGTGTATAACTCGATGCATGTAAATCTTTTAGCCGTGGGCTAATTTGGGGGGAGGCGTTCGTAAAACTGACTGTAATTTTGGGACTATTTTGATATTTGTATATATGTTCCTTTCTGTTTATATAATTTCACTATTTGAATGAATACATTTGACTATATGAGTAAAATATAACATTTTTGACTGTTTGAGTAAAACGCATCATTCTTGTTTTTGGTGTAATCACTGTAAATGATTAACCCCTTGTTCTTGGGTCATGTAAGGTCATTTTTTGTGTCATCATTATTTAAGGTGTGCGGTTAATGTTATGCTATGTTAATTAGTCCAATATGTGTATCGTATAAGCGCACATATTAAGCTCAATTAATTTTCATTCGAATTTTTTGTCATTAAACATTGCAATTGTTCAACAGTCGGTTGGGACCCTCTTCTAGAACGGATATATATTGTCTCTAGCTAAAATATTTAGTGTACATCAATGGCCAAATGACCTTCATTAGCAGAATTGTAACCTAATATTATCAAAATATTTTGTTATATTTATGAATTGTTGTTATTTGTTTGTGTCATGGAATTGTATAAATTCTTTTATGTATTACATTACGGATAGTATTGCCATTGAGTGGATCTAGTATAAAGGCTTGCACATCTTCAGCTGTAGAGGTATGTACGTTTGTTAATTTATTGTATATAAGATAAACTATTGTACTAAATGTACCACGTTTATTTTTGTATGTTTGCTATGTAGCTTTGGTTTACGCAGTATAATGCTCATATTTATATTATTGTTTGCGACTTAGCACATGATTTATATTAGTAATAGAAGACTACATTTTTAAGAAATGTTTAGTACAATAAGATTATACTTCTAAACTTGTAGTTTTGTAATTTGTGTAACTTATCCTGTATAACAATATTACGTTTATATGCCCGTGTCATGTACAGTACACTGTATTGGATATGTGTTCAGCTATCCGGAGTGGGTAGAGTTGTGTAGAGCTGTGAAGAGATGTGTAGAGCTGACCAGGTTGTCCGGAGTGGGTAGAGCTGTTTGGAGTGTCCAGAGTGGCTAGAGTGACCAGAGTGACCCGAGCATTCAGTTTTATCGAAGTGACCGAGGTCGACGTGGTGCAAGCTGTAAAGTCAACCACAGGAATTAATCTTAGCAGCTGTGAAGCTGAACTGTAGCCACCGTGGAGCTGAAATAAAGTGTGCTGATAATGGTGTATATCTCCTTACATATAATCTTGTAGCCTTGGGCTAATTTTGTGGTTCGTAAAACCCCGTGAATCTTTCAAGATTGTAAAGGTAAGTTGTATGTCTGTCACTTTTTGTTTGCATACTTTCGCTATCTGAGTGAATTTTATTTTACTACATAAGTAACATTCTACATTATTTGCTTGTTATATCGATCTTTTTATATAATATCATTGTGAATCATTCACCCCGTGTCTTCGTATTTTGTTAAGATATTTATTTGTATTTTTCATTATTACAAATTCTGCGTTCTTATGTTAACTAATCCAACATTAGGATTGCATATAAGCACACATTTTTGACAATTAATTCATCATTCAAGTCATTCATTATTAAATATTGTATTCAGATTTCCGACCTAACAATCCTTTTAAATGGCTAAAATAGTTGCCAAAATTTGCCTTTCATCAAGAGATTCTTTTTTTGGCTTGGAAGCTCGAGTCGATAAAATCAAAGACCACTAATTTGATACTTTGGACTGCCGTTCTAAAATACAACTAAACTATTTATCTAATATCGACTGACAAAATTTCAATATGTCACTTAGACATAGTCATTGATGTAAATTTAGGGACAAAAACACGTACGCTAAGTACTAGAATAAATTATTAAAAACATGAAATAGTAAAATTTAAAACTCTACTATTTGACTCAGATTGCACAGGTGGCTAACGCAAAATTGGTATTATATTATATCCACTAGTTATCCCAGTTCAGCGTGGTTGCAAGGTATGTTGTCGGTGATACACTACATGAGGAAAGTCTTGCTGTTTTGTCTATGAAAGGCACAACAAGAGGGCAGGATTTATTCGAGTCCTTCACTAAGTTCGCTAAAGCGTGTGCGCGTACGTTTCTGTGTATGTGTATGTATTTAATCTTAATTTCAAAAACGTTGTCCCTGCACAAGCGTATGTTTGTGTACGTGTGTGTATGTGTGCTTGCGTACGTTTCTGTGTTTGTATCAAAACAGGAACGAATTGTCCCTGAATAAGCGTACGTTTGTGTATGTGTGTGCATGCGTGATTTTAATCTTTGGTTTTCCCAAAAAGTATCTGAGGTCAGTTTAGGCAAGAAGCGATCCGTTCAATTAATAGTATTAAATAAACGAGATAGTCGGTTAAACGTCATATTATAAAGCCAACAACATCCTTACCTATTTTTCAGCTAATGTGTTAAGATATATTTGAGTTTGCCACAACAAAGTTAAGATATATTTTTCTGTTTGATCTGATACCATTTGTTCATTTAGTTTCTGACAAAATGGGTTTATAAAGTTATTACCCTCTGGCAATGAGATGATTTGATAATAAATACCAATGAAAAGTCATTCGGCATAAGAAGAATAGAGTCAGTTTAACCCATGTTATTAAAATAACGTTCGAAACATAATTTATGCAAAGATGCTACATCTATATCCTTTTACATGCCTTATATTTCTTCTAATATTATTGTGACAATTTTGTTTCTCATTTCTTAATTCAGACGTATTGATACGTTTTGAATAGATATATGTTGAATAGATATACAGTTGGTTTAACTGTTCTCCACTGACGTCATCAGCCGAGTACCCGTCTTTCTACGTAAGTAATTTCGATAAAGATCAAAAAAAGTACATTTTAAAAAATGTATTTGGATTTTATGATTTCCTATAGAAGATAAACAATTATTCTACACGATTTGGCCTCTAAGAAATAACATTACTGACTTTTAAATATGAAAGTCATTTCCCCCTACTCTCTCTATCTGTGTGTATGTGTGTGACTATATCCACGCATCATTACAGACACAGTAAAGCCTGTATGTCATGTAGACCTAAGTCAATTGAAAACGGCTTTCAGTACTTGAATAAAAGTACTTGACCATAAAACACAGTCATGCGTTTACAACCTCTACGTTTTAGTTACCCTTTATAATTACAACAAATGTTGCTCTTGTAGTCTTGTTTTCGCTTAAGTCA
Source organism: Unio pictorum (assembly GCA_030141615.1). NCBI lineage: Eukaryota > Metazoa > Mollusca > Bivalvia > Unionida > Unionidae > Unio > Unio pictorum. The sequence goes on along the minus strand of JARLTB010000192.1, from coordinate 252,375 downwards.
CTCGAGTGTGAGGACCAATCCTTTCAGTTCATCACCTGGTGACTTAAAAGTTTAAACCTCGCAAAAAGAATTCTGAACATAAAAGAGACAATGTGCTGTAAAGAGAACATTCGGATGGAATTCCGCCTGAACAATGTTGGATTAACTCATAATAGTCCTAATCTGTTTTCAACGTTGGAGGTACCCTTTCTCTCTCTCTCTCTCTCTCTCTCTCTCTCTCTCTCTCTCTCTCTCTCTCTCTCACACACACACACACACACACACACACACACATATATATATATATATATATATATATATATATATATATATATATATATATATATATATATATATATATATATATACACACACACACACACACACACACTACTATGCCAAATGCAAATTGATACTAAACTTTTCTTTATATTAGTATATCCCCAATCACTTTCAAACAAAACTTAGGAGTGGTTCTTAAATCCGGTCTAAATTTCACGGAGACGACCAAACATTGTGTGTTTGCTGTTATCGTATTTTTTGTTGCAAGAGTCTTTCTTGCCTATTGTCACAAATTCATTTACTGCTGACCTGCGATGGACGATATAATTAAAAGCTGCATATACATACACCACTACACGTAAATAGCCGAATGGGCCAAATAATTGATTTTGTTTTTATATTGTTTGGTATCGTATAGGAACCACATCACTGAATGATGCTGACTTAAACACAGCTATATTCCAATAACATGTATAGCATGATCATGTTGATGGGGGTTATTTTCTTTCTACCCTGGTCACGTCTTAATGTATTGGCTTTAAATTGTTAAACTAAGACTGAACACATATATACATTTCGAAGTATACGACCATTGCCTAGACACAACGTTGATGTCGCTACACATACACACACATTCGGTCACAAATGAGCTACCGCGCCTTGCCACTACATCAGTCGCTTTTTACGAATTGCAATAGTGGACGTCCAGCATACTCTCTATACCCAAATATGCAGGGGCAAATTTATAAAATTCCAGTGTTTTTTCAACATTAGTCACTTTTATTTAGGACTTATGGGACTGCGGACAACAGGAACGATTTTTTTACCTCCGAAAATGAAAAGCTTTGCAACGTGCAAAACATACGCAACTTCGAGTTGACAACAGAAGGGCTCCAATAAGCATTAGCAATTTTAGGCTTTGCAAAAATATGTATTAGCACATTTTTCTCGAACAATGGTGGTTAGTCTAAAGTTCATTTCAAGAGATATATATACCTGACCTCAGTAAGTCATGAACATTAATGTAATGCGGCCACGTGTTTGAAACTAATTTGTTTCTCTTAACATACAGACGCGACCTCCGAGTTTGTCTGAATAGTGATACTATCCAAAATTCGATAGTATATCCACAGGTTGCAATGTCGCGTATTTAGCGGCTATGACAGAGAGGGCCCGCAGGGGTTGGTGAAAATGGATGTTTGGGATAATAACGGTTGTAAATTTGATCCTCTATCCTTAACCATAGTCTGTCGCAGGTCCATTATATATCGTACCTCGCCTCTGGTCTTACAACGTATTTACCTGGCACAATTACAGTTATACTGCAAGTCATATAGGTCATGTAAGATTTAAATATTGACTATTTCAGTAATAGTTGTGTGTAGTGTCAATTTTAAATAAGCATTGAACCTTAAAGTGGAATGAATTGATCATTAAGATTTTATCACATTTAAATCTTAGAAGTCTTTGTAAAGGTTCACTTACATGTTTTGCTTCATGTTTCCCAATGTCAGTGTTAAAACTTCAAAGACCATCTTTTCGACAGTCAAATTGACCGGGATATCTTAGCACGGTAGACAGCTGAACTACCGATCAATAACTATTTGATAGGAGCCCATGTCGAATAGTCATTCTTAAAAGGGAAACTTTATATAACGTTATTCAGAGATTCTCACTGACGGAAGAATTATTTATCTTAGCTAAACTTTAGGAACTACTGCTTACGATTGGTCCGAGTGAAATTAAGACGTCACCATGGAAGTAATGTGAATTTAAATTGACTACATTGGTCGATATTCTTTAGTCCGAACATTTTAGACCTGGAAGTTTGGCTCCGATGAAGCCTACAAAAGAATAGTGCTTTCCTCGTTATAGAAGAAAAAGGAGCAGGTGTCTGTCTTGCGAGAAATGACATGGTTAAGTACTTGGACGCACACTTTCCAAAGTGAACTGCATTAAGGTACGCAATTTAATTTTCACGTAATATTCTATTTATTTTTTTTAAATTGTTTCTTTTATGCATGTGATATGACGAGGATCCATATTATGTATTATTTATTTGGATGGAAATTTGGAGTTGTTATGCAGTTTAGCTTCTTCAATGTCATGGACATGTGTTGATGATACAGATGTTATACAATTGTTCTTTTAAATTTTACAGGTATTAGTTCATTGATAGAATTGATTGCATGCGATCCGAACTTTCATTTGTGTCGGATTTTATAAGGGTTATATGACATAAATATGAAAAAATTTCCTTTGTGTAATATGACAATACTGATTATCTTGAGTTAACGATAATTACATGTTATATCTGACTTTGTAATGTTTAAATAACTATGTAGGTTAAGAATTGAAGTGAGTTAGAATTTGTGAAATATATGCAATAGTAATAGAACATGCAGTAGCATTAGCAAATTAACACTGTAATTTTCTAAAGACCGCTCACGTGGTAATATATGGCTTGTCGCTGTGAAGCGAGGGTAATGTACAACCGTATCAAATCAGAGTTTACGCATTGTATAGGTAGCTAGTATGCTTCTGGTTAATGTAAGTGTAAGTGATGAATTTTATGTATGGATAGAAAGTGGAACATATAGAGTTTTAGGGATAATTTTGTCCTTTAAGGAAAGAGCTTTATGGGAGAGAGATGGGACAATCCGAAGGCGGAAATCTGGAGAGAAAAAAAAGAAAAGAGAACTGACGAGCTTAGAATAGAGGAATAGGAAGTCCAGAAAGGGATGAAGCGGTTGGAATAGAATGACTCGAGGAAATAGGAAACGTTGGAACACGGTCGAGACGAAGGTGATTCATTCACCAATCCAATCAGTCGTGGACATTGCGCTCTTTTCACCACTCGTTATGATGATGAAATAGATCCAGATTAGACTGCCATTAAATCCTGTTGACATAACTTAAGCTGAAACGAAGTTACCACTATTAATTCGTTTGATTAAATTTGTTATTGTTCTTGTCTAAGGGGCTCTGTATTTTATTATTTCTTCCCAATAATCTTGCCCAGTTCTGTTAATGTTCTATATATTCACTCACACCAGGTCATAACATCGAGGGAGGTCATTCCCTAGATAACGCAGCTAAATCCAATTAGCTCCCCTCTTACTAAGAGGGAGAAGTTACCTGATGGTATGTTTTATAATGTGATTTCACATACCTTTAAGTAGCAAGTGTTTACCTTATTTATATCCTCATACATTCGTTTTCCAATACACGGTCATCATGTTGACTCCCGAGAAAGCGATCTGCTAGATCGATTGTAACGTATGTGAACATTTATGGACGACAATAATCGAAAGTGTGATTTAGCACAAACTGGATTGACTGTCGCGCGCTATAATATTACAATGAAAGCTGCAAATGTGATAGAATTGTACTACGTTTTTTTTGTTATGAGAGACCCAACATTTGTTGTTTTTTTTTTTTTTTTGGAAGAATTTAGTAAATGGACGAGATTGTCAAAGTCCAGAACGATCAATAATTTGGGTCTGGTGGATTTTCGATCACGTGTAAGGTGCGGAGAATTCAGCAGTGAGGATTAAACAAACTGCATCGCAAATGATATTGGCATCTGTAGCCCAGTGATTTTTTAGTTTAGTGTCAGCAAATTTAGCTGAAAGTAACGTATTCGTTTCTCGCACGAAGTATTTAAACATATCGACATTCAATGTAACACATATCTTTAAATATATGCTGCATCATAGTGGTCTTTTTACATCACATTTTTCTATGTTGCCATGACCAGGGGAACAGTCGTTTTGTTTATTAAGGAGTGATAAGCTTCTTTATTTGGCCGTTTTGCAATTGCTTCCTTTTGATTTTAGTACAGTATTAAATAACTTCCAGAACTGAGGATGGACCGGACTGATTACCTGCACATCGACCAGTAATTTTCAAAATGTACCTAATGAGTGGTGCTCCGCTCTATGTCAATATGAATTAAATTCAAACCATTCGTGCACGAAGCGAATTGGTAATTTTAGCAACATTTGGAGACGCTGCGGTGAAGCTTCAATGAGAAACCGACGCATATCTCATTCGCTACGATGTGTGGAATGAGCTATAGTATTAAATGGTAGAAACATTATTCATATTTAACTTGAGTAAATGCGCCCATATGACCACGTATACGTATGTTCTAACTGAGGGTTGTTTAATACCTTGATATCTTATACATATAAAACCACTCATAGTCCAGTTAGCAAACAATTTGTAATTAAGACAAATACAGTCATCAAAGGGCGAGTGCGATGTTAAAGAAATGTTATTGTTAGTAGATGGAATAGTCCTATGTACGTCATAAAGTGCATTGTTATAACATGGATGATTGCGCTGGTAAAAATAAAAGGCAATACAATATATTATGTAGCACTACACCGCAGTTTTTAACTCTTATCCCTAATCAGGCATGCTCGACTACGAAGTATAATAGGAAGCCAGATTTCCTTCGGATAACTCAGTGTTAGAAATTTTAAGTGGCGAGAAATGATGGACAAACGGATGTACCGGAAGAAATTATCCTACCAGGTTTGCTAATTGATGAGAGAAAAAAAGGCATTACAATGTATACGTAATGATCTATCATGCTTCTCAAAAGGATCGCAATAAAGAAGCTAGGGAACGCATGTTACTTACTGAGATGCGGGTTGGGTCGCGAGCGCACGAAAAAGTACGGAAACGCGCATAATTGTATGGCAAACCGTACCCACAGTAATAAGCCCTTGGTTAAGGTCAAAAATTGCTAATTTGATTATATTCCTTCCTTTCAATATTTCAGTGTGGACCACTATTAGGTCATGTGATCTGGTTGGTACCATGGATTCCATACTTCTGGGTGACAACAGTGATTGATGCTACTTTGTTAGAATACAGAGGCTGGCAAGGTGCCAAGTGGCTCACTTTACTCAGCAACTGGGACTACATTCTGTTGGATATTACATCTGCGTTGGATATGTTGTGTGCCATATTCATAGCTTGTAAAAGAAAGGATATTGTGAACGGTAGTGTGGATATTTCTCATGCGTGTTCATTTCACTTATATTTAGCTTTATTTTCATTTTCTGTAGTGAGAAGGGCACTGAAGAATAATGTTATATTCGAACGAAATTGCACCCTCTTGGTATAAAAACTGAAATGAATGTTCAATAATTGAAATAAGACATGATGAGCAAATTATCCAAAAATCACTGTGTTCCAAGGAGTTTATGCTCTCCCACATATACCGTGTGTGTGTGTGTGTGTGTGTGTGTGTGATTTGGATTTTTAACAACTATTCAGTCATATCGATATTATGTTTGCAGTGTGGCAGTTTATAATGATGTCTAGCATTATGGCATCATGTCGCAGACATGTCCCACCCAGTCACATAATCTTGACACCAGACCGACCAGTCCTAACACTAACCTCCTAATGCTGACATTGATGAGTAACAAGCTAGGCAGCTGTTAGTACCATTTTCAAAGATAATGCAACATGTGACAGAATTGTGTGACTGCAAATAGTATCGCAGGCTTTATGTAAATATTTGGGGAAATTAGGGAAAGAAACAAACACGTTGCATATATATATATATATATATATATATATATATATATATATATATATATATATATATATATATATATATGTGTGTGTGTGTGTGTGTGTGAGAGAGAGAGAGAGAGAGAGAGAGAGAGAGAGAGAGAGAGAGTCACATTTAAGGCTGAAATGATACGCCTCGTTTGTCGATTATGAGATTTATTGCGAGATGACATGGTACGAAATAAACCAGACTCGAAAGGTTTACTTTTTCCATATTATATTCAATCCCAGGACCTTCACCTGCATGAAAGACGAGTGTTCTTCATCTTCACAACCCGTTTTGTTTTGTTTTTTTATGGTTTAACGCCAATTTCAGCAAAAGATATGCTATGCATGGCGGCCATTATTAATGGTGGAGGAAGAATCCAGAAAACCCCGGAAAGAACCACCGACCCACGAGAAGCTACTGGCAAGCTTTCTCACATACCCACATTGGCCGAATCCGAGACTCAAACTCACTCAGACAGAGGTGAGATGGCAGTGATCCGTAACGGACAGCACTTTAGACCACTCGGGGCCCCTTCACAACCCGTACCGCTCGATGTATTTATTGTCCGTGTCAAGAACTTTAGTAAGAAGGCCAGAAGCTTTTTGTTAGTATGGCGGGGAATTGATTTCAATACCCGTGAAGCACTGGAATCATGCTCCCTACACGTGTAAATATCTCCTGACAGTTAGCAAAATTGTGCTTGCCGCGTAGAACCTACAACAACAAAAACCATTCGGAACTATCCTTAATGTCTGAAGGGGAAAAAAATATTAATCATACCTTTGAAATGATAACAAATACAGAGCTTAACCAGTTTATTCTCCCTACAGACAATGCATAAAACCCTGAAATTTAGACTACAACTAATCGTTTAAAATAATTATTGAAGTGTCATCCTCCAGATATCTTGCTGTATTTGATTTACATCGCAGCTTTTAATTTACACGAAAGGGCTCTTCTGCATCGCTCCAGTTGTCTACTACAACAAACATGCCTACAATCAATATATAGATCTCAGTGATTAATAGGTAGTAAACAGTCTGCGAATAAGCCCACTGGCCTAGCCGGTCGGGTGGTTTTCGGTCTCTGGTCGAATGATTCAGCGGTTGCTGGCCTGAGACTTTCTGTTCGAACACCGGTGGAGCCAGCGGGCAGAGGATCAATCTCACAGACTGGCGGTCCGGATCTCCCTCTAATATGGTCGGGCTTTAAGCTGACTCATCGGCTGAATTCTCTGGTGGAGTGAACTGAGTTGTCTAACGTGAGACGTGAGAGGGTGCAGTAAAATGACTCGCTTGTTCACTTAAACTTCTACAATATTACCTAGACCTTCTGGTTTGAAGTTTTACGGTTTCAAGTGCCTGCCAAATTATGGGGATCGGTAATATATGGTGATCTACTATCAAGGGCAGTTCGTGTAGACTGTTCACGGAAGTGATCATTATCCTTCCTGGCCCGACATAACATACCGGTCGGAGTCCGAGTCAGAACTCGAATATTCTGAGCTAGACTCCAATCGAGTAGCCCTTGGTACACCCGGTTTCTTCCGAAAATGTTTCATTGGGACTGGACCAAGCAAATTGGAGTAGGTCTTTAAGTTTCTTCACGTAGGCCCTGCAGCAGCCTCACCCCTATCTGGTGTAGTGGCCAGATAAGCGTCGACAGAAAGCTGGGGGTGCCACCCAAACATAAGAAAATGGGGCGATAATTCTGTGGAATCATTCTTAGTAGCATCATATGCGTGTACAATTGGAGCAATGTAAGGTTTCCAGTCTTGTTTCTGCTCTTCCTCTAATGTCCCTAGCATTTTTAAGATTGTTCCATTGAAGCGTTCACTGTGGGTGAAACGGAGAGGGCGTAACTTCTTTATGTTTGCTAATTTGCACAACCTTTTATAATTTTACCCTCGAAACTACGTCCCTGATCGCTGTGTAACCTATCCGAGAAATCGTAGTATCAAAAGATGTGCTCAAAAAAAGCTTTAGCTGTAGTCTGAGCCGTCTGATTGAGGCAAGGAACGACCTGAGCATACCTGATGAAATGATCAGTTATCACCAAGATATTCTCAAACCCTACCTTAGATCGCTAAAGAGACAAAACGTCTATGCAGACAAGCTCCATTAGGCGAGTGGTTAAAATTGGGGTTAACTTGGACATTGCCTTAACCCGGTTCTTTCTCCGTATGCACCGTTCGCAAGACTCCACCTTGCGGTTCACGTCCTTCTCTAGACCCAGAAAATACAACTTTTGCCTAAATAACCAGAGTGTCTTTTTGTCTTGATGGTCCATATCGTTGTGGATACCTTTCAAGGCTAGGTTCTGTGTGTGTGTGTGTGTGTGTGTGTGTGTGTGTGTGTGTGTGATCTAAGAATGTACAAATCAATCAAACGCTGTATTTCTATTATTACGTTCGAGTTAAAGCAGTATTCAACTTATAGCTTCATTAAATGGCACATCCTTGTAACTTCATGTAAAACTATTGATGGATTTTTGTGTCACGCTTACTAAATAGTTTGCATCTCACAGGAACATGATCAGTTTAGTTAATAAAACATTCCTTCAACAGTTTTGCATTAACTATTTTCTCTAAATACTTGGTGCTGGAGTCATCTATTTTCAGAGCTGGTTTGGTTAGATACAATACATTATATAAAATTCAGCCATGGCTGCTTAAATAGGGTGCGATGTAGGCTTTTGTGCTGAATAGTACTTTTGGTTAAGTGTGTAATATATTCAAAGTTATCTTTTTCTAAATGAACGAAAACATTTCAAATGTGTCAGTCAGAAACACCTGACATAGAACAAACACTTCAGTAGGTGAGTGACTGACTAACAGGAATGAAGCAACCAGAGGTGGCGTAAGGAGTACGCGGGGTCTAAGGACGACCATGACCGCGTGGGGTCAGAGAATCGGTATCTCGATTGGTATGCTAATACAAACACAGATTCTGTCTAGTTACAAAAAGTTAAAAACTGTGATCCAAGTTATCGGACTGTCGTTGTCCGCTAATGGTGTTATGAAAATGGCTGGATCTGTCTGCATCTGTGCTGCCACATATCAATTGTGTTACAAAGTTGACTAACGCAGCTTTGCGTGCATAACGTACGACCTTTATAAACGTTTCCAATTTACCGGAGAATATAGCTTGACAAACTCATAAGGACGACATTAGGCCTAAAGTGCAGGCCCCCATCAAGAGCGGGTCTGGGGTGGTTTCCCACTTACCACCGCCAAACGTAGTTCATGGAAGCAGCATACCCATGCAAAATGTATAATATCCTAGAGCAAAAAAATACATATCACGTCTAATTAGACCAGGCTAGAAAGCAAAACTTATCAGAACAAATGCAGGCAAGACATATAATTCCCATTTATTATAATTGTTAATTTGCAATTGCAATTGCAAATTAACGCGTCATGTCGACGATAATTTAAAGTTGGCTTTGAGCGAATTCATATCTGAGCTATCCTTTTATCCGTCAACATGTACTATTTATTTCGCTTTGCATCTCGGACCTGAAATGGACACTATAGAATATCTTCGAGTCAGACTAATTTGATATATATATGTATTAAATTTCAATTATTTTGTTATTTACTTATCTTAAACGTATCAAACTTTACTTGTGATATTTATACATGTCGTATTGATCTTTTTGTCCGTCAGGTGAGTGCAGAGAGACACCCTGGTATTTGAAAGTTTTGTGGATTCTTTATAACGTCATCAACACGGTGGCCATATTTGTTACACTGCTGTACTGGACGTTATTGCCTCCAAGTGAGTTATAAACAGCAGTCTGTTTTTGCACAATATCTATCTTTGCTTATGTATCTCTCTCTCACTCTCCGTCTTTCTCTGTCTCTGCCTGATCATCTCTCTCTCTCTCTCTCTCTCTTTCTCTCTTTCTCTCTCTCTCTCTCTCTCTCACACACATATATATATATATATATATATATATATATATATATATATATATATATATATATATATATATATATATATATATATATATATATATTGTAAAGTGCCGAATTTTGAATAAGCATTGAACCGTAAAGTCGAAAGCATTGAGCATTAAGATTTTATCACATTTATACCGGATAAGTGTTTGTCATGGGTCACTTCGACCTTCCCCTTTCATCTTTTCCCATATCAGTGTTAAACTTCAAAGGGGCCAGCTTTCCAATGTCACGGAATTGTATAAATCCTTTAATTTGTTAAATACATGAACATGGGTTACGTTTTTTCTGTACAACGATACCCGAGAGTGATTTGTATATTATCGTACGATATTTCGAAAACGTGAGTTCTGCTCATACTATGCTGCACATGCGAAGTGCTTTTCGAAACGTTATTAATGAAGGAACTTGTGGAACTGGGGAAACAGATTGGCTACGAGTGGGAGTCCCTGAAAAATTTCTTTCGTGTAGAACACGTTAGGAAAAGGGATCATAAAGAAGTACAAGGAGAAGCCACGAGGGAGTTGATAGAATTAGAAAAGAAGGCTGAAAGGGAAGCCAAGGAAAGAAAATAGCTTTTGAAAAAGAATTGGAGAATGGGAAGATAGAAATTGAAAAACAGGCCGATAAAGATCGGATATGATGGGAAAGGGAAGCAGAGAGGAAAAATATAGGGTTAGTAAAGCAAGCAGAAATGTAGAACTACTCAGATTAGTAGATGATAGGAAGTTATAAAGGGAAACACAAGTGAGGTTAGAAGCTTTTGGGTTAGAAGATAGAAAAAGGGAGAGGGAGTATCAAAGACAATCTTAGCTATTGCAACTAAAAGGGAAGGGTAACATGATTTTAACTGAGAGATACAAAGTTTGAACTCAACACAGATTACATGGATGGTTATCTAAACAGGTTCGAAAAGTACGACACTGTGCAAAAGTGGAAAACAGAAGATTGGTCGCTTCATCTTAGCGTGATTTACCTCGCATTGAAAGACGCAATTCTGAAGAAATACGAGTTAACCGAGCACGGGTGCTGCAAGACGTTTACGTATAGCAAACCCGAGAGAGGCGAGACATTTACCATGTCTTAAGTATGATGAGCTGTTACTTGCAGCGATCGGTGGAATGACGAAGTCAGGACATTTGAGGGTCTTATCACTTGTTTGCTTCGGGATCAACGGTTGTCAACTTGTGCCAAGGAGTTTTATTTGTTCTTGAGGGAAAAGTCCTTCATCAATAATATATGATATGGCCACACAGGCAGATTTATTCGCTGCAGCTCGGGATGGTTCTCAGAATGTCATCTCGCGAGACAACAAAGGTGGAAATCAGATCAAGGACCAAGAACACAGGGAACCTGATAAACCTGGTAGGGATAAACAGAGAAGACAAAGACAAGCAATGTTTCACTTGCAAGGAGTCATATCTCTCCCAAGTTTCCTAAGCGAAAGGGACCAGTCCAAAGAGTCGCGGTGGCTATTGAAGTCAGACGGTCAGTAGATCGAAACCTCGCTGTTTCCCAGAAGGCAACGCTGGATAGTGTACCCGCCAGTGGTGCGTGCCGAGATGTAATACAATAGATTGGCAGATGTATTTCCACGAGACAAAGATACCGACGGCAAATGACACTGTCAACGGACACGAAGTGACCGTTTTACGAGACACATCATGCACTAGTGCATCATGAAACTAAGCCTCGTTCGCGGTAACCAATTGCTTAGGATTAAATCGCCTTTTATGATACTGGACCAGACAATCGATCACGTTCCTGTCGCAAGGATAGATATCGAAACACCTTTCTTGACCGGACCCGTGGACAGCCCGATCTATCACTTTACGATTGGCAATGAACAGGGATCTAGACTCCCAACCATGTCCGATTTTCCGATGCCCAATCATCCAAGCAGTGCAAACCAGAGCTCAGGTAAAAGAGGATAACAACCCTCTACGTACGTTAAAAATACCGGAAACCATTCCTGATATCTCCAGCGAAGTGAGCAGAAACATGATGCGTCTTTACGTGCAAACGCAGATAAAGCATTATTGGGTACCGTGAGGATGTGTAAGAGCGGGGGTTCCTTTAAATTTCTACTCCGAAAAGGTTTAATGTACAGAAAATACTCTACACTTGATAGGAAATTCATGCAACTATAGGTTCCTCAGAAATGTAGGTCCCATGTACTCATAATCGCGCACTAGTCGAGTATGGCGGGTCATTTAGGCATGAAGAAAACAACATATAGGGTATTAAGACAATGTTATTTGACCTGGTGTTAATAGTGAAGTAGCGCGGTTTGGTCGCTCGTGCGATGTTTGCCAGAAGACGGTCTGTAAAGGAAGGGTAACTAGATGACCGTTAGGTCAGATGCTTGAGGAATGATTATAGTATTTTGCAAGAACACTTGCTAGGCAGATTGATCTGTCTACACTTTAATTTATATCTGAAAATTATCCGCAAAATGGTGTTTTGAATAGTAATTTTACTCACAGACTATTTCGGTTTCAAGTAATATCAAAAATAGCATTGTTGGAAGGCAGAAATTTAATTTAATGATTTTTATTTTACAACAATGCTGCTTCCTAGTCTGAAGATATTTTTAAAATTATGTTTGCGTATATTTGTGAACATATATATTTTTACTGCTATTTTTATTTAATGGTGCAGCCCTTCCGTTCACATTTCTTTCCGACGTTTCTAGAATAGACTACTATTTACTTACTTGTTATTGTATGATAAATGTCAATGAGTTTTGGGAGTTTTATTCCATTTTAAACATTGAAATGAGCCCAATTTACTTCATTCATACTTACTACTTACTGCATTATTTTATACGTTTCATTGTAATACTGTTATTTTATGTATATTTAACGCTACACAAAAAAATCCAATAAAGGACATTTCTCGAAGTTATGTAATAAACTGGTAAATAGTTCGTTTTCCATTTCAGAGCATGATCATTCCAGTATCAACAAGCACGTGATAAACTCCGTATTTGTGATCCTTGGTATATTTATTACAGCCAAGCCCATTCGCCTTTACCATGTCTACCAACCTATGGTTTTCGCCGTTATTTACCTCATTTTTAGTGTCATCTACCAGACTACTGGAGGTGGGGCGATATATAAACCATTAGACTGGGACTCACCTGGAAGAACCTTTGGGGTAGCAGTAGGAGTTGTCTTTGTGGCAGTACCAATAATCCACACATTTTGTTTCTTCCTGTCCAAGTTGCGACAACTGATCGGTGGAAAATGTTGTAAGAGGAAGACAAACAAGACAAACGAGATTAAAAATAACGGTGGTCATCCAATCAAAGTAATACAAGAACAGACCGGTTTTTAGTGATAGACGTTTAGAAAATGTTAGTTGGTAAAATGTATTTAATATACGGAGAGAGAGAGAGAGAGAGAGAGAGAGAGAGAGAGAGAGATGTATAGGCTTCAGCAGTGTTTTTAATTTCGATGTCTTTTCTGTTTGTTCATATTTTAATTAAACGCACAAGTGAACACACTTATATTTAGCTATTTTGCCGAGACCTCGTTTATAATATGAATGCTTAAAACATTCTTGGATATTGTAACGACAGTCTATGCATATATTCACTCGTGGAGTTGTTAAATAGGATGCTTTCTTCATAGGTAGATCTGCTCGTATTACAAATGTCACTTGGGTGAAGCTGAGCCCACGAAACAGAATACATCATGAAATGAAACTGCTGTATTTGGAACAAAAACATGAACATTTTACCAGTTTCATTCATTTTTCATTTCAAATGTCGAACTTTATGATAAAAATCATGAAATGAAACTGCTGTATTTGGAACAAAAACATGAACATTTTACCAGTTTCATTCATTTTTCATTTCAAATGTCGAACTTTATGATAAAAATCATGAAATGAAACTGCTGTATTTGGAACAAAAACATGAAAATTTTACCAGTTTCATTCATTTTTCTTTTCAAATGTCGAACTTTATGATAAAAATCATGAAATGAAACTGCTGTATTTGGAACAAAAACATGAACATTTTACCAGTTTCATTCATTTTTCATTTCAAATGTCGAACTTTATGATAAAAATCATGAAATGAAACTGCTGTATTTGGAACAAAAACATGAACATTTTACCAGTTTCATTCATTTTTCATTTCAAATGTCGAACTTTATGATAAAAATCATGAAATGAAACTGCTGTATTTGGAACAAAAACATGAAAATTTTACCAGTTTCATTCATTTTTCATTTCAAATGTCGAACTTTATGATAAAAATCATGAAATGAAACTGCTGTATTTGGAACAAAAACATGAAAATTTTACCAGTTTCATTCATTTTTCATTTCAAATGTCGAACTTTATGATAAAAATCATGAAATGAAACTGCTGTATTTGGAACAAAAACATGAAAATTTTACCAGTTTCATTCATTTTTCATTTCAAATGTCGAACTTTATGATAAACTCTTTAACGCATAGACACAGCTGAAAGTGTATGTCATTCATGACACTTTCCTCAGAAATTACTGAATCCAGCATATACAACCTTTAAGATTGTAAGACATATAACCTGAAAGACTATAAGACATATATAACCTAACATATTGTAAGACATACAACCTGAAAGCTGTAATACATATAACCTAAAAGACTGTAAACATATAACCTAAAAGACTGTAATACATATAACCTAAAGGACTGCAAGACATACAACCTAAAAGACTGTAAAACATATAACCTAAAAGACTGTAATACATATAACCTAAAAGACTGTAAACATATAACCTAAAAGACTGCAAGACATACAGCCTAAAAGACTGTAATACATACAACCTAAAAGACTGTAATACATATAACCTAAAAGACTGTAATACATATAACCTAAAGGACTGCAAGACATACAGCCTAAAAGACTGTAATACATACAACCTAAAAGACTGTAATACATATAACCTAAAAGACTGTAAACATATAACCTAAAAGACTGTAATACATATGACCTAAAGGACTGCAAGACATACAACCTAAAAGACTGTAAAACATATAACCTAAAAGACTGTAATACATATAACCTAAAAGACTGTAAACATATAACCTAAAAGACTGCAAGACATACAGCCTAAAAGACTGTAATACATTCAACCTAAAAGACTGTAATACATATAACCTAAAAGACTGTAATACATATAACCTAAATGACTGCAAGACATACAGCATAAAAGACTGTAATACATACAACCTAAAAGACTGTAATACATATAACCTAAAAGACTGTAAACATATAACCTAAAAGACTGTAATACATATAACCTAAAGGACTGCTAGACATACAACCTAAAAGACTGTAATGCATATAACCTAAAAGACTGTAAAACATATTACCTAAAAGACTGTAAAACATATAACCTAAAGGACTGTAAGACATATAACCTAAACGACTGTAAAATATATAACCTAAAAGACTGTAAAACATATAACCTAAAGGACTGTAAGACATATAACCTAAAAGACTGTAAAACATATAACCTAAAAGACTGTAAAACATATTACCTAAAAGACTGTAATACATATAACCTAAAAGACTGTAAAACATATAACCAAAACGACTGTAAAACATATAACCTAAAAGACTGTAAAACATATAACCTAAAGGACTGTAAGACATATAACCTAAACGACTGTAAAATATATGAACTAAAAGACTGTAAAACATATAACCTAAAGGACTGTAAGACATATAACCTTAAAGACTGTAAAACATATAACCTAAAAGACTGTAAAACATATTACCTAAAAGACTGTAATACATATAATCTAAAAGACTGTAAAACATATAACCTAAACGACTGTAAAACATATAACCTTAAAGACTGTAAAACATATAACCTAAAGGACTGTAAGACATATAACCTAAAGGACTGTAAGACATATAACCTAAACGACTGTAGACATATAACCTAAAAGACTGTAAAACATATAAACTAAACGACTGTAAAATATATAACCTTAAAGACTGTGAAACATATAGCCTAGAGAACTGTAATACATATAACCTAAATGACTGAAATATATATAACTTAACGGATTGTAAGACATATAACCTAAAAGACTGCAATACATATGACCTAAAGAACTGTAAGACATATAACATAAAGACTGTAAAATATATAACCTAAAATACTGTAAGACATATGACCTAGAGGTCTGTAAGACATATATAACACAGAGAACTGTAATACATATAAACTAAATGACTGCAATATATATAACTTAACGGACTGTAAGACATATGACCTAAAGGACTGTAAGACATATGACCTAAAGGACTGTAGGACAAATTACCTAAAAGACTGTAAGACATATAATCTATAAGACTGTTAGACATATATAACCTATAGAACAGTAATACATATAACCTAGGGAACTGTAGGACTGTAGGCCTGCCTGTGAAATGCAAATGACAATATGAAGTAATAACAATCATAATGTTTTGGTTTGTTTGTTTGTTTGTTTGATTAGGATTTTTAACGTAGCTTTAACAATTTTTCAGTCATATCGCTATGATGTCTGCAGTGAGGCAGTTTATAGTGATGTCTAGCACTGAGACATCATGCCGCAGACATGTAGCATGATGTCTCACCCAGTCACATTATCCTGACACCAGGCCGACCAGTCCTAACACCAACCTCTTAATACTGAGCGTCAACCGAGGCAGCTGTTAGTACCATTTTTGTAAGTCTTTGGTATGACTCGGCCGGGGATCGAACCGACGACCTCCCGCTTCCGGGGCGGACGCTCTAACCACTAGGCCACCGGAGCGGTTCATAATGTTTTGGTAAAATTAGGCTGACATCGAAGTTTATTCTAACAAGGTACAGGACCTAAGCTCTTTTCATCAATATTTGCCTTGTACAATTTTAACACGCTCATTTAACCGTATGTTACACAGCCTTCAGAAGACGTACAGTTTCTATGCATTTGTCCTGAGCAAATATTTACGATGTAGAATGTTACCTTGTTAATAAATCCCTTTTAAATAGGTTTTCAAGAAAATTAACAAAGAATAATAAACATGTTGAGGGGTGTTTTACACCACTAGAATTGACTAAAATTCTAATATTGTTCTGAGATATGGATTGCGAAGATTCGATTCTTGTCACAACTTGGAGAACTTTCGTTTGATATGTAGCACTAACTGAAATTACACAAATATAAATATGCAATAATTTATACAATGTTACAAAATCAACAGATAAAAACTGATAGAAGAAATGAAAGAAGAAATAACGAGACACTAATGAAAGATAACTAAAAGTGGAAATGGAAAAGCGAAATATAAATACTACTGACAGAAACTGGAGAAGACAAAAAACGAAACATAAGCGAACAATTAAAATAATAATGACACAAGAAAATGGAAAACGAAATACAAATGTCAGATAAAATCTGACATTGAAAATGCAAAATAGAAATTATAATAGAAATAATAATAGAAATAATAATTGAAATAATCGTCTGCTGCTACCGAGACTTACTTATGCGCTGACAAACACAATACACACGTTTTATTCATTGCTAACATATAGAAACAAATGAAAAACGATAATTGTCGAAGTTAGTGTAGAGCTTAGACTTCTTAACTAACTAGTCCGTAATAATTCTAAAACACTTTGCCCACATTTTATAATTCTTTAAGTAGCTATTTTATCCTTTCGAATGTTTAATTATTGAAATACATTTTTAGAAACACATTTGAAAAAGTCACACTTTCATTGGATGCTGTTGATTGTCTATGCTTCAATAATCTGCATATCTATGTATTTTCTATCCGTGTATATTACTGACAGTAACACACTAATAGCTCATATTCAGCTTCTCTAAGGCGGCACATCAGATACATCGGTGTATATAGTAATGTCTGAATATTAGCAGACTTATTGGAAACCAAGAGCTGGCTTAAATAGGTTTATGCAAGTGTCAATATAGGAAAAGCTGATGTTAATAAGAGAACTACTGTTATCTAATGGGACTTCAAATAACTGAACTTTAATAAACTGCATGAAGAATTGCACTGCATAAAAAAGAGTACCGGAAGGAGGCAATTATTGCGTGACAATAAAAAGGAAAAGTGGAAAGAAAGAAACTATTTGTATAATAAATTACCTAATTTGATTCATACGATAATGCCCCATATGGTAAAATGTGATCGCCAGTAACTGAACCACCATCGTTCCGTCTTACAGTGTTCTCTATCCTTCTTTAGGACATGCCTTGCAAGAACAAAATAGGTTTCATATACATGACTTATCGTGATATGCAGGCAAAATAGCATATACATGACAAGAATCATCCACATTGTGTTTGCATATTTTTTTGTTGTTGCATGAATATCAATCTCGAAGCTGACTCTACGGATATAAAGTCATGAGGCCATAGAACTCTCTATCTATCAAAGCTATATTTATCAAAATCTGTCTCCCCCTCTAAAGACAGCATGTGTTATTTTTAGAACATTTAATATATTTTGTTGTTTAGAGTCTGTCAATATTTGACTAAAAATGTTCAGAATTCATTTGTTTTACTACATCAAGCTAATACAGTTATTAAATGGCTCCCACGTGTATGCATCTATATATATATATATATATATATATATATATATATATATATATATATATATATATACTGCGAGGCTGTTGTTTCCTATACGTATAGCGGTACTAATTTGCTGCAATACATATTACTTATTATCCTACTTAATCATGCTCGTCACACTGTCATACAAAGTTAGATTGTCAATTTTGACAAGGAAATAACAAGTTCCTCAAATATTTTCAAGAGGCTCTACATGTCTTAGCTAGAGAGGCACTACAAGTCTTTCATAACATACCAAACACAACTAGTTTTGTTGTTTATTTCTGTATGCAACGGTTCCGCACACATGCTCAGCCACTCCCATCCACCCACCCACCCGGTTGTTTAAATGATATCGCTATTACCTCCAAATCTTTCCTATTCATCTCTATACACTTTCTCAGCCTGATTATATATTTATTGAAAGCAGTTTGTAGTCACCTATCGAAATGCTGTTCACACTTTAGAAAATTACAGGTCCAACCGAATGTCAGCTTTTAATACGCCCATTAACAAAGTTATGATAATGGGATTCAGACAAAATTAACTTTGACAAAAATCAGGACTCTATGCAGAATGTGGTAGATTTTGGACGCTTTCTTCCTGCTTTCTTCCTGTGGTTCAGGAGTGTGCCATTATCTCTGAGAATGCTTTGATTGAATAATAATGTCCAGTGACGACACTAGCACAATTAAATACATGTACTTTGACGACTTTGCATTGAAATAAAGCGAATAAAATTTTCTTTACAGCCCTACAGCGTCGAGTGATTTGAGGACTCGCCTAATTGTAACCATCCCACATTTTATTATTCTCTCTTGCGACAGACTCCAAAAAGTAAATTCATGTTTTATCACCCGTAACAACATTATTAAACCGTATGACGAGTAAGTGTTTAGCAATGTCATCCCCTTGTCAAGTTGAATGGCATCTTTACCCCATCTGTTTAGTACGAAAGTGTACAACCATCAGTACACATAGCATACAGCAAAAAGTGTTTTAGATTTTAACGCCATTTTTAAGCCCAAGATAGGCGGTCAGTAGATATGGTGGACGGAGAACCCAGGAAAACCCCAGAAAGAACCGCAGACCCACGAGAAGCTACCGGTAAGTTCTCTCACATACCCATGTTGGCGAAACATGTAACTCGAACCCACGCAGACAGGATTGGGATGGCAATGATCCTTAACGGCGAGCGCTTTAGACCACTCTGTCACTCGGACAAAAATAGGAAGTACAATATTTAAAGGTGACAGATAACATATTAACTAATGAATATACATACATAAATGCATACATGGTTAATATTCACCACGGGGACTAAGACAATTTAACACGTCCTTTATTTGTTTTCAAATTGTTTCCTTCCACATTCTATCAGTTGGATAACCATGTATGTGAACACAAAAATCATGGGTGCAAGGTAGGTTTGGAGATAAACAAATTAGATTTATTACGAAATTCATTATCAAATACAGTTGTTACTTCCTTAATATATAATTATTGGAATGGTAATCCATTGTAATAATATATGTTGGATCACACATATATATGGTGTTAACAAAATTACAGCAGCAGCTTCTGTCTCCAAAATGGCAGACATTAGTCTTTCAGGAAGTAAAGCATTATTTATAAAACAGGGCCTAGATGAAGATATTTATTGAGTCACAATATTTCCTTAGAATATATATATTTCAGCATTTTTTCTCGTAAACTTTTGGCAGTTACATTGGATTATGATGTCAGACATATTTATAGAAGTTGTGCAAGTAACGGATTCTGAGAGGTTTATAGGTATTGTATCAGGCGCTCTCCTTCAGAATGTATTCAAGAGCATGATATAAAATCACTTAGGAAGTATCGTATATTATTTAATTTCCTGTTAATTTGGTTTTGACTATGTATTTATACTGGCGCCAGTGTTATAATGACATATTCGCACAAGAGATTTTCTCTGCGCAGGACAAACCACCGTGACCCTATATGACACACGGTACTAATTATTTGGAAGAACTGTGAACCAGTCTAGAAATGGGTGAACAAATAATAGAGTATGTAGGGGTTTGGTGGTCCATGAATAATTGATAACTAAACCATCTTGCGGGAATTTTAAGGGAAGATAAGCTAATTTGAGGTCATTCGAAATTGGTGGGAAACTTGTTATTCTGGGAATTACATGGAGCTTTAGAAAAGGTCAGTGACTATTTGCTCGATTCTTGTAATATAAAGTAATTTTACTTTAATTATTGCAGTATGCATAGTTCAGTACTAAAATTGTTAGTACATCGAATTACCATTGTAGGGTTTGATTCATTTGTAGTGTTTGATCTACATGCATATTTTGAGATACGAACAACGCTTATATAAAGAATTAATATTGTAATTCGCTAATTGGTTAATTCATAGTAACCTCGTACATTTATTTATTCATGTGATATTCTAGATCTGCAAATGTTGAATTGAATTATAACTTTGTATAATTGTTGCAGTGCGCAACATTAGTTAATAGGGTTATGACTATTGTGTATATTTTGTAAGAGTATCATGTGTAAGGATATATCAGCGCATAGATATGTGGATATCTGTATACACTTTGTAGAAGTGTAATGTACAGAACTATGTCTGATTATATGATATTGTTCAGTATAATATTGCTGAGAATCTATATATACCGTGCAAACCATATCAGAGAGAATGTGTGTTTCGATGTGAACAAATGCGTGACCAAAGAAGGTAATAGCTTATCTGATGATATTGTTGTTTAGTGTGAGTTTTGCTAGCTAGGGGAAAATGCTATGATAATGTCCTTGTGTGTTCGTACAGGAAGATTTTAGGGGCCAGAGGAACTGTAGGAGATCGAGGGAAATATCCCAGTGCTGTTGTTCCCGATTCTCTTTTATAATAATTTAATTTAATACTGGGAGCACCCCACCGCATCCTAGTTAAGGAGGAACCTCTACACAGATAGATCAAATTTTGGCAGCAATAGCTATTCCTTGTACATTTATTTTGGCTGTAATGTGTTTAATATTCATCTACTAAATATATATGGTATTTATGGGTTAACAATCAATGATTTTATTCGATGTATATATTTCATTATCATATTCATGCTGAAAACTTGTATAAAAGTCTACTGCATATTTATGAACTCGAGAAATAGATTCACTCAAACTTGACGTCTAAAAAGAACAAACAGACAGTCATGCTGTGAAAGCCGCATTAAGTAAGTTTTAGGTAATATATTTAAAGTGTAGAAAAATACACATTTACTGCCAAACACATTTAACACACAGCCAAACAGCCAGTGCAGACAATCTCACATTTTCCTCCAAAAGAGAGCAAAAAGCAGTTCCCTCACGTGAAACCTATGACGTAATATGGCATTGTCAGTTTGAGAGCTGACAAACGCATAATGTCCCTCAATTACATCATGCATATCTAAATGGCGCCTTAATGTTAATTTCCTGTTTGGCTTAGTGAAGTTTTGATCATTTTCAATACATGACTCCAGTTTGGTTCTTTTTTCCGTCGAACATTACTATTACGGCACGCTGTTAAAAAACGACATAGTGTTTGTTTATGCAATATTTGTAAATCTTGTTAGAAAGTAACCGTAGGCGTGCACCTCTTCATAATCTAATAATTTATTTAAAATAGTTCAATATTAGAGAAAAAAGCAACAACAAAAGTAAATCATGATAACAGTTATTGAATATATTAGGTGACATTTATTCCTCTATATATTTCTATATAGTTACTGTACATGTGTTCGTAATATTGAATATTTATGGATTTTTAACACGCACAAACAGCAATATTAGTAAAATAAATGGACATTCCTAAAGATTTAGAATGTATTAGTTTTCCTACAGTTTGATAAAGAGACACGCTGACAGATTTCGCCCAAGGATCTTAGACCCCGTTGACGAAACGTGGGTGGAGCCAAGAAGACATCAAACGTTATGGAGATTGCCACAAATTCTCGGGATACGATGGACAGTCGCTACTAAGATACTGTAGGGAAGAAAGCATCCAATAGTGGCTTTGAAGTGAGCCAAAATAATTTCCATGCAAATGGAACATGTACAGTTTAAAAATTCATTGAGTTACCTGGCCATGGTCTTGAGCCGAAAGCCTAAAACGTTTGGAATGGCAGAAAAGGCCAAGGCTTTTTTCCACACATTTTCATTACCGAAGCCAATTATTACGCCGTTTTACTCCATGTGCTTATCCTCATTGCTTTACTTGCTGTGTATCACTACAAAAGTGGGATAAGAAAGATTCCTCTTACCTAGAACGTGATTGATGGTCTCTGCACTTGTCACTACCTACCTTAAGTGGGACCTTAGCAATTGAAGTAGCATACCATGTCGTTTAAGGATCCAACTATGGAGGAAGAGTAAGAGGATTGCCAAAATCTGTTACGCTTTCAAATTGTGCTGGTAGAGAAAGCCTCTGTGCGGTGTGTGGAATGTGAAATAGTAACTAAAAATTGGATTTGCTACTGGAGTACGAATATTTCTGTGCAAAATGTACACATATTACATCAAACAAAAGAGGGTATATAAAACTAGCTACCATGCCAAGACCTTTATTATTAGGAATGCAACTATTGCCTTGGAAGGAATTCAATGACAGTATTCAGACGATGGTGTACTACCAACACTTTATACGAGAACTGTACCTCATGAAATTGGGTCGTCGAGTGGTGTGTTTCTTCGTGACTTGCTTTCTCTGATTTCGTATACCAGCCGACTTCTTTTGCGTCTGTACGATCTGTACTGTTCGGTACCACCAACACGAAAAGGGTCGTAACTTTAAATTTACTCGCAATATTTATTCTATTAAAAGTCTTGCTCTTTCACCTCGATTTCTCTTTTAGTCACTTAAGACGTTTACGACGATATGTGGGTGTGGCGTTGCCCGACCCAAAATTAAATTAGAACCTTGTGTTATCAAGTAAGTCGGACAAGCCACTGTTTATTGTTACACATGACCGCAGGCTAACACCATCCCTTACGTAAGTTTGCCATAGTTAAGAGAGGAAGCTGACCAAAAGCCCGTCAGAAGTTTAATTAGCACCCTTGGACTCGAAGGATGTTTTGTACATCAAAGAAGCTGCCAGAAGGAGTGGGCGTGCCTTATCTTCTGGATACGCTGACTGACCGACAGATTGAATACGTCGAGTGGATAGGGCCCCAGCGCTACCCAATCAGAATCGAGGAAGGGGTGGGACCCTGATTTATTTTAAAATATAATATCTTTAACCGGCCGGCTAGCTTTAGTTTCCGATTACCCGTTAAGGAGGATTGTCTGTAAAGAATTGGAACTCCGTAGTCATACGTTAATTGGCGGTAAATCCTTAGAACAGAATTCTAAGTATAGCTTCTAAAAAGGTCAGTGAGCTATTTGTTTGATCTTTGCTTTCTGCGACTGCATTTAATTGTAGATCGTTTATATATACGTATTATTACTAAAATCGTAGTAGGAATAATTATTTTTGATGTTGATATGTTTGTATATTTGAAGAATGAGTTCCTATTTGTAAAGAATCGTATTGCTTGCTAGCCGTCGTAAGAATTAATATTATTATAATTTGCTATGTGGTTATTTTATAGTACAATAGCACATTATCCATGTAATTATAGAAATTGAATGTTATCTTTGAAATGATTTCACTTGAGAAATTAATAATATGAATATTTGAATATTTGTGTACGCTTGTGGGAGTGTAGTGTACAGACATACATCTGGTTGTCGTAATATTATAAGTACAACGAGATTATATATATATACATATTAGATATACTTATGTGATATGATGTATGGATATATGTATGATATCGTGCTATTACGCCATTGTTTCCCTGTAAGAGTGTGTGGGAATTTCGATGTGTATGTATGCGTGTCCTAAACGTAATAGCCTTATCTGATGGTTAATGGATGATTTAGTGTGAGGTGCGATTTGATAAACCATATGTTAACGCCTTGTGATTTTCACAGGAAGCTTCGAGGGACAGACTAGTGAGTGGTCCCAGTGTCTCCGTTATAGACGGAAGAAAGAGTAGGAAAGAAGGAAATCTGGAGAGGAAGTTCGAGGGACAGACTAGTGAGTGGTCCCAGTGTCTCCGTTATAGACGGAAGAAAGAGAAGGAAAGAGGGAAACCTGGAGAGGAAGTTCGTGGGACAGACCAGTGAAAGTGGTCCCAATAGTCTGGATAGAGAAACGGAAGGAAAGTGAAGGGAGGAGAGAAATCGGGAGAGGTGAAATTCAGGAAGAGCGGAAGGATATGATAATAGATGAGTACAACCAAAGACCAGGTGGAAAATCGAACTCACACTGAAAATCATAAGATGAAATAGGCTATCATTTAGAGGACAAGTGATTGTGTGACATTTAACTTTATAGGTTTCATTAAATTGTTATTATTGAATTTCATCTTCGTGTTATATATATATATATATATATATATATATATATATATATATATATATATATATATATATATATATATATATATAACTGGGGGCTCAGAGCCGTATATCTATTTGGTCTTTAATCTAAATTTAAATTCACGAGCCAGGTGAAACTTCCATAATATTTTAATTAATATTTCGGAAGTACACCACCCCAACCTTTGCAGAACGCTACAGTGGGGAGGTTGTGACCTACACCCTCATTTGAAAGATGTACGTGATTGCAAAAGGTTTGGTTTCGAGGCTTGGACAAAAGAAGTGGCAAACTATGCCAATGGTTTGTGATCCTGATCTAAACCATTCAGTGAAAAAGGTAACTTTTAGACCTGTTTTAACCGCAGTGTTAGAAGAAGAACCCGACACCGAGGAAAACTAACATAACATAAGAACATAACAAACCGTCCATTGGACACATTACTTTCGTCACCAAAATTGTTGTACAGTGACTTGTTTATATTCCACTTTGATAGTTTTGACCATTTGACTGCATGTATATTTTGGTCTTTTCGGTTCCATTTTCAAAATGTTTTTAGACTGAATGTGTCCTGAAAAAAGTATGAAAAGTCTTGTGATGTCTCTCTTCGTTACTAAAGTGACATTCTCTGCACTATAGCTACCTCTGCTGTAGCTGGTCCTTCCTTTTTCACTTTCCAAGTAATCGACGAAAACGTAGATAGTACCAGTTGGGAGGCCTTGTATCTTCGTTATCCTTTTAACATGTTAGTTGCTAGACCGAATGGTTCTGGCAAACCCAAATGTGTCAACCGTTTGATCTAATATAAACATCATTTGATAGATAATCCGCATCGGAAAACACGCTTACCCAAGCAACGACTCCAAACCAGAGGAGACCCCACCGTCTAGAACAATAGAGTAACAACCAAAGGGGGACATCTTTTACCGATATAGGGAAAAGCTGTCACATTATTGACAAAGCGATGGTCAACGAGTTTATACAAAAAAAGACTAGGCACATACGCCCAACCAACAATGGTATTTTTGTGTGTGCAATACTCAATGGAATATCAAACGTAAACAAGACGAATATAGAATATATCAAGAAGACAAACCTAAACATGCGTGCAATCCCCCAGCGACCAACCTCAAAACCTTATGATACTAATCCAACTAAAGGAGGAAAAACCAAAAGATGGAAAAGAACAACCCCGCTTCTCGAGACAAATCTCAGAACAAACGAACACACCACAGTAACGAGCAGACACTCTGCATTACCTGTGGTAACTCAAAATCCACCAATCTCAGGACTAAAAGCATTGCATTGTCCCTGACAAATATCCACTCAACTGCCACTTCAGTTCATCGAGCCAAAAATCAACTACTTTATAGTGAGATGTAGTACCCTCAAGCAGGTGGCAAAATACATAGAGATTCAATACATCGGTCCGGTCAGAATATACATAACTAGACATAGCGCACTTAAACCAAGATCAAGTTACCCGAACCAACACCAACAATAAGTTATCATGATTAAGGATGAGGACGCAAGGGATATGAAAAAATAAACAAAACCAACCAAATATAATGTAGCTTATAAAAACATTTTATAACGCTCAATCTGAAGCACAACTCCGGAAGCAATGCTGAGATCGCCCGTGAGTTGATAACACAAAGAACCGATACCTCCAGTGCATATAGACAACAGACTAACCGTGGACTTGTGTCCTCGTCGATTTTTTTTTCAACTCAATCACCGCATTACTCGTCTTCTTTGATGTCTATTCATAATTCCTTCTGGATAACATCAACAAATCTCGCTTTTCGAGTAATTGCAAAACATGTGGAAACTAACAAATACAAATTCAGAAAAGATATGAAATCTGTTGTGGTGGCCATAGTAACAAATGCACATTTCAGGGTCAAAAATGAATAAATTGTGTTGGTCCCATCCATCCCATCTCAAACGACGGTCCATATACCAAGAAAGAAAAAGAGACCATTCGACGTATGACGGAAGAAAACCTAGCATATTTAAAAACTAAAGCACTAACCCGCCAACAAAATACTCAGAAGACAAGGGAAACAATGCCCACCTTTCCAAATAACCCAATTCACAAAACCATACACCAAATTACCTGACACGGAGCCTTCCACGCCGCTTTTAAAGGGGATCAGTAATCAGGTTGTCACTTTCCCACGAATAAGGGCAATGCAAATAGTCGCATAATATCTCACGCAGATTTACCGATAACCCATAAGGATGTGTGCACACAATCAAAATGTGAATCCACATATCAAACGAATAACAAAACGAATAACAACATAATAAGCAATCCAAGTGATAAAGGTACAAGCAATGCGAGTGACACAGCGATACCAACCTCAGACGTTTCCGCACATACCATTATTTTACTTAAAATAGTCATTGGCGGCTATCACAAGACTGACCCAAAACAATCATATATCATGCATCCTTTTTTAATTGCTTCTAGACTTTCTTCAGAAACATCTTGCTTGCTTCCATCCAATAAATACCATGAACAAAATCAATTGAAATAATTTTAATAAAACTATGGAGAACAAAAATTGTGACTTGGCAATGGCATAGCAGCGGACGTAATATAAACAGACCTGAAATAATTATCAAATTTAATAAGACCATCTACAAATTAGACATTTTTTGTATTCAAGAAACATTTTTACATCAAACCTCTAAATACCTACCAAAATTCCCCGGCTTTTCAACCAGTAAATTGGTTATAAGAGATACGAAACTAAAAGAGGGTGACCTGGCTATTTATGTCAGTGACTCATTCCCAAATACAACCCTCGTACAACCGTCCCAGACTGATCCAGAATACCCTATATCCCCTGAGTACTAGCTGAGGCTCATTCTCATTGGCCAACTTACAATATAACGTTTTACTATTGATGACCCTAGAAAACCATATAATTTTTCCTTATAAACTATACCCAAATAATCAGCTCTCCAAATGAGTATATAATATCCGGCGACTTCATTGCACATAGCAATCGATTGGGAGGAACTCACCTCTGTGATTGAGGAATGGATATATAATACAAACCTAGTTATACTAAATGACGGAATCAAGCTAGGATTATCCCAGAGGATGGTTCTCCATCAGCGCTAGACCTGAAGATCTGTACTCCCAAGTTAGCAACTTGATAAGTGGATAGAGAAACCACATTAGGAAGCGACAATTTTCCAATAGAGATTACCATCAATATTACCAGCCCAATCTCAAACTCCTCCAAAATCACCAAATGGAGGTTCGATAAAGCCGACTGGCATACATTCAACTCCTCACTTACCGGCAGAACTACTATGGCAAATTTACAAAACGAAGATATCGACACATACAGCAATAACATCCTAGTAGTTAAAAATGCGTCTGCCACAAAAGCATCCCCAAAGCATGAAAACGAAACACATCAATTGCCAAACCATTCATCCCAGGTAGAATGGTGATTACAAATATAGAATCAATCAAAGAGAAGAAAATCATTAACAGCTTCCGGCACACAGGCCAATTAACAATTTGTATGGAATATAGAACCAAGGAAAAACAGACAGAGCTTGTTATCCAAAGAGCAAAGAAAACATCGTGTCAAACATACTGCTCCACACTGGAGGCAAATACAAACCATGTGAGGCAACAACAGTAACAGCATTGCCAATATCAAAGGTGTTGCAACTAACAAAGGTATAGCTGAACAACTGGCAAAACATTTTGGTCGAATGAAGAGCAATACCTATCATTCCGCACAATTCCAAAAATACCGAACAACAGTAGAGCGTAAGTGTCCTCATCTTTACCACTCTTACGTTTGATGTTTCCATTGACGAATGGAATATAGATCACAGAGACAAAACAAATCCACATAACCAGAAGATAATTTAGAATATCAAATTTATTTTGAAAAAGCCAACCAAATATCAAAGAAATCTTGCAATCCATGTTAAATAAATCTTGGATAATATGACACATACCAAAACAATTGAAACGAGTTATAGTCATATCATTTCCAAAAGCCAGTAGTGACCCTATATTAATATCATCCTACAGGCCAATCTCACTCACTGACGCTATATATAAGGTAATTGAAACATTGATCAACAACAGACTTAAACACCACCTTAAAAGTAACAACCTCAACTCAAACACCTAATGTTGCTTCCAAAACAAAAGATCCACCTTAGACAAAATAGTAAAGCTAGAGTCTTGCATTAAACTTGCCTTTAAAGTCAAATGAAAATGAGACAGACATCTCATAACGATTTTAGACACGCTCATAATGCTTTATAGGGCCCTGATTAGACTACGGGTGCCAGATCAACGCTTCGGCTAAACCAGCCTTCATCTAACAACTAGAGATAATCCTATCCAAGGCGTTACGTATATGCACAGGTTCCCTTAACAGCACTTCCAAAGAAGAGAAAAACTGATCCTACGGTATGCAGCCAGAATGTCAGCACATGGCCCTAACCAATCCTACAAGAAACATCATCAACAGATGCAATATCCCGGTTAGCCAGAGACTCGTTCCTTTTCCATCCACATCGAAAATGATCCATACATTAATGGAAAAACTCAATATTAATAGCCTTCAAACGGAGCCTATTCAACACTCAGACCCTTTGCCATGGGCATGCAAAAACTCCAAGTATACACTTTCTAGCAACAACCTTTGGCTCTAAACAAGACCAACCGCTTGAGATAAGATAACAAGTTCTAACAATTGTCATCTTAGCTAATGGTCAATCTATTGTAAATAGTAGTATGCTCTCCTGCATCTAGCTGTGTCCTCCTAGCAGATCCGCCTTATTCATTTTTATCTCATTACTGTATAAGGGGCTGTGTATATCATTTTATCTTATATATACCTTGACCTGTCCCACAAACTCGATGGCTAAATGGAAGTTTCCGGTTGCAGTTTTTGCCGCCATATTGATGCAATTATTACACACTGTGTTGTGTTTATCATCACCAGTATCCGTCAACGCATCGCAAAAACTTACTGAATGTCGTAGATGTCGGAAAGAGAGATTAAAAGTGGCAACCTGACAATGTCTGGTGGCATCTTGGGTGTCCCCCTACCGTTTTGACTGCTGTCGCAGTACCCTATTTCTTGCTTACTATTGGTGTCATTAGTCAATACAATGAAAGTGTGAAACCATCTTTGCTTTTATTAAATCCAAAACGATGAAAAATATGAAACGCTTGAGCCAATTTGTGTAATTTGCATCTTTTATTCTTTGTAATTACAATCCATCTGTCTTCCAATTTAAGTTCTTATCATCATAGGGTTTTGCAAATGTAATTATATTCTTGGTAATGACCATCGTTTTATCTTAAAGTTTAGGTTAATATCTTCGTAAAGTATTCAACATGCGAGATTGATTCATTGCTTGTCATGTTTCAGGCAATGTAGGTAGTTACAGGGCTGGAAACAAGCTATGCTACTGACATCATCATATTGACATCAGCCAGTATATATGCATATGTTTGTTTGCTGCTCTGTTGTGTTTGAACTACATTGACTTTATATCATATCATTGCGCAGGAAAATTAAGTTAGATTGACCTTCAATTTGTTACGTGTTTAGGCTCTCATAAACAGTAGCAAAGAAAATATGGAAACAACAATCTTTGTAAAATGTAACAAATATTTTATTTACCTAGAAAAACAATGCAGAAATGAAATAAAACTAACTTACGGCTTTAAGAATAAAATGCAAAAAATCCGAGAATAATCTCCGAATTAAATATTCGAAGTCCTAGTAATAAAATGTTCTGATTAATTTGACTTCGAGTCCTAACGAAAATCCAAACTGGAAGGCGATGCATGCGTAGCACTAAAGTGCCAACAGTGTTTGTGTTGAACCACAAAAGATAATCCGGTGATTGAATTCCGAAAAAAATTTGAATAAATTTCTTTGTCCAAGAATTATTTTCTAGCACAAGTATTTCAATGGGCAAATAATGTCTTAGAATCCAAATAATTTGAATAAAATTAAAATAAAACTCAAAACCTGGTCACAACAGAACAAAACAGTTGACGTCGAAATGGTTTTAGCCCAAATGAGAAATATCTCTCTAAACATCACTATTTAACCTAACTACTGCGCTATTTTGGAAAACCCATATTTGAAAAATAGAGCATGTTAATATCTCTAAAGTCACGTACTCCCAAAATGACCTTGATAAAAAGAAATAATTTTACTTCGAAAAAAAAATTGGAAAGTTCTTTACTTGTCTCAGTGATGTCTGAATCAAGGTTGAGAACAAAGTCAAAATAGAAACAGTGTTTCTATTATTAAGTGTTTACGAAAAGAGTCAGTTCAAATCGAAGTTTCTGAACAATTTCCAAATTAAGTAAAAAAGATTGCATTATAATAGCATGTTATGGAATAACAAAACTACAACCAACAAAAGAATTAAATTATATCAAATATATTAAGTTGATTGGATAGAGAAATCGAGTTAGATTGACCTTTTATTGTTGAAGGACATTGGGTATGGTAACTGAGTTAGACTGACATTCTATCCTTCAAGGTCATAAGGTAACGCAAATGAAGCTCCTTCCCGAAAATAATGCGTGGGGTTCCATAATTCTGTGAGAATATGTAGCAAAATCAATTTTAGAATCAAAGTACTATCATCCTAACCTTTTCAACGAACCATAGTAATTGAGTAGGACGAATTTTTAATTTTCTGTCACCATGATTCTGAATTTTAAAATGTTTATCCAGTTGTACCCATGCAATCTGATTAACGTTGAGTACAAAATGTTTTATAATCTATATTGCTTACATTTTATGTTTACTTATTTTTTTAAAGTTCGTAAAATTGTGGCTGTGTTATTTTTCCGAAATGATCTATTCTACGAATTTATTAGACTAAAAACAAAAATAACAAATAAAACGTCAACATTATATTTTGCAATCACTACCCTGTAATTATATTACTAGTTCTCTCTCTCTCTGTCTCTGTCTCTGTCTCTCTCTCTCTCTCTCTCTCTCTCTCTCTCTCATTGCTGTACCAATGCTGGTGTGGAGAGTCTAATTCTCCAGTAACCGTCTTATGGGTGTTCCTGCAAAATTATATTCTCTCACAATGAAGTAAATAAAACGACTAGTTCTTATATGGTTGGAGTTCTCAAACATAGCCATCACAACTTGGAAGACCATGAAACAATTATAGCAATTAAAACCTCTTAAAAAAACAAACACCTACTTACAAAGAACAACTGACGCATACTAAATAATTTCAGCGAGTTTCATACGAGTGCTTTCAAATAACATAAGGAGCAAGCAGATCTGGGTCTGTGCAGTTTGTTAGGAGTAATCAGTAAAATAGCATATACCCTGATCGGCAGCGCATTATGCTACAGCAGACCAAGATCTTTATTGCAAGCGAGTACATACAACATGAGTGCCATATTCTAAGCTATCAGCAAGATGCCAGTCCAATTAGCAAGATGCCAGTCCAATTAGCAATACATTTTATACAATATGAGTGCCATATTCTAAGCTATCAGCAAGATGCCAGTCCAATTAGCAATATATTTTATACAATATGAGTGCCATATTGTAAGCTATCAGCAAGATGCCAGTCCAATTAGCAATACATTTCATACAATATGAGTGCCATATTGTAAGCTATCAGCAAGATGCCAGTCCAATTAGCAATACATTTTATACAATATGAGTGCCATATTCTAAGCTATCAGCAAGATGCCAGTCCAATTAGCAATACATTTTATACAATATGAGTGCCATATTCTAAGCTATCAGCAAGATGCCAGTCCAATTAGCAATACATTTTATACAATATGAGTGCCATATTGTAAGCTATCAGCAAGATGCCAGTCCAATTAGCAATACATTTTATACAATATGAGTGCCATATTGTAAGCTATCAGCAAGATGCCAGTCCAATTAGCAATACATTTTTTGTTGCCTTTTTTTATCCTTTATATAGTACTCTGGTCCCATTTCATCAGCATGTTAACACTCCAAATCAAACGTATTTAAGGAAGCTTTCATTTGCTTGCACATTTTATTAGTATTTAACTTATTACAAATATAGATGCAATCACCATAAATGTCCACGATTAATATATACAGTCACGGCACCAATAGATAGATAGATAGATAGATAGATAGATAGATAGATAGATAGATAGATAGATAGATAGATAGATAGATAGATAGATAGATAGATAGATACCCGAGTATGAATTCACCTATTTCCAGACATAACTACTTTGAACATTTTAATATTACTAGATATTGCCAGCCCTAGGACGGGAGTGATAAAGATAACAAAACTAAAGGATACAAATTTTTTTAACAATTGGGATGAACGAGTTAAAGAGAACATTGAACATAAAATTAAGAAAACATATTTAAAACATTGTGATGTCGCCGCGAGTTCGAAACCGCCACCTCTTGTTTGGCAACCGTGATACACAGAAATACAAATATGGATGCTAATATTTACGATAGAGCAAATAGTAAACAGTCTGACATTGATGATCAAGATGTGGAAGAAGAGGATTTGTCATAGTAAAGAAAAGTTTAATAAAGAACTTTCACTGAAGAGGATTTATCACACGAAAGTAGTTTAATCAAGAGCATGGCATCACCGAGACGGTTTTCGTATGCGTTGGTCTACATGTTCTCTTCCAGCTGTTAGCTAATGAAAACGGATTTCTGTTTTAATAATTAACAACTTATAAATTACAACAGAAACTTCATGCATTCTTAATGTGTACAATAATTGTTTTAACTTTTATTGATACCCCTAGCATCTCTCGAAACAAGAGAAATTGTAACATGCATGAAGGTTCAAATCTAATATTTTACAGCAGAACAGTGTATTAATTATATATGTATATACACACGCACAGCTGGAAGAAATCAAACTGATATAGCACATTTTCTCGAATGCTTTTTACCCAAATATTTCTTCGATAACTATGATCTATCATGTATAAATGCATTTTTGTCCGCACAAAATGTCAGACGAAAACATAATTTAACAAGTCTGTATTGTTGGAATGCCAATTAAGTTTCTGATTACCGAAGTATTAAAACTATTTTAAAAGTAAATACGAATAAGACCAAATTTTGTTTCCGTGGTGTGTAGTTAACGGGACATAAGTTATTATAATTCAAGTCCTACTGTTTGTAAATCAATTACTTTTGTCCTTTTTTTAAAATGATGGTTCAAACTCCCATACATTTTAATAATTTCCATACTGCCATTATAAATGATGTATGTACATGAAATTCAGATTCTCGAACAAATAGAAAATCTATTAGAGGCTCGTGTCAACAAAACGCGAGCAAAGGACAGTCTGTGAGTGCTTGCTGCAGGCACCTCAGGAACTGGTCAGCCGTCATATCTGAAATTAAAATAAACGTTTGAAATTTGTTTTTATTGCCAAAAGGTATCAAAGGAAAGTACAATTTTTTCTTTGCTTTAATTAAAATGTATGATGTGTATTGTCATTGACCGTACCTCATCAACAATAAAGCAATGTATGTATAGAGCTAAGCAAGATTTTCAAATTACAGGAAAGACAGTGGGTAAGAGAGCTTTTAAATATTCAACTCTACGAATGTTTGTCTAAATGATAATGTTGGGATAAAAGCGATTCATTATGTGATATAGACAAATGAGATTATAATTGTATTTATTTAGGGGGTCAAAAATAGCTATACATCTTTGAACTTTTGAAAATATAAGAAATGTTATAAGCATTAGTGATTTCGTTCTAAATGTCATAAAAATGAACAATCGGACGATCTTAAATCTGCATCGATAACTGTGTGAATAACAATTTTTTTTTCTTTAAAAAAGACAACCTCCTTTGGCCTCTGTGTTGTACGAGGTTTACTTATTGACCTTTATTTGCAATGTTTTTTGCAGTGCAAACAATTCGTTTGAGGTTTGTATGGAGGGAGCAAATTGCGCCAAATGTACTAAAATGTGAGACTAATATGCAGTTGTTGGGAGGTAGCGGGATCTGTCCAGAGGCGTAGCTAGGGGGGTGCAGGGGGTACATATGTCCCCGGGCGCCAAGGTACAGGGGCGCCAAAATGAGGCTTACAACGTTACATTATAATAAGTAAACAATGGTAATAAATCGGTCACATGATCGCTGGGGCGCCAGTTTTATAGTTCGTCCCCGGGCGCAAAATATCATAGCTACGCCTCTGAATCTGTCATATAAGTGTATTTGGGGGAAGCAGATGTAGACGAAAATGGGGTGGGCTAGAGTAGGTGTTTGGCTGGGACGATATAATTTACGCTTTTATAATTCCTGGCGATCTATTTATCAATCGTTTTATTACTTCATATATTCTCCAACTACATTTTTACTTGGTGCATTACCTTGTCCATCGTCATTGAAACTGGAGTCAATCACATCTAAAATAAGTTGTCCCAGAGTTTTTCGGCTTAGACACTGTGTAAATTAAAAATGATAATATTATAACGCGGTGTCGTTAATGATACCATCCGGTACACTTAAATAATAGATCTGAAAAAACAACCAAAAGCCTTGACTGCTGGACAATAAAAAGGACAGATCCTTCATTTCCTTTTAGGAAAGTAGTTCATAACTTGGCCAGCGTTGTCATTAATTAATAAAACTTTACTCCACGTGAACAAAACATTAAAAATAATATCAGTAATGAGTTTAACTTTGATTCAGAACGATTGTACAAATATCATCGAACTTCTGATCCATTAAATTATCTAATTACAACAAATCAAATATAACGATAAATGCCATGTTCATCCAAACTAACAACTCAATACGACAATAAAAGTACTAGTGAAATTTACAAATACTGTCTGGTAAATTTACTGACATTACATAATTCCAGTGTTATTCAATAAGGGTATATTTGGCGGAATTTATGAAAAAAAGTGTCTTGATGGTATACAATACAAGCTTCTAACTAGCTTTGCAGACCAAACGATTCACGTATATGTGAGAGCATTATATTGTTACTATTTTTTTGGTTTTAAACAAAGTAACAGTAAAAGCGATGACCATCAAAAGTTTTGTAAAATTCAACACGTAATTTATTTCTTTAGAATACAAAGTAAAAATTTAAAAACAACTTAGAGTCTTGTGATTTAAATCCAAAATTATCCTAAAATTTATATCACAAGTCCAAATATACCCGTAGATACGAATGTACACATGTGCCAATGAAACGAAATGAGATGATCTATTAACAGTCTTTTGATATACACAATAATTTAATCCAAAAATGATATTATATGTATTAAATGTAAATCCAAATTAAATGTTCTGTCTAAGAAATGTATTGAGCACTTTGTAATTCCAAGTGAATAATCTGTGGAGTAAATAAATATACCCAAATGAACAACTAAATATAACAATAAGAATTATTCTGCTAAGAATTATTCTTGTTAAGGCAAGAAGGAGCAATTTCTCAAGTAAACAACATTATGCAGAGAAACCTAAGGTCCAGTACAAAATACACATATTTATAATACATAAATTATTAAGAAAAGCCAGAGAATAATACAAACTAAATATACGTAACAACTTAAGAAACTATATAACAGTCTCTTAAATTGGTGTTTGAGTACGTTCTAATGTCCTGAACATGTATTATTCTACCGCTTGATGTTTTGATATGACAATATGCGCGTGCTATTACAACATCTGGTGGATGTGTACATGCATACGTCACGTCAATAATATCTTGTCATACGTGTTGGCCCTAGAATCAGAAGGATGTAAACACACCTGCATCCTTCCCTTCTGCAGCATCATAAACACCGAGACCAACTGGTCCTCCATTGATAGCAGTCTGCTGCACTCCGTCTCCAGTGCCTCTACCTGGAAATTAGTGGTCTGGAGATGTCGTCTGCAAACCTCAAGGTCTTTCTCCTGGCGTTCGGCTTCCTAAATGGAATTAAAAAATGCATTATATAATTTATTATCGGCTATCAAAATCTGGCAACTTATGCCATTAAGTGATATCAGATGTACAAAAGCTATAATATATCTTTAGTAAGATTTTGCCTAATTGACCTGAGTTTGTTAGGATCGTAACTAACATAAGATCTATAAACAGATGTTTATATATGTTGACAGTTGTTAATAATAATCTTAATAATACGACTTAATGGCACCTCTGGAATAATTTCTCACTTGCTGTCGGGGTTTCAACCTTTTTAGAAGAATTCAGTAAGTTCCCGCTAGTTGTGCTTGGTCACATGAATAGGTACATTTCCGGCAAATTGCATAGAAAGATATGTCACGTAGGGTATATTGTGTATACATACTGAAAGATCTGAACAATGCAATTCATTCCGATTCTGGAATCATCCTCATTTCTCGTGTTCCTGTTGTAAGTCTACACACGTGCTTTATATTGCACTTAGCTTGTATTTGACAGAAAAACTATTTGTTTGGAAGGTCAGTGGAAGTAGAAAGTGCTCATTGTTTGGACTATAATATTTATTTGGAAATGTTGCGAAATATTCCAAGGAGTTCTTGACAACACCATCTTGACAACGACACACTTCATGGCGTACCAGTATATTTGCGGTTTTGATATTGTTACACGCACAGGGGTATTCACTTGACCAAGCGGTGTCAAAACCCTGGCGCGAGTCCCGCTGGAAGTCACATGTTTTCCCCAAATTTCCAAAGACTTCCATACAACTTGAGTTGTAAAATACAAAGTTAGACGTGTCTGTCTTTATTTAATATATTTTGCTCTGATCAATTGGTGACCACAGATGAAACAACTTGCCCAAAAGTCCATTAACAGCACCTTTGCAGGGTTTTTTTTCATTATCATCAGTTTTCCGTACCGACAGCGCGTTATGCCATAGAAAATACACTAGTATTCCCTTTCTAACTGGGAAATATTTAACTGCGCCGCCCTGGGCCAGAAAAAGTACACATTTTCCGGCGTGTCACACGTATATAAATACGCCTATTTTCCACTATGGACACATAAAAAGTATCTACGAAGTCCCCACTTATTGATTCCAATGCGAAATTTACTGGTTTCCTACCGTAAATACTGCCATTTCAACCACAACACTATTATACACCACTAAATTTTAATATGGACTATGTTACTAAAAGGGACAGTCGTTCGGCTTAAACCTAAATTCAGTACTAACGAACCCTAGCATGGTTCAAATTCACTAACACTCGGCTCTGTGACGTTTGCTCCTAATAATTGGCTAATTAATTCCGGCTAGAAATATTTCCATGACGCCGAATACCCAAAAATCACACAAATAAATCTAAAAATTGCTTAAAAACGGGGCGCTGTCAAATGCACACTCCAAATGTATTACAATATTTATACAGAAGTTTTCATTTATTTACAACTTTCATTGTACTGTTTCATGATCATTCTGAATTCACTTCATAATAATATAAGTTTCTCTCACCTTTTCATTTATATCTTTGATGATAAAATTCTGCTAAGTTTTACATAAACTTGTAAGTTTTTCTTCTTTTCGTTACTTAGTTTATGACCATATAGTCATAATACAAACATCACATATTTGTGCTGGTTTTGAATCAAACTATATTCCTTGGAAATATCAATAAGTATTTGACGCAATGCCGTAGCTTCGCGTGGGTTGGTGATTCTTTCTGGGGTTTTCTTGGGTTCTTCCTCCACCATTAATACTGGCCGTCATGTATAACATATCTTGTGCTGAAAAATGGCGTTAAACCCTATAATAGCAAACATAACAACAGCAACGCAACGCCGAAGAAAGTGACTTTCACGTGTTAGGAAAACGTGCATGCCAAAATGAGTCACTTGTCAATTACTTCACAAGAGCTCATGTTTGCCGCAAACACAATGCCATATCGATTACATAACTTAAAGCACACTGCGGAGAACGCATGTTTAACAAAGAGATCATGCTCAAAATCTCTACGAATCGAACAAGTTCGGAGGGTGGGTGAATGGATAGTACCAGTAAAAAATAAAATGCAGGCTTCGCTATCTGTTGAGGTTCTATTTTTTGCAAAATATATAATTGTTTGTAGGTATTCTACTTAGATTAATAACAAAGCTTTATTACACAGATTTAATTCAGAATTATTTGAAATGTCGTCTGCATCAAAACAAATGCGCTTTCTATCCACTATAACGTCATTTTGTCCATTTATTACCTACCTAATTAACCTTGCTTGTTTGATCTGGCGTTCAATACAGATGTTCAATCCATGATTCAGTATCGCTCACCTAAAATGTTCATATCGCACACCCCGCATCGATCTACTTTTACGACTTGAAATAATCCACATACAGACATATCAGGCGAAAACATCCGCTTTTGCCTGTGGCAATAATAAGCGACGAGCACTTAATTTGCCTAGAAATTAGATTCAGTTCACGTGGACAATATTTCGAAGAATTAAACATGTTGTTGAGACTTTTCATTACTTGGGTTCATAAAGCCAACGGTGTGTTAACATTTCAAATTCTTGCGACTGTTGAATCAGAAGAAAAGAGAAGGAAACATACCAGTGTAAAGTAAATTTCTTTTTTTAAAAACGTTCTTGTTTAATTATATCCAAATAAACCAGCAATAGTTACAGGTGGGTCGGTGTCCAATATATATGAAAACTATGTTACCATAATTTAACTATCAAACAAGAGAACACCTCGGAGAACGGATATATCTGTACTATTAATCTGTATACAGATTTAAGGACCAAAAAGGAAGACATGTCCGGGAGAAAGGAGGTCGTATTAGCTTTCTGTATAAAATTGTATGCATTTGATTCATGTTAGTCTATGAAATTTACCCCAAGATTTGCTTGGAAGAAGAATGTCTATTCATTAAGTAGAGTGTAAGGACATGGATCACTTACTGGTCCAAAACCTAAGTTTCATTTGAGAAGCTAGGAAAAAAAGTCACTCGCCTGTGACTGCAGATTAAACTCATTCATAAGTCCAACACAACAGTTGTAAAATTCAAAGCGAAAGAGTAAACACATATCTGCATATTTGCAAGGAAGACAAACCGATGACGCCATTGTATAGTATACGTTTAGGAAAAGCCCCGGTAAAGTACATACGTTTTACAATATATTTCATAAAATGACAAATGCCTAATTCCTTTTGTCTTAAAGTATGCATTCGAAATTATTAAAAGTAGGTGTGAATTACTGGGGTGATGTAGAAAATATAAAACCACATTAAGAGCTTTGTACCTAGTCAGTGGAAGAAAAAAAACTTGTTTAATACAGGGTAGGAATATGTCTCGGTCTGACAATCCTACTCAGTATTTTAAAAAATTCGCCCACTCGGAACAAAACACATATGTAGTTTTGTTTATCTACGTTACACTGGTTCTCTGTCCTAACTTTAATTGTGCCGATTCAGCGTTGTAGAATGCATTCCAAACAGATAGGGACTTTCTTTGAAAACAATGACATATCGGATGTGAGCAAACTATTTATCATGTTTACTTTCAGTTTGATAAGCTGAATGGCTCTATTTTCTTCCGGCAAATGCATATGGAGTGGATACTGAGCGCATGTCATTTGACTGAGTCTGGCGAAATATGGTGATGTGCCAGACATGACAAAATGTGAATTGTAATGTCGCGAAGAGGTCCTACTGTGGATGTCAGATATGATGAAAAATGCATTATATTTATATTCTTTCAACCCTATTTATATTCACATTTTAAAGCTTTCAGTGCTTTTTATTAATATATTTATATGCTTCCAGTGCTATTTATATTCATATTTATATGCCTCCAACAATATTTATATTCCTATACATACGGTTCAAAATGAATGATGTACTAACTTTTACTACAAAATATTCTTGTAGTTTTCATTTATCTTAACTAGATCTCAGTAACATGGGTTCTTGGTTTATCATATCGCGGTTAAAATCTCCTGCATGTTTATAGTGCATGACGTCCCCAATGTCGGCCATGCGAAGGGATTTTCGCCGGTTATGTAGGTGGTTTTGTGACGGCCTTTCTCTCCACGGCACCTACTGAAAAATTCACAAGGCGCCTTTTCGTCTAGTGTTATCTTTATTTATAGACCATAAATGGCCCAAAGCTACCGGCCTACCGTCGCCACTAGGTGCTTTATCTGCTTTCGTTTTTCCTAATCGGAAGTCAGAACAGATTCATTTCATCATCCATTAGTTTGTCTTGAACGTAAGTATAGCATAAAATCATATTAAATATTAAAATGAATGTGAATAAAATGACCAAGTTAAACGGGGTCAGTTTAAAATTATCAAAATATAAATATGTTTTGAAAACAATTTTTCGATAAATCGATATTTACAGACGGATCGGGGTCCAATGTATATTTAAAATAGGAGTACCATACTACCGTTATTTGAACTGTCAAACAAGAGTCTTTCCGGTACATGTATATCAGTACCTGTATAGAGATTTAAGGACCAACAAGAAAGAGATGTCCTGGGGAAAAAAGACGCATGCTAACCCAATACAATAAAAACTTAACGGATATTAAGGAACATTTCCGATATATTGCTATGTTTCGATTTGCAAAATGACTGAATTCTTAGAATCTATTTTGGAACACTGTGGTATTGAAATGAATCTCTATGACCTAGCGTGGGTTCAGTTCACAAGATACCATAGGATGTAAGTGGGCGGTGTTTTGCGTGCTTCTGCTATTATTGTTTCGTTTATGTAATTGACCAGATTTGAGTCAGACGTGTGTGAGGAAATTTTATATGATAACTGCAGACAAATCAAGACAGTTCTTTCGAATATGTACGTTTAAGTTTTATTGATGTGCATATTAAAGAACGCAATGTTGTCTATGGAGCTTTTCTGTAAATTTTTTTATTTTTTTTCTTCTTTGTTTCTTTGATTGTTGGTTTAGGTTCGTTGACAATATATACTTGTAATAAAGTAAAAACAAATTGCAAAATAGAGTAGTAGCGCATCGTGTAACACGACACCATGTTTGAAAGCCCACCAACATTGTCTAATATCATGACGTTTGATGCAATGATGTTGTTACCTATATCTGATTTATTTTATAATTGATTTAAGGGAATTGTTTGTTTGTTAGTTTTAATTTTTTTTATTTTTCATTTTTTGTTATTTTAATGTATTTTTTTATTTACTGGAGATGATGTTTTCCAGAAATTCGTTCAGCTTTTCGAAAACCTAAAATTAGGAACGGTGTATCTAAGTTGACCTAGTTATTCGCCTTGATTCTTAATTTTGATGTAAACAATCTTTTTCATTTCGTTTTTAGTACGAGTTTCGTAAAGAGTGAGATTTGAATACGTGACCTTATGCTTGTGGATTGCTTTTACCTTGATTCAGAAATTACTCAATGGCGTAAACAATTTTTTTTTTTTTATTCTTAGAGTAAAATGATTAGATTTTGTCAGGGTCATATTGAGAGTACGTGACTTTAAGATGTAAACATGATCACGTGACCCTCGATTTCGCAACTCATGGATGTCCGATAATGCGTCTTAGATTAATGTAAAACTTTTCTCTATTTAAAAGTTAGTTGGTCTGGGTTTAAAAACACCTGATGCCAGTTTATTTGCTTCTGTTGTGACCAAGCTTTGAGATAAAAGTTAAATTTTCTTCATATTTTTTGGATTCTAAAAGATTAAATCGTTTCTCTGGAAATATTTGAGTGATCATACAGAATTCGTGGACAAAGATATTTCTTGAAATTTTATTTGGATTTCAAACACCGGAGTGTTATTTCTTGTGGTTCTGCAAGGAATAGTAGACACAACAGAACCATAAAGGTTACATCATACGTCAACACCTTCCGTCTTGATTTTTCATCGAGACTCGAACTTGAATTCATTAGATCATTTCATTACTAGGACTTCTAAAATTTAATTTGTAGATTATTCTTGGATTATTTTTTGGTTTGATTCTTAAAACCGTAAATTATTTTTGTTTTCTTAATATATACATTTTTTTCCCAGGGAAATAAAAAAAATTATGAAATTTTACAAAGTTTGTTGTTTTCACTTTTTCTTTGTTACTGTTTATTAGAGCCTAAACACGTAACATTACATATATAGGCTACTGCATTTGAATGGAAAATATGAACGAGTTGTTTCTGAGTGATACTGCATTACCTTTGGGAGTGACGTATTAGACCGAAAACATAACTAGTTCATATTTTCCCATACAAATGCAGTAACCATTTTATTTTATACTGGTTTTGTTTTCCTACCTAAGGCTTAATCAAATAATAAAAAAGGAGTACAATACAAGAAACAAAGAAAAGATAGAGCTATGAATATAATGTAACAATACTAATTAGTACATAGCAGCGACAAGCGACCTTTGAACTTCGTCGCGCGCTCGACCGTAGGTTCAAAATGAATGGTCCTTTTGGTATACTTAAAATTGAAATTTAGAGTCATATTAAGAATGAACGTGAATTGCTACAACTTTTCTATTTGGTCAGTAAAGCGCATAGATTTTGTTTCTATGTTGATCTAACTAAATTCCGCTCTTTTGATTTTGATAGACTATATTATATGTTTAAATCAACGGAGTAAGGAGAATGTGATGTCAGTAGGAAGTGTACTCGAAATTCCAGTATAGTTTCGGTGTGTATCAGGTTTTGCAGGATTTGCTGTACTAATAAATTGCATTTTGAGGAAATTCAGGATGCATTATGTAAGTATATTTATTACCATTCTTATTACCAGCTAGAAAAGGTGTAAGTATATTTATTACCATTCTCATTACCAGCTAGAAAAGGTGTAAGTATATTTTAGTACCATTCTCATTACCAGCTAGAAAAGGTGTAAGTATATTTTAGTACCATTCTCATTACCAGCTAGAAAAGGTGTAAGTATATTTTAGTACCATTCTCATTACCAGCTAGAAAAGGTGTAAGTATATTTTAGTACCATTCTCATTACCAGCTAGAAAAGGTGTAAGTATATTTTAGTACCATTCTCATTACCAGCTAGAAAAGGTGTAAGTATA
The DNA here is from genome assembly GCA_030141615.1 of Unio pictorum. NCBI lineage: Eukaryota > Metazoa > Mollusca > Bivalvia > Unionida > Unionidae > Unio > Unio pictorum. Next base: position 208,456 of record JARLTB010000192.1, on the reverse strand, counting down.
TTTTAGTACCATTCTCATTACCAGCTAGAAAAGGTGTAAGTATATTTTAGTACCATTCTCATTACCAGCTAGAAAAGGTGTAAGTATATTTTATTACCATTCTCATTACCAGCTAGAAAAGGTGTAAGTATATTTTAGTACCATTCTCATTACCAGCTAGAAAAGGTGTAAGTATATTTTATTACCATTCTCATTACCAGCTAGAAAAGGTGTAAGTATATTTTATTACCATTCTCATTACCAGCTAGAAAAGGTGTAAGTATATTTTAGTACCATTCTCATTACCAGCTAGAAAAGGTGTAAGTATATTTTAGTACCATTCTCATTACCAGCTAGAAAAGGTGTAAGTATATTTTAGTACCATTCTCATTACCAGCTAGAAAAGGTGTAAGTATATTTTATTACCACTCTCATTACCAGCTAGAAAAGGTGTAAGTATATTTTATTACCATTCTCATTACCAGCTAGAAAAGGTGTAAGTATATTTTAGTACCATTCTCATTACCAGCTAGAAAAGGTGTAAGTATATTTTAGTACCATTCTCATTACCAGCTAGAAAAGGTGTAAGTATATTTTAGTACCATTCTCATTACCAGCTAGAAAAGGCGTAAGTATATTTTATTACCATTCTCATTACCAGCTAGAAAAGGTGTAAGTATATTTTATTACCATTCTCATTACCAGCTAGAAAAGGTGTAAGTATATTTTATTACCATTCTCATTACCAGCTAGAAAAGGTGTATGCTTATGCCCCGTTACTTGCGTGTCGCTGTTGGATAGACCCCAGTTATGGCCTGTATCATACAGTGTGTTTCTCTCTAGCGTCAAATTATATCAAAATAGTTAAACGGGGAAAATTGAAAAGCAGCTGTTGTGTGACACTCCATTTACCGAGTGGAAATAATAGGTTTTCATCATCTTGGCTTTTTGGTTTGGAGGTTCTTAGTTTCCTATCAAAACATTCAGTTGCAATTTGTCTCGAATGTAGTATTTTGACAGACATGAAATGTCTCTGATAGATATGCGATATCCTTTTGGTTCAATATGATTTTCTATGCTGTATTTGTTTAGGTTTTAGAGAATACTCTACTCACAGTCTGAACTATTTCATTTGCGAAAAGATATGAATATTAATACTAAATAACTGTTCCAAAAATCAAAACGATATCTTCAATGACTCAGTATATCGCGTTTGTTGTTGACGTTCATTCGTGTGTTTATGTGTGAGTTCTGTTTCTGGCTGAATGAACTCGTTCATATCGACGACATTATCATTTATTCTTTTAAATGGACGAAACAACTTGTTTAGTTCACTCACAATAAAATCTAATCAACCAAACGCCAAAGTGTCTACTACAAAAGCGTACTTGCTTTTTGTGCCTACAAACTTGTTCCTAAGACACTATAATATTTTTAGGCATGCGTGTTGTGCACGTGGGTGCAATACCAAGGTGTTCAGTATCGTAAACTACTGTAAGATTTGGATAAGGTAAAGTTAACAGATACACAAATGAGCATATAATGCGCATAAACTATATCATAATTTGTTTTGAATCTATAAATAACACTGTTGTCTTCTGATAATGATATAGATGCTATATTTAATTAATTATCAGTTAATACCAGAGTCGTATTTCATGCAAGAAAAAATCGGCGTGTGACCTTGAACAACCTCCATCATTTCTATTTTGGCACTGAGAAAGGATAGCCAAGAAAACGATATTGGTTTTCTCTGATACAGATAAGCCATGATAACGTATCATACTGTAGGAGTCTGGTGTGTAGTGTGGCAGTATCTTGTATGCGTTAGTCAGGCAAGCGTATTTCATTAAAGTATACAGATTCGAATAATTTCCTTATGCGAAATAATTTTGTTGCTAAAACGAGAATGGTAACCTGCATTCATCACTCATAGTCATATAATGGTGTTGTTGTTGTTTTTACTACTATTATTGATACTATTATTATTATTATTATTATTATTATTATTATTATATTATTTTATTATTATTATTATTATTATTATTATTATTATTATTTCATTATTATTATTATTATTATTATTATTATTATTATTATTATTATTATTAAATTAATACCATTTGACGGTGAAATCTGGGCCTAGATAGAATATTTAAGCAGTTTGTTAAATCAGCATATAAATTATCAATTTATTCCGACAGCAGCCCTCCTGATAACCACCACCAAAAGGGATGAGAGACAAACAACAAGAATTTTCAAAGAATAAGGAAATCTTAAAACAAATTGGTAAAAATTATGTTCTGGTTACGCGTACAATGAAAAAGCTTCTGGGGGCAACGCCCCGATGCCTCTGCCAGGGTTTCCATTAAATATGCAACACGACTATTTGTTTAGGCCTTTCCCCTCCCCCAAAAAATACATACAACGCTTTGGATCTGCCACTGAATTGTGTGTGTGTGTGTGTGTGTGTGTGTGTGTGTGTGTGTGTGTGTGTGAGAGAGAGAGAGAGAGAGAGAGAGAGGGGGGAGATCACTTATCTTTGCCAGTATTGCACATCCAAGTTAGTGAGATGATTGTTTAGTTGTAAGCTAACAGTCAAGTATTGTTAGTTAATTACAAAATGGGAGTGTCTCATGTGCTGTGAAGAACGTATCGCGAGACGAGCGCACCCTGTCAAATTCAATTCTTTATCCAATGAGCGGGTTTTAGAAATATGATTTAACATCTAAGATCTTAGTCCAGCTAAATGTAACTAATAAACCTACTTTTAAAAACATAAAACTCAATTTTATAAAGAAGAAAAAATCAAGAGAATTAAGACCTTTTGTATATTTATCAGAATATATTTGTAGAAATCGCCTCATTTTTAATTGTTTGTGGTCTAATTGATCACGGTTATTTACATCTGAGAATATAACTGATGGACTGAAATCAAGCCTGAATAAATATAGTCATTTTATGGCTTGATCTCCGTTTCCGATTTTAACGAAAATGACAGTTATCCTGAGTATTTGAGTGGATATGAAACAAAATGAATTTATACTTCGTGTGCATTTAAGTTAGGTTTCATGTTTATCTGTATGTGGAAAACTTGTTGAAAGTTATGATCTCTTCCATGCCATATGTGTGTGTGTGTGTGTCTCGAAATCGATCCAGATACAGTGGTCATTTGTGTATGAATTGTCAACACTTAAATTACTGACTTCTCTGCGTTTTTCTCAAGTTTGCATTATAAAGAAATTTGTTGTTGCTTAAAACATACGTCTCAGGCAGTGGACGTAGTTTATACAATTGAGATAATAAAACATACGTCTCAGGCGGTGGACTTAGTTTATATACTTGAAATAAAACATTTGGCTCAGGCGGTGGACATAGTTTATACACTTGAGATAAAACATTTGGCATAGTAGTTCCATAGTAATCTATGTTTGGATTGAAGAAAATAAAACCACAATAAATTATCGGTCAGTTTCTCTTTCTTTAAGCATTATCCAAACTCCTTTTCAACAGATTCGTGATCTATAAAATATAATATTTATTAAAGGTCGTATTGGTTGCCACATCAATAATTCCCTCTCTAGTGATGTAATCGTGGAAGGAAAAAAATCAGTGTCAGTCTTTGTCCTTAATAGACAGGGCTACTGGAGCTAAAGTAATCTTATCATACAAGTTTCCGACAATCAAATTAACAAACTTGTTTAGTTTCAGAAGCCAGTAAAATTTTAAATCCGAAGTACTGAGAAAGAAAAAACGGACGTAATAGACTATCATTCTTTCCCTAAATTGGAAACTGTAGCTTCTTCAGCATTTTGTCTACATTATCAGCTCAGAATCAAAACTTCCTCAGTGTATCTGTTCTGTTTTTTCTAAAAGAGGCTGGTAACCACAAATAGCCTAATGTGATCAATATGTTAACAATAATAAATTTGAAAATATAATCACTGACAACATTTAATATGCCTTCTCCCTAAATTGCTTACACATGCATTATTCGTATCAACTTCAACCAATGTATCGAGTGATACGAAACAATATCACAGATACAAGCATAGCATTCGGTTCTAACTAAGGTATTGACATATCTTATGTTAATCCTTTAGGACAGCAGAGTATTTGTAATACAATAACATGTTGGTTTAATCTGGTTATTGCATCTGGTAGTTGATCTTTCATGTGACAAATTTTGTATTTGCCATAGATAGATATTCCTGCGTATTAATAGTCACTAAATTATTTAGCTTTGAAAGAATGTGTCTTTGTATGTTTACATGTCGTTTAAGGGAGTGTCCTTACATTCAGGGGTATGTAGTGGTGATCCAATGCTAGATATTAAGATAGTTAAAGGTAATAATTGCAGACAAGTATGATTCTGCACGAAGGAGAAAATGTTTCTGCCGGATAAACATACTTTATATCATACTCAGTAATAATAGAATCATTTTTAAAAAAAATACATTTCCATAATTCTATTATAAAGAGAAAAACTTATAACGTTGAAATTTTTTAGAACTGGCATTTTCATTATTGATTAAATTGTAGATATATACACTTGTCTGTTTAATCACTTCTCTCTTTAACCGAATTAACTTTACGTTGTCAAAGACAGACATCCCTGTTATAACAAAGTTCTTAAGACTAGTCAAATGTACGAATGCGTCGATTTTACAAACCAGCACATAATTATTTAGCATTTTATTTATGTGATTAATTTTTCCCACTTTACATTTTGAAACTAATGTAATCCAGCTAGTACTCATTCTCGACAGATGCAATCCAAAAAACGAATGATAGAAACATATTAAAGTACCTAATACCATTTTATGTCTGTAATTTACATATATTTTCTGTAATTTATTTAAATCATCAATTGGTGGAAATTTACTAATCAGAGATATTACTGCAAGGATCTCAACATGATTCGATCTATCATTAGTTTTCTCTACTGGTTTTTCTTTCATCTGTTTCTAATTCTATATTATTTAAAGTTGGACCAGTTATCTCGTTGTAGGTTCCATTTGTAACACTTATTTTCAACATGTGCTAGTATACTAGAGTTGCAAGGAATTATAACAATAGAATTTTGTATATGCTGTGAAATCTAAATCTGCCTGGAGTTGTTTTTGAAACAATTCAAAAAGCGTTAAAATGAGAAACGGTAGTGAAGACGATTTTGAAAATAAATCTACAATTTCACTCTAAAATTTATATATTGGTGGTTTTGTCTTCAGTTTTAGTGAAATAATAGAAACCGACAAACTCTATCGCAACAAAATAGTAAACGTGGTATCCGAAAAGTTGTTTAAGCTTTTAGGTTGGAAAAGAACCGTAATAAATGCACACCACCAATAGACAAACCTCTAACTAAATCCACGCAATAGCACTAAAAACAAATTCTTTGAAAAAAATACAACCAATAACAGTTTCCGAGAAATCAAAGATGAAAACAAGTAATAAATACAACAAGACAGCAAGTTTCAAGCGTATGTTGGTAGTTTCTGTTTTGTGATGTAAGGGGCTCCAGTGCTCTGAGAGGATTTAATTAAAGTTTCCACCAGAATAAAATCCACTACATAGCCATTTGTCTGGGATGGTGATTGGAGGGGAGGGATGAATTTACTTTCATAGATATTTTCATTGATGAAAATCTACTGTACTTTTTTGCTTGGAAAAAGAAAATCTTTATGACATGCACTTCATCGAATATCTTATAATTACTCTGATTTTAATGCAATGTGTTGAAGAGTCTGTTATTTATGACAATTCACACCTAAGCATTGCATACCTGTTAATTGCTTAGACCTGAAAATGGCATACCGTACACTTGATCCTTGCGGTAAACACTTTAATAAATACGTATATACTTTTCGGATAATATGACTGGATGGGACATCATGCTACATGTCTGCGGCATAATGTACCATTATTATCACTATAAACTGCCTCACTGCAAACATTGTAGCGATATGACTGAAACATTATTACAGCTACGTTAAAAATCCTAAACACACACACACACACACACACACACACACACACACACACACACACACACACACTTTTCAAGCTTTATTTTGTCATAAGCACCAAAAGTGGAAGAAAAATATCCTGTAATTTACTTGCCAGTTTTTGATGTTTACACAGTTCTGTTAAGTCATCAATGTCACTCTGCAGCCTACGGACTAGTATATCCGCGGGGAGTACCAGTTCCTCTTCGTCTTTGTTTTGTGGCTCTAACTCCTTGGAAACCTCGATTATATATGAAGTCTTAGCATCTAAAATACAAAAATATCATAAACAGATGAAATCTATAACAGAATAAAGCATACTGTTTCAAGTCATGAAACGAGTTAGGGAAAAATAAAGATCTGCATTTAAAGTATTTCGCAAAATGGTTTGTTGAGTTTTAATGACATATTTAAAACAAGATATTTTTCTCCAGCATCTAATGAAATAAATTCCATACAAAAATAAAGTATTTCGCAAAACGGTTTGTCGAGTTTTAATGACATATTTAAAACAAGATATTTTTCTCCAGCATCTAATGTAATAAATTCCATACAAAAATGTTCGAATTCATACTAAGTTACTATAAAACCAGTTATCTCAAGGCATCATTTCGCATCATCTACTGTATTTCTTTTTTTACTTTATAAAAAGACTATACAAACATGGAAAGAAACTGTTTTAGGATAGCTAGAAGAACTCTAATCATTGTTTGTTCGTTAGTTTATGTGTTGTTTTGTTTGAGAGAGTATGTGAGTGTGTTTTATTAAAAATGAGAATCTCTTCATTATTTATGTAAATAAACTAGAGTAAAAGAATATGCTAGCAGTAGGGGCTATATTTCGAAGGAAAAAAAATGCGCCAACAAAACTCCTGTCACATCAATTTAACTGACCTTTAGTAATAAAAAAGGTTCGTACAGTCTGATTCGTATACATTTATTTGAACGAGAAGCTGTTGAAGAACATTTACTGTCCATTTACCTTAAGTTACCAAAATTAGAAGATGAAATATCAAAGTACCTGTTCTTTCCTCTTGTATGCACGGTGTCGGAATCGATTCTCCCCTCTCCAGACCCTCATCATTCCTTAACGTTTGGAAGGAACTGCTGTAATAATTGTATTTACCATTTCACCTATTCAAATCATAGTAATCGAGAGTAACAACCTAGGGGAAATTTTCATACAACAAATTCTAATATATATATATATATATATATATATATATATATATATATATATATATATATATGAATTCGGTCCAAATCAATCAGAACAAAGACAGATACAAGAACACTCAGAAATAATTTGTAAAGACATCTACCTTTCTTTAAATAACTACATGTGATAAATACTATAGGGATTTTTAATGGTATCGATTGGTGACAGACTTTGAATACTAATTAGTATTTCAGAGCTTTTCTTAAAATGTGTTTAATTTGCCCTTCCACCACCAACCCACCCATAAGAAAGACATCAAGTTAACAAAAAAGAATTAAATATAAAAATTAAGCCATTCAACTATGTTTACTGGTGCAAATTAAAATCCGTTGCAAACCAATAATTTTAATATGGGATAAGAAGCGATTCATCCAAATGCAATAGTTGTGACGAATAAAATTAAAAATCGTGTGAATCAAATCAGAGTGTCGACAACATGGTATGTTTCACATTTGTTGATTTTCCTGATCTGAGGTGACCTTGTTTTACATATATTCGGTCCGGATACATAGTTTTTTGGATACAAGAATTGGAACAAGTCAGTCCGATACAAAATAATAACTCATCCAAGCCCATGTAAAAGTTGTATGGCTTGTGCTGGAGCTATGTCATGAAAATAATTAAAAACATTAGGCATTAATTAACTAAAAAAAATATCCAAGTTTATATTTTTACCTTGGGTGATTTGTATGATAAATATTGTGACAGGTAGGAATCGATTAAAGCAAATTGAGTCCGAACTTTAAAGTAAATAGCATTTTCAAATTCTTTATAAGAAGATTTGATATAAAATAATATTATATTCGTATAAATCCATCAAATCGAAACTTATTTAAGTTACTTTTGAGAGAGCTTCAGGTTCAACTTCGTCTAAAGTTCGAACAAAATTGTATATAATTTACGACTGTATATAAGAATATGTGTAAAATGCAGACGAGACTTGTCTGTATAATCAACATGTGGCACTTTCTTTCTCTCGGTGATAAACTTCATCAGTACGAAAGAGCAAATAAAAATATGGATTAATTTGTAATTCATTTGTTTGCTAACCTGCAGATGCTACCTCAGTGCTGAATTTTGGTTAAATATTTGGTTCAAAAATACTACTAAACTTACCTAGTCTCTTCATCAACATTTTCAGATTTTGGTTCCTGCGATCTTTCTTCTTGGGAACGCTCCACTTCGCGGAAACTCTCCACACACACAGAAAACAACTGGCGACAGTGAGCGTACATGTTGATGATAGCTTCCATGTGTTTCTGTACCTTTCTATTCTCGTCTTCGAGTCGGCATATCTCGCGCGACATATCTGCTAGATCATACTGCAATTGGCTATTAAATAGAATCAATTCATTTACCTCTTTGTCTCTTAAGGCTCTTAACTCTGTCAATTCCCGCGCTAATTTTCGAATAGATCTCTCCTCGCCTTTCAGAGGCTTATAGGATGTATTATTTACCGGCAGAGATAATCTGTTAATCGACTTGCAAGTTTTGTCTGCGTCTTGAGCAACTAACTGTTGCATTTTCTTCACAGCCACTTTCAAAGCCAGGTTTTGAGCGTCACTGGATTGTAAGAGTGATCGCAAGTCTTCGATGATTTCTTTCAAACTTTGGGATTCCTCTTTATGATAAGCTACTTCGAAAAGAAGAGCATCTATATGTTCCTTTATTTCACTGAGCCGAAAACCAGAAAGTCTTAATTTGTCCCAGTTTTTAAAAATCTCAGCATTGTGCATGCATCTATGTGTGTGTTGTAAAGCCAGTTTCTTCTGAAACTTGGTGGCCCGTCTAAAATTGTCACTGCTGGTGTTGACAGCTCGGAAATTTCTGTTGACGAGAAATCCAGTAAAATCCCCATAGCAAGCGAAATGCTCACATAGTTTGTCATGGAAGTCAGCAAAATCTAGCTCATCCGCCAGACCTGACAATACGCTGTCATCCCTCATGTAAAGAATGTCACAAAGTATTTTGAAATCTTGGGACGATATCTTACCCTTGCCTTGACTATCCAAACTGAAGAAGATTTCCTGAAGATACTGGTCCAGATCACTAGAGAGCACAATCAGCTCGTTCTTGGAAGGTTTGCTGTGACCATATTGATAAGCTAATGTGTTTGCCAGCCACTTTGCTTTCATTTTTGGTGATCGACTTAACCTAGGTGACATTTGAGATAGATTCATCGCGATAATTGTGTGTCCTCGTACGTACAAACAATTTACTTACCACAAGAAATTAAATATTTCGATTATATAAGCAACTTAGTTTAACATCCGAGACATTATCTTTGTATTCCAATATTCAGTTTTGTTTAATTACCTTCTTTAATTTGTGACCATCAATTGAATCATAACGCACTAACCAACAACGAGAACTCAGTGTAATATAAAACCTATCTATTTAACTAAAACAGTGTTATTTTTCTTAAGATGTCATTCTTAGTCAACTGTATGAATATTTGAATATAGTCTAAAAGTCCAACAATATGAATCTTCAGCAGAAATTTCACTGTGTATACCTAAGCGCCAGACTGGAAGCAATGATTACCTCTCTGTAGCTGACTACCAGTTACAAAGCGAAAATAGTCGGGATTTATGGTTCACATAATCAAGATATAAGGACCTCTTCATCTCGTTTTGCTACAGATTGATAGATAATCATCCACCATATCTAAGGTCCAACGGAGACCATCTTCGCGTTATCGAGGTCAGTGATAAGGAGAGAGAGCATCATGTTTGGCATTGATTACTTCCAAGAGTGATGGTTTCTTCTGCTTCATAAAAGCGTGATAGATAAGAGTCGAAACCACAGCTGATAAAATAAATAGCTAAAATGTAAATTAAGATTAACCCATTCGAAACTGTGTTCATATGTAATACTTCAAGGAAAACTACAGTATATATTCCCATAGACGGATATAAGCGATTTATAATAAACAATTCGATTCAAGTCTACCATGATCGTAGAACTCGAATATGTTCCATAGAAAAATCAAAACAAACAGTCCAGGACTGGACATTCTTAAAACACATCTCGCTTTCGGTCTTGAGATCTTGATATGTGTTGATAGAAACCTTTAAAGAAGTTCTTGACAAGCATTAGTATTAGCTGTAATATTTGTGATGTATCGTTAATAATTTATTAAATGAATGAATTTTTTATTGTTTGATTAAGTAACTTAGCCCCACGTATCTTATATAATCTTTGAGATTTCAACAACGGAAATTCATGTTTGAGAAATAAGACACTTCTTACTTTTCATTTATTTAAAATCAAGAACAAAATGGCATTTCATCATCTTACATTTTAATGTAACAGAAACTTAAATATTACTTCTTCGATAATGCCCATCAATATGGCTTCTCTCTGGTGGGGCGATCGGATTAAAATACGATCTCCTCTGTCCTACGTGAAGATATTAACCGTCATGTTCTGGTGACCTTGGATTTAGCCAATGGAAATTCAGCTTTAAAAACAATCTTGAAATCAAACCGTTCCGTACACATTCGTGCTCCTCGTCCACACTTCAATCTCCAAGCACGAAGAGACAAGACTTCATCTGATCAGATGATAATATTAACGATTATGGTAATAACATAGGTTATTAAAACATGATCCCTTGCGGTAATCTTTCAGACAGATCTTCATGTATAATAGTGGAAATATTATTTAATCAGATTGTCTGGTTGCGCTCATTTAATGATAACTTGTACATGAATAAAATGCATGTGTGTGTGTGTGTGTGTGTGTGTGTGTGTGTGTGTGTGTATGTGTGTGTGTTTTCCTATATTTTCTATAATAACTAATCCAATATTTCTTACTTGTGCTAATCAAGAAGGTGTTTCCCTGCGAGCTCTTCGATATAGATTAGGTTCAATGCACCTACTTGTATAAAGGAGACCAGTTACTAATGAATCAATTCATAAGCCCTGGGTTGAGTCCCGTGGTGATATTCCAGCGGAGGTGTTCCAGTTTAGAAAGCGCACGGTTTCCATTGTTGAAATGGGTATTTTGTATTTTACGATTTTTACCCTGATTGTGCTTTGTCGTTGTTTCGTGTGCCTTCTGGGGATATCTAAATGTCCTCGACACTGTTATCCAGTATTGTGCTTATGTATCATTCATCCCTACCTACCTGCCAGCCTAACGACATACTTTCGTTCCTGCCTGCCTGCCTGCCTGCCTGCCCCCCCACACACACATACATACATACATACATACATACATACATACATACATACATACATACATACATACATACATACATACATACATACATACATACATACATACATACATACATACATACATACATTTGGAGTATGTGTATTTGACAGCATCCCGTTTTTAATTTGTGCGAGTATTTGGTCTTCGGTGCCATGGAAGCATTACTAGCCCGAAATAGTTAGCCAGTTAGTAGGAGCAAACATCACAGAGCCGATTCTTAGTGAATTTGAACCATGCTGGGGTCGTTAGTAGTGAATTTAGGTACAAGCCGAATGATTGTCCCTTTTTGTAACATAGTCCATATTAAAATTCCTCGGTGTATAAAAGTGATGTGATTGAAATGGCAGTATTTATGGGGGGAATATAATGGAATCAATAAGTTGGAATTTGGTAGGTACCGTTTATGTGTCCATAGTGGAAAATGGGCGTATGTATATGAGCGTGATACGCCGGAAATTATGAGGATTGACTGGCCTATGGTCGCGCGGTTCAATATTTCCCAGTTAGTAAGGGAATACTAGTGTAATTTCTATGGCATGACAAGCTATCGGTACGGAAATCTGATGATAATGAAGAAAAACCATGCAAAGGTGCAGTTAATGGACTTTTGGGCAAGTTGTCTCATCTAGGTCGCCAATTGATTAGAGCAAAGGTTATTAAATATAGCAGGCAGGTCTCTCTTTCCATTTTACAACTCAAGTTGTATGGAAGTCTTTGGAAATTTGGGGAAAACATATGACTTCCAGCGTGACTCGCGCCAGGGTTTTGATACCGCTCGGTCAAGTGAATACCCCTGTGCGTGTAACAATACATACATACATGCATGCATGCATGCATGCATGCATGCATGCATGCATGCATACATACATACATACATACATACATACATACATACATACATACATACATACATACATACATACATACATACATACATACATACATACATACATACATACATACATACATACATACATACATACATACATACATACATGGGGCCAACATTTTAAAATGTTAAGTACTGAAATACCAGATATTAATTTTAAAGAATCGTTTGCAGCTGAAATTAGAAACAAAATTAAACATATTGTGGATTCAAATATTGATGACAGAGCTGATAAGGATATGTGTGAAACCATACTACCAAAAGACATTGAAGATGCTGTAAGAGAGCTGAAGAAAAATAAATCATGTGGACATGACAACATATGTTCAGAGCATTTAATGTTTGCCTGGCAGTCGATTAGTTATATTTTGTGCAAAATATACAATAGAATAATTTCCTTGGAAACGTATCCTGATTATTTCAAACTTGTAAATGTTATACCTATCTTTAATGGCGGGAAAAAAGATAGGTTAGATATGAATAACTATAGAGATATCTCAATCGTTCCAGTATTTCAAAAAGTTTTTGAAAAAATATTGCTGAAAAGGCTAATTCTTAACAGCGATAAAATCGGTTTCCCTCACTCATTACAACAAGGATTTCGAAGCGAATGCAGTGGCATTACTGCAGCCTTCATTATAAAAGAAGGAATAGCCCATTATTTGGAAGGTCAATCAAAAGTGTATACTGCATTCCTGGACAATGCGAAGGCCTTTAATACGGTGTGGCATGATGGCCTCTTTTATAAGCTATTCCAACTCGGAATCAACGGAAAACTGTGGAGATTAATTAGAGATTCATTTCAAGAAGTTAAGGCTCATGTTCTGCTCAACGGATATCATTAGAAACCATACCTTGTCAATCAAGGAGTAGGTCAAGGAAGAACGCTATCGGCATGGCTATTCTTAGTCATGATAAATGACCTAATATCTTTGCTGGAATCTACAAAATCTGGAATACAAGTTGGCACTCTGAGTATCCCCTGTGTTTTACTAGCAGATGACACGTCCTTGCTATCTTCGTCATTTAATGGTATGTGTGTTTTACTTCGTAACCTCAATGACTATGCATCGAAGTGGAGACTGCGGTACGATGATGATAAAAGCAATATTGTCATATTTTCGAAGAAGAAAATCACACAGAAATCTATGTTCATTCTTGGAAATAAATTGATTCCTATAGTTTCTTCTAGAACCTACGCTGGGGTTACTCTCTCCGCAGATCTCTCCAATACTGCTGCAGTAAAAAATGTTTGTGATAAAGGAAGGTCAGTATTCTGTTTCATTGTAGGGCCTGGCATTGGAAAGAGTGGAATGAATCCAATTGATAGTGCTACAATATGGTCAAAAATAGTACTACCTGCATTGACATATGGATGTGAATTGTGGTCCAGCTTGAGCCAGTCACAGGTATACGATCTTGAAGTATGTCAAAGAAAGGCGGCAAGAAGAATTATAGGTCTCGATCAGCGCTCTTGTACAGAAACAACAATTAGCAGTCTTGGACTGTGGACCATTGAGGGTTATGTGGAAAAAATCAAACTTGGCTTCTTCAACAAAATCTGCAGAGCTAAAGGTTCATTTGTATGGAAAATTATATTCCACAGAAGAATCCTTGACTTCTTGATACATGAGAGCGAGAGCATTGGGTTTGTTAAAGATATATATCGTGTTCTTTTGAAATACCAGCATGGCGGGTTTTTCCACCTATACGTGAACACTCTACATTCTACCCCGAAATCGGCATGGAGGAGGAATATTGAAATGGCAGTTCACTGCTGCGAAGAATCATTGTGGAGATCTAAACTTGAAATGAGACCTGAACTTTTACATTATGCAAGTGTCCATACTAATCTTCAACCACTTGCAGTTTGGAAACTTGGTAAATGTGTTCCTAATAAAACTTGGACTTTCGCTAACATTGCTTATTTAACTATGTGTCCCATTACAATAGAGAAGGAAAATAATTGTAAACTCTGCAAGAGATTGATTATAGACAGAACCAAGCATATGTTACTATTCTGCAACGCCCTAAATGACGAGCGTAACACTATGTTTGAAAAAATAATAGATGCCATCGACATCCTAGACTCCCACTGGCTTTTATGTCAGGACAATGACACCCTACTTCATATCCTTTTGGGCAAGCGAGTGGACATCTTTGATTCTATGGATAATCAATCATGGCAGACATTCATGTGTGTGGTGGCTGATGGAATAGACACAATTTACAGAAGAGCAAATGAACTTGTAAATGATATCCCATATTATGCTTGTTCAGTAAATTAAGGAAATGGACCCAATTCATTTATATCTAATAAATAACTCACATGTGCTCTAAGTGAATGAGAACATGATAATTAATTTAAATTGTTTTAGTTGAATGTAAATAATTACAATTCCCTTATTTCCCCTCTCTTAATCTATGTTGCGTATATAACTCGTTTGCAATGAGTTCTCTCACGTATGTGTTTTGACATTAAGTTCTCTTTGCTTTTGTTGCTATATAGTGTACTGTAAGTAATTTAATCACAAACTAAGTTCATAACTTTTTTGTATTTACGAAACATTTACTGAATGAAATCTCTTATGAAGAGGAAATAAAGAAAGTCAGTCAGTCAGTCAGTCATAAATACATGTGTGATTGTTGTGTGTATGTGAATGTGTGTGTTGAGGAGGGTCATATAGATTGATTCAGATCACTATAACATTATCTGTTGACAGGAAATAAGCAAACAATAAAGACTTGTTCAAACATTGTGATCGTTATCGTAATGTCTTTATTGTGTAGGCTTTCTTGGTCAAACTTACTTTCAGTTTTTAACGTCAGCTAAAGGCAATTGTCATTATTGTTTAAACTAATGTTCGACCCTTGCTGACTAGTGTGTCGACTGTTTTGACCAGTACTGACTGTGTTTCGACTGTTTATGCTAATGCCTCAAATGGTGTCCACTTGCTCGTTTTTATGTTTCTTATTCCAAATGGAGTCGACTATTTTTTCAATCAATGTTTCAACTGCTTTGCTTGATGTTTTCGACTAATGTCGCAACACTTGAATCAAAGACGGAACATGAAAGAAGCATACAAGTTAATGTGCTTGCTTGATGAAATCTATCTTCTAACAAATTTTCATAACTGAAGCTTCGTTATCAAAGATGATAGCTTGAAGAACTAGTTTCAGATTTGCCATTTAAGCTGGGTCGTAAAATGGTTCTGAAATATAAGCCTAGACCAGATCAAGTACAGTTGATAATGCGGCAAAACCTTAGGTTTTGGCACCCTGATGCGACGAATAACATTGAAGTAAAATGATATAAACCATGCATGCATACGCTCTTTATACTTACTTATAAGTCGAGTCAAACTGCAAAGGACAACACAGATACAGGGTCTATAGTTTCTTCTACTGATAACTCCAATCAAACTACATATATCCAGATCTGCCAGCGCATTGTGTGCCTACATATTTGAGTGTGTGCAATTTGCAATTAGATTCGACTTACAAGCGCGTATAGACGGTATATATGTTGTTGTTGTTGTTGTAGGGTTTAAAGCCATTTATCAGCACACGATAGGCTATACATGGCGGCCAGTATTAATGATGTAGGAAGGACCCGGGAAAGAACCATCGACCTACGAGAAGCTACTTGCAAGCTTTGTCGCATACACACATTGGCCGAATCTGAGAGTCGAACCCAGGCAGACAGAGGTGAGAAGGCAGTGATCCGTAACGGTGAGCACATTAGACCACTCGGCAACTCGGCAACTTGCTTATAAAAAAGTGCATGACACACACTTGAAGTCTTAAACAGACAGACAAACTGGCAGCCTGACAGACAGACGGGCAATATTGAAGCATTTTAAAATTTATGTAAAGATAGAATTAAAAACTTTCCTTTATCTACAAGTTCTTATCCAGAGTGTTAAAATTTTGGCAACGTTACTTCAAGATCTTGGATATACAACAAATTATAAATACCCTACTGTCGATCTCCTGTCAGTCTGCTGCTTTGAGTAAACTCCAAATGTATGAGGAAAAAGAAGGAGAAAAAGGCAGAGGAGGAATATTTCAATGTTCGTTATGAAAACTGTAATCATGCCACATTTCATCTTTATTTATATATAAAAAAATTAACACGTGAAGATTTTATTTCTTCTATGTTTGATTATTTCTGTACATTTAAAAAGGAAAAAAATGACGATGCCAATGATGACGATTACGACTGGAATGATAATGATTAGGAGAAGGCAGAGGAGGAGGAAGACGGTTATTTTGAAATTGAAGACGATAAGAACAGAAGAACAAAAGTGGATTACATTATTAGACCAACAGAAACGCTGTTAGTAAAGTGTATTTTGGGCAACCTTTGTATTTAAAATATGGCCACAACCTTCAACCGAGTCTATCATTAGAAGCAAATTACATAATTACGAGTAGGATCCAGCGACCACCTTTACCAATGGATACCATTTCACTAATGTCCGCGCAGAGTTCAAATCTCGAGCTCAGCCAATGTCTGTATGTGAGAACGTTTGCCAACAGCTTCCCGAGGGTCCGTAATTCATACCAGGGTTATCCAATACCAATTGTTTGGGTGGGGTGGGGGTCATGAAATCCCATTTTAAGTATTATATACATTGACTAAACAGGGTATAACTTATCGGGGAATGTAAGTGTCAATGTAAGGGAGTTTTCCAACTTCCGATTTTTTACATGAGACGAAATTGATTGGTTTCAACGAGTGAAATTGCAAACTGTCAAAGCAGACGGCAATGATTAAATCGAGAAGCTTGTAGTAATACTCCAGGGATTCAGCCGAGAATTTCTTTAACAAATATAGTAACACGTTAATGATTCAGCCTAGAAGTGCATGTATATTCTATAGCAATACTACTAAGGTACAGAGATCTCAACAGCATGAACAAAATAGCGAATCGGTAAACCCGTCATAGCGACTTTACTAGAATCTAATAATAGCTTTAAAAATGAGACAAGAAATTGCATCCATGTGTACAATGGCATATGCTCAACTCTAGCCTAAGGGATACAACACAGATCAAAGGCTAAATGTATTGACGTATATTTATAATATCTCAGACATAATTTAAATATGACAATTTCATTGATTTGAACTGTCGATTTTTTGCCCTAAGCTGGTTTTTAAACTCGATTCATTTTTTTTTACTTAGTTTTTATTTTACTAGGCAAAAAGGTGTTTCATGTATTCAGATGAATTTCGTACTTGGTACTCAGAAGATTCATGTGTTCAGTTGAGTTGTGTACTTTGGCACTCAGAAGATTCATGTATTCAGTTGAGTTGTGTACTTGGCACTTAGAAGATTCATGTGTTCATTTGAGTTGTGTACTTGGCACTCAGAAGATTCATGTATTCAGTTGAGTTGTGTACTTGGCACTCAGAAGATTCATATGTTCAGTTGAGTTGTGTACTTGGCACTCAGAAGATTCATGAGTTCAGTTGAGTTGTGTACTTGGCACTCAGAAGATTCATGTGTTCAGTTGAGTTGTGTACTTGGCACTCAGAAGATTCATGTGTTCATTTTGAGTTGTGTACTTGGCACTCAGAAGATTCATGTATTCAGTTGAGTTGTGTACTTGGCACTCAGAAGATTCATGTATTCAGTTGAGTTGTGTACTTGGCACTCAGAAGATTCATGTGTTCAGTTGAGTTGTGTACTTGGCACTCAGAAGATTCATGTGTTCAGTTGAGTTGTGTACTTGGCACTCAGAAGATTCATGTGTTCAGTTGAGTTGTGTACTTGGCACTCAGAAGATTCATGTGTTCAGTTGATTTTTGTCCTTGGCACTCAGATGATTCATGTGTTCAGTTGATTTTTGTACTGGCACTCAGATAATTCATGTGTTCAGTTGATTTTTGTACTTGGCACTCAGAAGATTCATGTGTTCAGTTGATTTTTGTACTTGGCACTCAGAAGATTCATGCGTTCAGTTGATTTTTGTACTGGCACTCGGATGATTCATGTGTTCAGTTGATTTTTGTACTAGGTACTCAGAAGAGAAACGCATATATAGGATCGTACACCAGTGCTCAGTTTCAGTGAAATGTGTGCAGGGCACTAAATAAGCATACTCTGACTTGAATCCTTTTTAACAAATGGGTTATGCAGAATCTTGTTTCAAAAGCATATTTAACCAGCTGTTTGTTCAGAGTTTGGTTTCATCGGCAAAAATCAGACGAAGAAATGATGTATTATGGAGTTCCCCTGGGATAGATAATGGTTTCCTTATTATTCGTGTTGTTTATAAATGATACCAGATATTAGTAACATGAGTTGTCTGTCCGCTTCAATTTATTGATACAATATCCTCAATAGACCTTTATGTTGATGATACCTCATTATCAGATTCAAACAATTAATAAGGGGACCATGAATCCAAATTTCAGCCAGCTCTTAATTACATGAATCCTCGGTTCTGATGCATGGTGTAAGGAAAATGGGATGATCGTAAATATTGATAAAACTAAAGTACATAGCATAACCACAAAGCAAACACGAATGAAGCAGTTACAGTATCACTATCAATTATAAAATGTCATCTTACACACAATAAAATAATTTGGAAGTTTTGCTGAAAACAAGCTTAAAGGGTCTGAAATTTTTTGATTAAATGACAATGAAACAAGTCATATTTGTGACTCATGCGATAAACTTAAATAGTATACACTGTCAAGGAAATAATTACGTTTTATAAAATCAAGCCTCATTTTCTTTATGGCTTGAGGGAACATGTAATGAGTAAAAGTGGTTGAAGTTATTCAAAAAAGGGGTCTGTGAACAATATATCTTTAAAAGCTAGTATCATCATTGTAAAGGAAGAACCAGTAATGACTATTACAAGATAATTATATTACTTGCTTTAAAAGAAAATCTGTTTATCAAAATGGCAAGCAAGTGTTGGAAGTTTAAAACAACACATTTCCAAATTATATACATGCTATGTTAAATTACAGTCTGTCAATACACCAGCTATATGCTCAGTTGCTTAAACAAAAATCCGCTAAATTCTAAATGGAACAAAAAACTTATCAAGAACTGTTTTCAGTACTCAAGCTAACTACCCATTACTTGTGTTTTCCGAAGGAATACAGAAACAACCTCTTCCAGGTATGTGCTTTAAGACAAAGTTATTAAAGAGATACAAAAAAAAATTATATTATTATTTTATACATGTTGTTAAATCGTCCTCCTGCGTTAATGTTTTATACGTAACGGTCTTAGTAGTCTGTAAATACTTACTGATGAGAGAGAGAGAGAGAGAGAGAGAGAGAGAGAGAGAGAGAGAGAGAGAGAGAAAGAGAGAGAGAGAGCATGTTGATACTTACCCTTTATATGTGTTATGCTATTTTACAATATTATGTTACATAGTAAAACGCTAAAATGATTTTAGTCGTTCTCAACTAATGAAGTTGCGCTTTCAAAATGAAGACAACAGCAATAATAATAATAATAATAATAATAATAATAATAATAATAATAATAATAATAATAATAATAATAATAATTGTAGTAGCAGTAGTAGTGATGGTGGTAGAAGTACCTTTGTAGAGTCTTGGTCTGCAAATGATGAACATTTAAACAATTTAGAAAAATTCATTCTGACATAGCAAAAATATAAAATTCTGCTTTCGAAAAGAAGACAAATACTAGATATAACTGTGTGAATGAACAACTTTGACATGCTTTCAAAATCCTTTGTTATATGCATGACATCATGGTGTTATTATACTTGTTACATATAGAAAAATATGGCATAGGCATATGAACCAAATTAACATACTAGTCGTATGACAACGGCACTTTAATAATAACTAAAAAACATACTAGTCGTATGACAAAGGCACTTTAATAATAACTAAAAAACATACTAGTCGTATGACAAAGGCACTTTAATAATAACTAAATAACATACTAGTCGTATGACAAAGGCACTTTAATAATAACTAAATAACATACTAGTCGTATGACAAAGGCACTTTAATGATAACTAAATAACATACTAGTCATATGACAAAGGCACTTTAATAATAACTAAATAACATACTAGTCGTATGACAAAGGCACTTTAATAATAACTAAATAACATACTAGTCGTATGACAAAGGCACTTTAATAATAACTAAATAACATACTAGTCGTATGACAAAGGCACTTTAATAATAACTAAATAACATACTAGTCATATGACAAAGGCACTTTAATAATAACTAAATAACATACTAGTCATATGACAAAGGCACTTTAATAATAACTAAATAACATACTAGTCATATGACAAAATACTAGTCATATGACAAAGGCACTTTAATAATAACTAAATAACATACTAGTCATATGACAAAGGCACTTTAATAATAACTAAATAACATACTAGTCATATGACAAAATACTAGTCATATGACAAAGGCACTTTAATAATAACTAAATAACATACTAGTTGTATGCAAAGGTACTTAATACATTGATTCTCAAACCTAAATATGTGTTTCAAAACTTATCATGTTGGATAGAAAAGGTAACAATTTAGGAATGGCTAAGGAGATAAAAACACGTTGGACGAATGATTAGAACCCGTTATAAAATGATTATATGTACCAACTATAACAAGAGAGAGAGAGAGAGAGAGAGAGAGAGAGAGAGAGAGAGAGAGAGAGAGAGAGAGAGAGAAAGGTATTTCCATTTGTTTCATTCCTATGTCATCATCGTATCACATAATTTAAAGACTAGCTGATCGCTGATTCTTATTCAATGGCTTCAATGTTTAATACCCATGAACTTTCAGTAGGGTTGGAGAATGTTCCGCTAAGCAAACAATGAACTTTTTGGTAATGCGTTAACTATACCACTACACTACACTCCACTGGATATCAATCGTTGTACGAAGCGAGCATAACGAATCCTTCGTAAAATCGACGTTCGATAAATAAGATAAATAAAATACATAATCTTGGTTATTTAGAGCTGTTAAAAATAGCAAATAAGGTTACAACATGCGAAACGTGACTAAAAAATGAAACCTTGTTTAATTTTAGGTTTAATTGACTGATAAAGAGAACCACTAGTACTAATAATGGCAACAATTTCTCTGAAATCACGTTTGTTCTAAACATTGAACCACTTTATTACAGACTAATTAAAGGATAATTATGAAAACATAAAACAATTATGAATGAAAGGTCATAAAGAGTGTTTGCTTTGTACATGTTATAAAGTATACACTTTCGAGCTCTTCTACCATCACTGGATCACTACCATCACTGGATCACGATGCCATCGAAGGCGTGCTGACATGCACTCATGCGACACCATCCAGAAGCGCTGGCCAAAAAGCAAATATAACTGTAAATTGTGCAAGTGGACTACAGTATTAAAATGTTGACACTCCGATGATCGATCCATATAAACTCATCTGAGGGCATATATTGCAATATTGCCCATTCATACAAATTGTTCATTTTGATACATAATAAAACAGCTTGGGATGGCGGGGTCATATCCGCCTCTGGGATAGTTTGCATGATCGTAGCGATAACACTACGAATGTAAAATTATTAGGACTCTAAGGTCATAAACTAAGTAATATTAAGAAGTAATAACAAAAAGTTTTGTAAAACTGAAAAACAATTTAGTTATCAAAATTATAAATGAAAATGTGAGAAGAGCTTACAATATTTTGAAGAGAAACCTAAATATTCCTAATATATTTCTATAAACGTCCAAATAAATAAAAAGTTCCTTATGAATTTCAAAACTGGAACTCTACTGGTCGGCCAAAATTTGTGACGTCTAGGACTAGTTTGAATAATATAAACTATTTGCTGTATGTTCTAAAAGTTCAAATAATAAGCACTTTCTATTTTCTCTAAATGGTCCAAACATATTTTCTTCTGGAATAATATCAAAGTAGAACATAAAACAGTGTCTGCATAAATCAAGAAGTTTCCTAAATAGGTATGTATATGATTGATCACTTTTCTTCTTATATACACCAATTACGACTATTTTTCACGTGACGATTTGCACTACTCAATTTATAACGAACCTGCTTATTCACCCGATCAAGCCGAAAAAATGCGAAGTTGCTGAACGTCCAAAAATCATCAACCAATAGAAATTAAACCGAAGTTATTATTAAGCCTTATTTTTATTATCAATATTAGTAAATGTCATACATACTGGAAACATCTATTTATAGATCATACGTAAGTATACACCCTTAACAGCACTGTAACATAGACAAATATAACTAAAACATTTTGTATAATTTTACAGCCATAGGAAAGTCATTAAGTACCTTCAACAAGTAGTTTCAGCATAGTTTCCTGCGTCGTTCATGAATTCGCATGGTAAACACCTTTCCTGGTAAGCAAACCGAATGTGTCTTGGTTCATCATGGAAAGCACCTTCGTATTGGTGGGAAATCTTAAATTGATCGTTCCGTCACATTGCAGAGTTACTCATGATCTTCTCAAAAGTGGAATTCGAGAAGTGCAGAGAATCAATGAATTAGAGCTGAAACAGCCGAATATCACGAAATTTTCGATGCGTTGGGGACATCACGTACTGGTATGTATGAGGCCGTTTTGACTCCTTCATGATTATATAGTCATTTTACACGTGCATTTAATGAAACAGACCACGATTTGCATGTGTTGTGTGCGCATCCTCTTTAAGTGCCAGTAATGGTGACAGTGACCGCGAACATTGATACCTCCAGTTCCATCCGTGGGGCTGGAAGCCCTTTCACATATTCAGAAATTTTTAACGCACGAAAGTTATCAAGAACCGTAGTCCTCTCCGCTGACATGGCCACCCTATTGTCGGATCTATTTCGTAAAACGGGTAGTGACCTAATAAACACTTCAACCGAATCCTTGCTTCTGTATAATATTGACGAGTCAGTAACTTCGTCACATCTAATGACAGCGTAGTAGACCCCACATGGGTCTATTTAAGCCAATTACACTTCACCTATCTGACCCGCGGCAGTTTCTTGGTCGTTGAACTAGGGGGAACGTATAAATATTCGATATCCAAAATCTCACAATTTCTTGCCAGGCTCTGACATGATTGTGAATTATGGTTTCTCACTGACTCCACCGAAGTAAAATTCATAACATTCAATCAGCCGTTGGGTGCTAAATAGGTGCATGAACTGCTTCAACTTGTGCTTGCTATATTAGTACACCACCAGAGAACAATTTTGTATGCACACGTTGCAATGAACCTTCCATAGTGCTCATTAACAGTAGATCATCAGCAGATCAACGTTACATCACGCGATTTTCACAGTGGACGTATGAATAGTTGAAGGCCTTTATTCCAACAAATACATTGACGGCGATGTAAGGATGAAGTCTTTCAAACTAGCTAATATAGGAAACTGTAGTTGGAAATAAGAGTTGCTAAAATGCAAGTCATCCTATGTGCTTCCTTTGTTTTCTAAGCTGGTATGTGAAATTGCTTGCAAGATTTTTAAGTTGATTGCTGCCCGTGGTGGAATACACGCTGTTGTGAATAATTATCCGATAATCTTCTAAATCTTGGAACAGACACGGGAAATTTGATTTATAGTGCTTGTTCAGCAACCTCAGTGGCAATATTAGTTGTGATACTGCATCGGCGTGTTTTCTCATCAGTAACCTATAAGTTGTCTCGATGTCTGCTGAGACACGTCTGCGAGTCCTTGTATCGTACATATGTCAGTTTCTTTTGCGTCTCACAGTATTCTTATTTTACATTCTCGCGCGGATTGTTTGAGTGGAATTAATGTTGCTGCTGCAATCAGTCGCGGGTCATCTGGGAAATTTGTCTTATAACCCGCCGTGGCTCATCTGTGAGTCCTAATATTATAAGTAGTACTTCTCACACCGTTTGTAATCCTTATTCCGCGCTTTCGCGCACGGATTGCTTAAGTTCATTCGTAGTCGGGATACCTTATTTTAAGCAAAAAGCATGATCTAATTGCACCAATGAACATTTTTATAAACAACGTTTGCTTTTATTCTTGGCAACTTTTTCCCCAAAATAGTTGACTTTTCCAAGACTGATGCCTTTGTAAGTCTTTGCAGCCACTCACGATAATACTCGGCAACAGATCCACATGGCCGGCAAAGCTAATTACACGACATACTCAAACACCAGGGCCAGTACGTAAGGAAAGGAAGATTTACAGATTCGTAATGACGTATTCTGTTGCAAAGGTCAGTTTTCCAAGGCACATAAGCTTTGCTATCGGAGAAGACTCGCCATAAAATAGGACATAAGCTTTGATATCGGAGAAGACTCGCCATAATACTCATTACATAATAATCATTAGTATATGATTTTACGGCCATGAATTGTACGGTGCTTTCTGCTCACTAATGTAAATTGGTAGATAAGGCTGTGCTAAATAAAAAGGCTCATCTTCCCGATCCCATCCAAATACGTGAGATCCTCGTTCAAATACAATTTCCACCAAAAAGGCATTAAGACAATTACTAAATATCACACTAAATCGGACATGGCCATCCCTTGTTTGTTTGTATCCAGAAATGGTGAACAACTCATATAAATCAGCTGGTTCCTCGTTGTCGAGAGTAATTTCGCAATCTTCACATACGGCAAACTATTTTTATTCTGCAACGTTGTCAATAGGCGAGTATGTCTACTTAATATTAATGCTGAAGTCATTTCTCTAACTGTCGTGGTCATCTCTATCTTCTCTAATGGTTTCAATATATTTGATTTCTTCACTGGATGTTTCAATGTATTTGCCAAACGTTTCGCTGTCTTTGAGTTTTGACTCAGTTAATGCCAGCGACTTAATGTTTCTTGTATTGTATCATACAGTGATTTTATAGTATTTTATGATATTTTCCCCCACGTTTAATGATATATTCCTGGCGTTTTCGTCGTTCTCGGTCCAACTCAATCTTTAACCGGTTAATGTATCAAGAAGCGCCGATTATGCCCTTGAAAGATTGTATAGCATCTTCTGGGCCTGTTTGTGAATTGATATGACGCATGCAAGTTACATAGCGATTTAATCTTTTTCGTGACGTTACCCATCCCCCCACCCCACCCCCACCCCCAACCCTGGATGAATACTGTAACTTAACTCCAGGATTAGTGATTTAATCATTGTGGGGTTGCGACTCTACATTACCGTCGAAACTGAGGAGCCTGGCAACGTGCAAACATCACGATCCACCGAAACTGAAGTTAGATGATAATTTAGAATGATAAATGAAAGTGCCCGTTCAAATTATGGTACTTAAAAGAAACTCTTTGATTGGCTTTTTCAAATAAAGTGTTAGGTTATGTTGGGTCACATTGTTTTTGTTTAGATATTTATTTTTCATGAATGGCCATAGTCAAAGTTAACTAATTACTCGCATTGGTTAGTTCTATGCATATTGATGTAAAACAAAATACCTCACCAGCAACAACCACGTGTGACCACGGAGTGTATCGGATTGTCTCAGTGGCTTGCAACGATGGACCTGGTATGATCACAAATGAGTATGCACATCCGCGGTCGTATTATGGTTACCTGTCAATTTAGTGGTACAAACAAACAGGGATAGAGTGACGGCTGGAAGTGGATAGACGGAGCGTGGAAAAAGCACCAGGAAAAAGATTGATCTAGCAATGATTGAGGCTAGCCAATTCAGACGACTACGTACATTATTCATCTAACAAAAATGAAGGGGGGGGGGCTGTCCGTTACGGACCACTGCCATCTCACCTCTGTTTGCGTGTGTTCAAGTCTAAGATTCGGCAAATGTAGTTATGTGAGAAAGCTTGCCAGTACCTTCTCGTGGGTCGGTGGTTCTTTCCGGGGATTGTCCGGATTCTTCCTACACCATTAATACTGGCCGCCATGTATAGCCTATATTGTGCTGAAAAAATGGCGTTAAACCATAAAGAAAAAAAAAATGAAGCTAGATATTTTGCATTAGACAGTGTAATTGTACTGAAATTTCCTAATGTAAAACATATGTGTAAGTCGTCCTGAAAAAATTGGTTAATAATTAAAAGAAACAAGACATTATAAAATGGATATTGAACTATCAATAACTAAAAGACAATGTACACTTCAATAAACATACGTTATAGATGGAACTCTCTAAAACACCAATACTGTGTGTGTGTGTGTGTGTGTGTGTGTGTGTGTGTGTGTGTGTGTGTACTTTACTATTTAGAAACAGTACAATAATTCAGTTTGACTTTGACATGATAATTCGTCAATGACAGAAAAAAAAATACTTCTTTGGATTTTGACATCGAAGCCACTGTTAAACGTCTAGCATTATATAATCTGGGCTAATTTGAACGCACGGTTAACCATTGTGAAAGTTTAGTGTGACCAAATGACACTGAAAGTAAGAAAACTGTATTCATAAATACGTTTAAAAGGTGCATAATACGTAAATGATAAACAAATCAAGTGCTTACGTGATTTACATTTAAATAGATCTCAGTTTGGTTGACTATTCTTTGGAGCAAATTTACGGACGTACTCTCTTGCTCTCTGCGGTAAATATTGTTTCAAGGTTGAGAAACTCCAATAAAATTTCAAAACTATGTCGAGTGTCTTTTACATTCTTTCCGCAAGTTTAATTTTTTAAGGATTTTCAAAACATATTGTGTTCTTGAAAATTTATTTTCAATTTTAGGGTTTGAAATTCGACTTTTTCGAGGAAAAAAAAACACGCAAAAAGCGGCATTTTCCTTTACACACACACACACACACACACACACACACCAATAAAGATAATAATTTCATTTCAAGAACATTTACAAGTTCATAACAAGGTTGTTTCATAGATTTTGCATTGAAGAAAATGGTTTCCATGGCAAGGTCTCATGGCAAATGTATTTTAGATGTCTACTATAAAGTCGCCATTCTTAATGTTAAGTTTAATCTACACTTAACATTACATCTATTACTGAAACTGAATATAATTGGCTGCGGGAAATGTCTGTTTATTTGCTGCATATATTTGGACAGTGAAGGAATATCACCTTCAGGAGCCGGTGTCGATGACGCATAGTCGCAAACAATCATCTTTTATCTCCCGTAGCAACCTGTGCGAACATCCATTAGTTATCATGATTTCGCGTAAATAACAAAATACATCGTGATCAAAATAATGTAAAGTGCCCGTGTTATAAATCGTGTCTAAAAGAGAAACTTTGATTGTTTCCTCCAAAACAGCGTGACAGATTGTTCTATATCACAATGGCAAGAACATTTTACTGGCGCTCGCAGTGACTGATTCAGCTGGTTTCTGCGTATATTCATGAGAAACAAGGAAATCTCTGCAATTGCAGCCATGGGCGACAACGGAGCGTAGCGAATTGTCTCTTGTGACTTCTGAGGATGTTGGCGACGTTTAAAACATGTAAATAGAACAGTCATCGTAGGGTTGGTCGCAAAGTGACAGAGGCGTAGCGAGGGGGAGCGGGGTGGGACATATGTCCCCGGGCGCCAAGGTACAGGGGCGCCAAAATGAGGCTTGCAACGTTACATTATAATAAGAAAACAAGGGTAATAAATCTGTCACAAGATCGCTGGGGCGCCAATTTTATAGTTTGTCCCCGGGCGCAAAATATCATCGCTACGCCTCTGCAAAGTGATACTGCTCAGCAGAAAGCTTGTTAAGAAAAGGTCGCAGCCTATTTACAGTTTTCGGCATAATATATGTAGGGAACATTGCATTCAGAAATAAACAACAACACTAGTTGTGATTGGTGCATTATGTTGTACTTTCTGTTTGGCTTAAAAAGAGTTAGGCA
Source organism: Unio pictorum (assembly GCA_030141615.1). NCBI lineage: Eukaryota > Metazoa > Mollusca > Bivalvia > Unionida > Unionidae > Unio > Unio pictorum. The sequence continues at coordinate 180,314 of JARLTB010000192.1, read as the reverse complement.
ACATTTGAGATTATGTTATTTCATATCTATCATATTTTTTATTTTGTTTCCAAATGTGCCACACACAGGTGAAACTGGGTCTGTTATGGCTAGATAACTCTTACCCATTTCTACTTCCAGCAGACTTATCTCTCTTAAATGCAGTGGAGTACCTGGTTTTGTCCTTGTCAAATTGACAATCTATAATTGTTCTCTGTGACAGTGTGTGACATGCATGCTGAAGTAGGATAGCAAGTATATTTATTTCACAATACATTAGCATTGAGGTCTATGGAAAAGCAATTGGTACCGTGATGCTTTCAAAACCAGATCGTCGATATGAAAGGACTGGTTGCAGCTGTGTGATAATGTTGATGTCAGTACAAACTGGATTTCTACATCCAATTCATTCATTCATGTTTTGTGAGAGCTTCCAGCCATGACAGTTGTACTGTCTCACATCATGAGACCAGAATAGTATTAAATTACTTATACTTTCTTTCTAAGAAAGATTCAAGTAGTTTTCCTTTTCGATTTACAAGGGAGGTAATCTAATACATGCAAACCCATAATTCGGGGGTGACTTCCCTTAAATAATCGGTACTGAATGTGTCTTGATCAATCATTTGATTAACCTGTTTGTTCGTATGTTGATAAATCTTTTACTTTTAACAATGAAATGATATCTTTCTTTTCTTTATGTTTTCGAAAGATGAGTCTTGGTATTATTGATGGTTAGGTAGTCTTCATTATTTGTACATAATTCACTATATACAAATAATACCCATGAACCTTGCATATCGAGTATGGCGTTCTTCCATTGCAGCTAAAGTGGCCGCCGTGTTGTATTTAAGATGATTTTATTCAACGCATAGCCGGAACAGGAACTATGCCAGCCATTTAAGTTTAATGCAAAAGTCTAATCATTGTTCAAAGTCACGCATATAGACGCATGCCCGTGTACACAGTCTGTACAACGATCTTTCCGTCATCTTTTCATGCTCGATTAAAACATTGTTTCAGAAACATCTGTATTTAGTCTGCCCCAGACGTGATACCAAATCAAAGTATGAACAAAATGAAAACATTTGGCGTGCAACTGGGAAAAAACGATTCGTGAGTCGCAAAAGGCGTCCTAATCAACACTGATAACCGGTGCACAGCATATTGACACACTATGAGTCAGTAAGTATGGCACCAGTACAGCTGCTTCACTACACTAAGGGCATTTGATAAAAAAAAAGTTATAAAATTGATTACCAGGTAACAGTAATTATTTTCTACATTTTGAATTATTTTGTACTCGATTATTTTTCTAGTCGAATATTTAAATTGATAGTTTAGAAATGCTTGAATCTCATTTTCTCGTCATGGGAGATCGTATGAACGCATCAAATTATTTACATGAATTATCCAATTATCATCAACAACAGCAACCCCCAATGAAATCGTAACCAGTTTGACTTAAGTATGCACGTGGATGGTCGGCATATTGAAAGATGAGTCACTTTAGTACAAACGGCACAAATAAACTATATGTGTATTGCTCGAAAATACCTCCGCAAACGTAATAAGCATTTTGGTTCAGACGATATGAAACCAACAAAACAGAACGACAGAATAACCAGATTTTTACAAGTATGGAAATAACTTTTACAAAGCTAATGAAAGTGGGGGGGTAAAGAAATATTTTATATTCTGGGGCAAAACACAATGCAAATACATTCCAGTATTCATCAAAATATATCAGAATGTGCAGGGATTATTACATGGATATAAGAGTGTTATTAGGTCATTACAAATGTCACCATTGGGTGTTAACCCTAAATGTAATAATCTGACAAAATCCTATTTTTATTTGTGCCGCTCGTGCCATGATACGTATGTATACAAGTTTCGTGAAGATATCCCAAAATGCTTTTCGGAGGATTTTAACTTTCAAGAATGTAAGGAGAAACATAAGCACACGTTTTTGCAAGACACAGTTTCTTATTGTGATATAGAAAAAAACCACATACCTAATTTAATGACGATATCTCATCTGGTTTAGTAGATATAAGATAATAATGTGTGACAAATGGATTCATTTGACCTGGCCAGCCTTATTTAACCTCAAAAATGTTTATGCCCCAAAAATCCAAATTAACACATGCTTATGTCATATTCAAATGTGATTCTCTGAAGCAATGAGATGTTCACAATGTAGGCGCGAACCCATTTCCCGCGTGACAATTTTCACAAACTGAGACATTCTACTTGTCATGAACCCATTGTGTCTACTGGTGCAGGTAGTTAGTCCTGTTTGCTAGGCAACTTTTGACATTTCAATGTTCAGCCATTGTTAAATAAGTACGGGATATATCCATACCTCACAACAATTTCAAGGAAACGTCCGAACCATCTAATTTATATATGTATGCATATATTTAGTTAATTATCAATAATAGCTAACACTCACAAGAAAGTCTTTAGACTTTTCAGAGAGAGAGAGAGAGAGAGAGAGAGAGAAAAAAAAAATCTAGGCCCTTCTGTAGAGAGAATAATGTACCGACACGTATTGTTTTATCAACGATATCATGTCTTCTTTCCGCTTTCTTAGCATTAAAAGATAAGGTAGCTGGGGTGACCGACCGAGTCACGCAAAATCAGGGTTTAAAACAAAATGTTTGATCTAAAATTGCGATAACAACAATTTGCTTTAAATAAAAATTATTATCTGCTCCTTGGGTATCCGTCTCAAGTCAGACATGCATTGTATTGTGCATGCGCAAGAGATAACATAGTTCATAGGTTTGAACGAGAGATCAGGTATTAAATCCATGATATTTGCAGAAAACAAATTGTAATGCTTGCAGCATACAAGGGGTGGGGCTATGTAAGCGAAAGAATATTTTCAAGCATATTACAGTCAGAATTATCTAGCGATTAAAATATCTTTTTCAGTGTAAGACAGAAACTCTCAAATACAAGCGACATCATTGTATCTTTCTAATAGGGTTCCTACTGACCCATTCCTACAATGTTTTAAGTATTTTTATTTTGGTGTTTGAGGATTTTAGGTATTCTCTATTGAAAACATTTAATTCGCCAAAAATACTCAGCGGCGACATACTAGACGCGATATGCAGGAGTTAGCAAACTTAAGTGGCATTGTAAAAAAGACAAAAAAGTTTGAATTGTTATCAATGAAAATATATATTTTCTGCTTATCAAAAGTAGGCAAGTCAAATTTCGATACAATGCCGCCTAATTAAAGCCTCGATGTGATGGAAACAATTCATGCCGTTACCGCATGGTTACTGTTAATTCAACCGTGAATACTCATTGACCTTACCCTCTAAATCTGGACGGGACAGGTAGGATAAAACTCGGACTATTTATCATATGCGTGACATCCCAAGTGACCGCTGACCAATCCTATCTAGTTACCGCTAAATGGCACGTTGTCCTTGGACCTTGTTACAGGTTATCTACGAACATTGGCCATATAGACACATTTGTGTAAAACAGTCATGAAATGTTATAGGTGTTACCTCAGCTTATCACTAGCAAAAACGTACATATAGGTAAATATGATCTGCATGCCCTTTGTTGTGCTCTGCTTACCTTGTCTACTGACCACAACATTTACCATAGATCTATGTTGGTTGGTATGCTTTCTGGTTTGTTGATTAGGATTTTTAATGTAGCTTGAACAATTGTTCAGTCATATTGCTATGATGTCTGCAGTGAGGTAGTTTATTTTGATGTCTAGCACTGGGACAACATGCCGCAGATATGTAGCATGATGTTCCACCTAGTCACATTATCCTCACACCAGACCGATCAGTCCCAACACTAACCTCTTAATGCTGGGCGTCAAGCGAGGATCGAACTCAGCACCTCCCGCGGCGGACGCTCTAATCACGAGGCCACCGGAGCTGTTGTTTGCCTTCTGGTAGAAATAGGGAAAAAGAAAAGCTGACCTGTCGTCAAAGAGAGAGAGAGAGAGAGAGAGAGAGAGAGAGAGAGAGAGAGAGAGAGAGAGAGAGAGAGAGAGAGAGAGAGAGAGAGAGAGAGAGAGAGAGAGAGTTGCATTTTAAATAAAATATTATTAATGATATTTTTATCTGTTAGAGTGTAGTTTCTGGTTACACAGATCTAGTGCAGTCATGCACACAATTAGAAATCATAATAGTGACATTTAATAGATTCTAGAACATCCAACTATTTTTCCACACTCATTTCCAATAATGATAGCTTTATTGCATTGGATGCATATGCATTACTCAGTCATGCATGTGAAAATGTGATTGCGAATTAAAGTTGCTGGAAATAGTGATAGGAAATCATTTTATGACAGCATCAGAAGATCAATAATTATGCACGGTTCATAGTTCACTATTAGTGATGCTCTGCCATCTCTGATGTAAATGTTCTTTTAGCCGTTTCTTCTCTTCCCGTAGTTTCAAATCTATCTGTATAGTCGGTTACTAAAACGCCATTTTTTTCTCTCTGAAATATAGGTCTCCAGCACAACATGCTTATATGACGTCATCATCTTCTTCTGTAACAACCCTAGCTGTCCGAAATGCATATCGATTTACTGTGCGCTATTAATAGAAATCAAAAGCGACGTCGTCGGCTAGAAAGGATGAAAATTTAACTTAATTACTTTTTGTTGGTTTAAATGTTTTAAATTTATTTATAGGGACAGAAAGTTATGTTTTCGCAATGAGAACTTCGTAGACATAATAATCTCCATGATCAGTTCTTTTTCCACGAATGAGTCTTGAGACACCTATTCATAATTTCTCGTCTGTAACATCAGGGTTACGGGTTTTTGAGTCACGAATTATTTCAGTTCAATAACATTCAACCCACTTGAGATAAAGGGATGCATCAAAGTCTACGCATTCGTCGTCATTAGAAAGAGAACTGCGTGTTACATTTACCTCCTTAACTTCCAAGTCAACACTTTTGGTTTCTGTCCCTTTCCGTTCGATAACCTTTGAGTTCTTACCCAATTCGGTGTTCTACAACTTTGGAACGTTTGGAGAAAGTCGAACAAAACTTGGAATATTTATAATCTATTACACAAAGGCCTGTCGCATTTCATGTAGGTTATATTAAGACCAAAGTCAAATGTCAAAATGCTACATTGCAGTCACATGTTCTTCCAATCAGAGCTATTCTTCAGATCATAAGGAAATGTAAATAATATACTAAATAAATATATATTATCACTAGAGGATTAGCTGCATCTCACATTGTGATCTATCTTATCGTCCAGTTGCATCTCACATTGTGATCTTATCGTCTAGTTGCATCTCACATTGTGATCTTATCGTCTAGTTGCATCTCACATTGTGATCTTATCGTCTAGTTGCATCTCACATTGTGATCTTATCGTCTAGTTGCATCTCACATTGTGATCTTATCGTCTAGTTGCATCTCACATTGTGATCTTATCGTCTAGTTGCATCTCACATTGTGATCTTATCGTCTAGTTGCATCTCACATTGTGATCTTATCGTCTAGTTGCATCTCACATTGTGATCTTATCGTCTAGATTTAAGGTCAAACGTTAAAATTTTCATTTTATGTTAAATTTTTTATATATCTGTAACAAAAAGTCTATTTGTAAATTAAATAATGATCTTTATCTCCTATTTGTTCTTCTTTATTGCTGCTTATGTTATTACTCTGATTATCTTTACAATCATGCACTCGTGGGTCATTAATTCTTTCTGGGGGTTTTCCCGGGTTCTTCCTCCACCATTAATACTGGCCGCCCTGTATAGCCTATCGTGTGCTGAAAAATGACGTTAAACCATACAACAACAATCATATACGTTTTAAATAATCCTACACGTTGTCCAAATATTATTCGCACATGGTTTTCGGCGAAGTTATTTTTGTAAAATCTGATAGATATCGGTCATTAAATCCAAATCCTCCAATCGGCACCAATTTCATTAAGACAAACTAGACATGATAATAAATCTTCTGGTGAATACCCCACATCCATAAGACTTTCTAGTAGTAGTAGTAGTAGTAGTACAGTAGTAGTATTGCTAGGTGACGAAACAGTATTCATAAATTCCAACTTTTAAAAGTTTATAACAAAAATGCTGCCAACTCTTTTAAGCACCTATGTCTTTTGTTTGTTGATTATTCTTACTGACGTTCTGTTTTTCTCTTTAAATTCCAAAATCCCTTCAGTTAAAACCGTAAATGTAATAACGGGATTAACACGCATCTCATAATGAAAACAAAAATGAAGATCGACTTAAGATAGAATAATTTTGAAGAAAAAGTGTAATTACCTAATTTAGCTAAATTTGTGTTGGAACACTTAAATATTGGCTTATTGTAGATAGCTAACTGCCTGGACAATCACATACTAATGTTATCGACAATATTGTGAGATATTATGAATAACTCGTAAATAAACGTAAATATACGTAAATATACGGTACGTAAATAAACGTAAATATACGGTACGTAAAAGCAAGGTAGTCTTCACATTTTCCAATATATTTAATTTTTGATTACACATAAATATATACAGCATCTTCTGATTTAAAAGGACATGTATTCTCTTATGAAGAATAATTCGTATGGAGTTTGAAAAGATTTTTTTGAAAAAGAAATCAAAATTATGTGGACCTTTTCTGAAATTACTATCAACAATATACTCGCTTAAAAAATCGGAACCAATAGCAAACTTCACAGACCTACATTTGCCATCGTATAATACGCTGGCACATCTTCGTCAATGCAGTTTGTTTATAGTGGTAAATATAAAAATCAAAACAGCATAGACCCTGATCTGATTATGCATGATGTGACTTTCAGGGTAAAGACTGGACCTCTGATTAGGTCAATGTTGCTGATTGTTGGTGAACAAATCTAATACATCAGTATACAATACATTTCTTACTCATGCAGCACTAATTCTGAAAATAGACAACCAACTTTAATGATTAATAATAATGGCAATAAATTAAGCATGAAGAGTTCACTCTTTTGTTTGAACCTACTTCAGCGGTTTGAACACAACTTCAATTCTTAGCCTCAAGCAACCTGTAATTACTTTTGCCCGTCTTTGCCAAGTACAGCAACGAAACAATTTCTGTCTACTCTGACACTAACCTTATAAAAAAATGTCAAGGCCGTCACGGATAGGTTCTTCCATGTTACTTGATAAACTCGTATTATATATGTGTGTGTGTGTGTGTGTGTGTGTCTATATATATGTGTGTGACTTTAAAGAAACCCTCGTATTATATACTAAAGTGTGAAATAGAGAATCTTATTGACAATATATTTTTTTCTTTTTTTAAATTGAAAAATTATCCTTATATTTTCATATATGCAACTATAAGTCTTCCCGTCATGCTATACGATACGTATGTCCTTTCAAAGTTATTTCTATAGCAACAAAAATTAGTAGGTTGTGAGCTGGAATCAATGATGTAGAAAGTTCATTATATTTCATACATGTTTGCTTAAGAAATTCGACTTGACAACAATGATAAACCTGCCGTGATGGTTTGTTCAATCGGGCGTTACTTGTGGTCGGATATGATCAAACAGTTTTACAAAAACTGCAATTTATTGTGACAGATCATGTCATTCCAATCTTACCACTCTCAAATCTCCAATGTTCATTTGATCAGCCAATGAACGTGAGGTGAAGTTACGAAGGGGTTATGGGATCGTCTAAAGAGTGTGTTTAATCTTTATATCTTTGATTCTAGAATAAAGTTGATATAGTAAGAAGAAAATTTTTTCTGTGTAAATAATCGACATATTTCCTTTGTGGTACCGAAAATGATACATCTTAACTTGTGGATTCGCCAAACCTACGTGTTTCATGCCACAAGATGAAATATACCAGGTATTAAGGTAGAAAAAGAAAAATACCTTTGTTTTTGGTATGTGCATTGATTGAAATTAAAAGATGTATCGTGGTCCTTTATCTTTAACATTATACATAATTATGCTTCAATTTTATCATCGCTTAATATTACCCTGATAAACACTGCTTACCATTCTTTTCGTAAAAGACTGTTATTTTTTCATGCCCAAAATACTGATTTCGTGTCTTGAGGGCATTTAACAAGTAAGATGACTGTGATGAGATTCATACATTAAACAGGAAGAATTTATTGACCAAGTCAGAAATGGGCAAACCAAAGCACGGTACTTTCAGTTTATTCAAAACAATTTTACAATGCTAGTTCTTTTTTTCTTACGAATACAATATGCAAAGCACACAATTACTTAAAATGTGCATCATCTTCCACAAAACTGTGTCTTTGGAACTTACTCCCACTTACCATGTTCCTGTATTCTTCATAAAACCTTTCGAAATGTCAATATCCCTTTAAAATGAGTCAAACGATCTCAGAAGAATTATTAGGAGGCAAATACATCTATATATTTTGCTACTGGTTTCGACCTGCATCAGGTTTTATTAATTTTTTTGAAATTTCATGAAGCTTTCTAAATAGTTCATTTTTGGACCAAATTTATACCACATTAACTGCTACACTAAAATACATACTAGATATTTAATATAACAACATCGCGTATTCAGATTCCACAGAAGTCCTCATATTCAACGAACTAATGCTTCTCCTTGTGACGACAAACCAGTACAGGGCACGGAGAATGATGTACGATGTAGTCACTGACACTACCCATGACCGTGCGCCGGAACTTGCCCATACCGCGAGTTCCGGTAACGATAAAGGTGGCGTTTTCATTTGTGGCACAATCCACAACAGCCGCTCCAGGTTTTGGATCGCCATCCAAGCCAATTGCCTTGAATTCTCCTTGAATCTGAATTTGAAGAAGAAATGAGTAAAACAAAAAAAGATTAACTACACGTTAATGATCGTTTATATTTGTTTAGATCTTTGATTTAATATGTCATTGTTTCAACCACGCCAATATCACCAAGTCTTGCTACCCTTTCTTAACGGGATCTAACAATTTTCAGGTTTACTTTTATTGTGGTATCAACTGCGGTTTGGAAAAAATTAGTATCCACGAATAAAGACTCGAATATTGTAAGTTGTTTACAAACCGAAGAAACTGTCATTGTATGACACAATAAATGGGCAATAAAGCTTCGAATACCGATACAATTTAATGAAACTGCACGTCACCTTGACATCTTAGATGTCAACGATATATTTTACTCGACATGAAAATTTGCAATTTTAAATCAAAAGCTACAATACCCAATTGCCTGAAATCTTCATTTTATCTGAATAACAACTTCTACCACTTAGCGAAAAATCTGGGATAATAAACAATCGTTAATATTCAATATAATAGTCCCTTTGCGGCGCCTTTGTTGCCTTTTCCGAATATGAAACCCACTTTTGTCAACTGACAAACAATTGAACTCATCAGAACAAAATTAATTTTCCTAAAAAAAATATGGAACAAATGATGTTTCATTATGTTAGAATTTCAAATCAAAGCAATCTTTTTATTTCACGCAGTTGTTGTCAATTGTCAATAATAAATCTGCAAGTTACAATGTTTAAAAATGAAAATCAATGTAATTTCAGATGAATATGAAGTTTCAACGCTGGAAACATTAATCATTTTCCATATGGATTCATGTTTATAACATACATAATTGAATACTGAAGAAAAGTAAAGTGAAACCCTACTGAGAAATGCTACTGAATAAATTATTAGCCACTTCGATTTTTAGAGCCTCAATCTAATCATGATGGAAAAGCAATATTTCAAAATTTAAACTACACTAATAAAATAGCGTCATTTCGATGTACATGACAACTGTAAAGGGACGTTATTAAGGCGCCATGTTATGGTCTCACGGATTACATATTCGTCTATAGAAAAAAAATGAATAACAAATATGAAGCTTGGTACAATAATGAAAACGAAAAATTCACGAATAAAGTAAAACGGTCAGACACTGATGAGAATTTATAAATTGAGTTTTACATTAAATTCAGTAAGGGCGGTGTACACTAATTTAAACTAATAGCTAAAAAGAATCATGTTTATGTTATAAAATATGTTAAGCAAAGACTAAATACAAGGTATACTTTTAAAGAATCAGGCTTACCTTTTTGCCCGTATATACTTCGTATACCATAATATAAATGTACTAGCAAACGTATAACTCACCCCTTTTTCATTTAGTTTGGTTAAATAGTGTGTTTTCAATGTCTCCAATTTCTGGTTGGATTCTTTGATTAGCTCCTGGACCCTTGCAGGACCTGAAACCACAGTAAAGCAACTTTAGTTTTATAATGTAAACGCATATCACAGCGCGTAGAAACCGTCCAGTCAATTCCCGCAACTGGACCGGGGGGGGGGGGGGAAGGGGGAGATAGGCGCAAAGCCTATCTCAGATTCCATCAATTATCTTAAGTGGTGGGTGGATGGGTGATAATTTCTTGCTATGTCACTGACTGACCAATATGACGAAAACTTATAACAAACAAACAAACAAAAATTAAAAAAAATCAACAATAAATAAATCCTGTCGAATGCTTTGCAGTCAGTAGTGATATCCCATATAATCGAACATTGACGGCTTGATGCAAACATTTCGAATTACGATGCGGATTATAAACCCAAATATAATAATCTCAGTCCCCAAACCACACCCTTTAAAACTAGTGTATCCGAAAAAAAACCATGCAGACCTGACAGAACGATATACAAGTTTTAGCAAGATCGTACTGACCAAAGACTGAGCTCTTGCAAATGCTGTTATTTCTAGTCGAATTTTGGAGGTTTTTGCATGTACACTGAGGAAACGAGAAATATTCATATTGTGGGAGTTTGACAGCCCAATTTGTTTTGTTCTTATATCTTGTACTAAAATCAAAATATAATATAAACTAACATGAGCTAGATCATTTCGAACATCAAAGTTAAAAATCAACATCACTTATATTTAACTGTATCATTATTCCTTTTCTGCAAACGTTAAAATTCAACAACCAACTAACCAGGGAGACTTTAGCATGCTTATAAAAAATTGCCAGCATATATTTTACTTGTAAATATTTACCTAGTAAATATCTAGGGTTGTCTGATCTTGATTACACATGCAAAGAACATGCAGAAGAAGAGACATACAGAAAAGAAGGGAACACATTATAAAATAATGGACAGACGTGAGGTTTGGAGATTTCCAAAGGGCAATGGAGAACAGGGAAAGATGGAGAGAAATGGCGGTGAAATCATCAGTGGTGCTCCTACGACCTCTTGGGTTACAGGATTGAGGAGGAGAAGGAAGACACACAACAATGAAGTACTAATTCACAATAAACTATGACGTACCATGTATTGCGTAAATGCAAATAGGTAAATTAATATTGAAATAATTCAAATTATATTTGGTTGAATATGTTAAAATCCTGCATTAAATACATTTCCAAAAAGACATACTTGATATGCTAATACCAAGGCACAAAACAAAATCATCCCCTTCTAATACCACCTAAAAAGTTTTTTTTTTTTATAATAAAAACAACAGCTAAATCGTACGAATGTGTAGAATTTAAAGAGACCAACTGGATCAAGTTGGCATATCACTCACCTGACTACATAACAGTTGCCAATTTTGATAAGCAGGTTTATTTAGTATTGATACAATATGCTATGCAAGTTATCTCCTAAATTTTATATGATGATGTTTTTACAAAAGTGAATAAATTCCTGAAAAAATCTTTATAATGCTAAAGACATAATTAACATAACATCGGAGCCAAGTGCCTTTCTAAAAGACGTCAGTTAGCCAACCTGATGGGATGTCTCGACGCGTTTCGAACCCAAGAACCTTGGACTACGGGACTACTTTGATACCAACTGAACTAAAAATTATATTTGAATAAGTTCGACCTAAATATGCAACGTGATCAGAAAAAGTAAAAAGGGTATTCATGTTAAGCATGTCATAAAATGCATGAGACTTATGAATTTTCATTAGAAATAATCTTCACAAGAATATAATAAACTTTTGCAGAATCATCATGATATAAAATTTAGGAGACTGACACTCTACTGGACGAAAATATTTCCATGTAATCGAGATACAACTATGGCATCGTTTAATTTTCGAGTACTGAAACCTTATGTTATTCTTCAGCATTAGCAAGACTTTCTAAATATCTGCTGTGATGTAAATAACGGATGTCAGCTTAGCATCCCTTTCAATTAGGACAAAAGTGAGAACCATTTATGCATCATAATTCTTTTGGATGAATACTCTCCAGCTCATAATAAGCGTCCATACTGGGGAAGCAATGACAAGATTTTTCAGATAGTCGTCATGACAACCATACTGCCTCCATTTTCATTTAGGGCGTACTAAGTATCAAAACGTCAACTGACGAAACCCCATGTTGATATAACCACCCACTTGTGAAGAAGAGATAACAATATTATCAAGATATGACGTTCAAGTTGGAAGTAAAATAACATTATTAAGATGATTACTGTGGTGGCCATACTGGAGGTTATATTGACAAAAGTTTATTTTAAGACCAATTGGTCTTCAAAAGACGTTTTCTGGTGATAAAAACACATCAATATCACTTTCTGAATAAAGTACAATTGTGAAAACACGATGTTTACGATTGCTGCCATTTCGGATATATTGGGTGTTAGATAGGCAATATTTGTATAAAGGTCTTTTATTGAAAATATTAAGCTGACACATTCAGGAGAGGTGGAGAAAACACGAATTTAAAGATAGTTTAATGATAGTTACCGTGGCGGCCATACTGGATGTCCAAGCAGCAGTTTTCACTTCGGATCAACTAGACTGCTGGATGGACGTGTACAATGAAATTGTTCAGGAGAATTAGCCGTTACAAACTTGTGCTGACGGATGTAAGGACGTCGGACAAGAGACAATCCCATAATTTATTGTGGTCTATGAACCACAGAACAATAATTGATGAAAATGGCAGTTATATATTTCTAAAACCATCAACACCAATTAAATGTTCCATATGTTATTTATGTGATTTTTTTTACAAATATAGTATTACAGGTGATACAGAAGGTAGTTTCGGGCAAACGAATTTTGGTCAGCAATTACGTCATGGACTGTGTGCATTGGAAGTACAATCTGATATATCCTAAACTAGATAATCAATCAGTCCACACGAATTTGATTCAAGCTTGCTGCAAAGCGTTGGATAAGAGTGCAAAACAAACAAATGAAACATTAAGAGCGATAAACACAAAAGCTATTGTTTACAAATTGAATAGATACACCGTTACTCCTCAAGACTATTTGAAAACAAAAAAACCATTTCAATTTAGCAAGCACGTAGTATTTATGCTCAGCACAGCAAATTCAAGTTGGCTTAAAGTGATACTAACAGCTGCTTCGCTTGGCGCTCAGCATTAAGAGGTTAGTGTTAGGACTGGTCGACCTGGTCCCAGGATAATGTGACTGGGTGGGACATTATGCTACATGTCTGCGTTTGATGTCCCAGTGCTAGACAACACTATAAACTGCACCACTGCAGACTTCGTAGCGATATGACTGGAAAAGTGTTAAAGCTAAGTTAAACATCCAAATCACAGAAACATACACATTCAATTTAGCTTGATTATATATAAATCAACCTTATAAATGTTCATTATTAATTGTCCAGTTATGAAAACAAAAGATGAGTCAAGACGCCGTTTCAGAATTGTCGTATTAAGTAATAATAAAGAAAACAATGAAGAGAAGTGCGTTTTATTTTCCAACGAGTTGACATCTGACTTAGTTAACTTGAGCCATTTTGAAATAGATGTCATATGATATTTTCCAGGTATTCTGAATTTCTGACTTCGATATTTCGATAGGAGTGAGAAAATGTTCTGTCGGTTGAAAAGTAATCCAAAGTGGCCAAGAATAATGAGTATACGATTGTTAGGATCAAATGGATAAGCAAATGTATGTTACACAGCAAATGGGATGTGTGCTCTGATCGTGGTACTCTAAGGATGATCCGAGCAGCTGTGTTTTGAACTTTTTTGAAGTTTCTGGAGTAGATATTGAGACGAACCAGACAGAACTGAGTTGTTGTTTTAGGGTTTAACGCCATTTTTCAGCACACGATACATGGCGCTAGTATTAATGGTGGAGGAAGAGCCCGGGAAAGAACCACCAACCCACGAGAATCTACTGGCAAGCTTTCTTACATGCCCACATTGGCCGAATCTGAGACTCGAACCCAGAGGTGAGATGTCAGTGATCCGTACCTGACAGCGCATTAGACCTATCGGCCACTCGGGGCCACCAGGACTGAGCTACAATAGTAAAGTCTTGAAAGTACTAATGAACACACAAGTGTTTAAGTTGCATCAACTGAAAGATATTTGCTAATGCAGCTGATGCGTCTCAGCTCAAGATATGCAGCCTTGCATATGTTCACGACATGCTGGTGCAATGGGAGAGTACTGTCCAATTAGGTCTCATGTGAAATCCAAATCACGTTCCACCCTCAGTCATCAGGAATAGATCAGTTTTATCATTAAACTTGCGTTATCAGCTAATCGTTGTTAACTGTGATAGTAATTTTTTTTTAGTCTATCATACAGAAATTCCTAAAATGCCTCATAAATGGCACACACAATCAAATTAGTATTACTCTTACAATGGTCGTGTAGATCTCCGAATGTTTGAAGGTTAAATTGTTCCATTAAATCTTTGAAGTAATGGCAGCCATGGTATATGTTTGAACTGTTAAGTGATGGGTACAACAGTTATATTAATGGCCTAGCCGTTTCGTAAAGTCTCTTAAAGCTATCTAAGACTAGCACACGTCTGAATAAATGTCTTTCCTAAAATATTTGAGTCCTATCTCTAAAACATTTCAGTATTTATCTGAACTTTTCATTGACTAAATTTGATCCAGTTTATAGATTCTCATATGAATCCAAAGCTGTCTATATGATCGCTTTGTTGACTGCTTTTAGGATTTCGTCATTATCAAATATACCAATGTTGTAGCTTGATCTTTAAAAATTTCCTTTCCCAAATAAGAATTGTTTACATTAACAGGGGTGTCGCTAACATGAAAAAGTACACCTCAAATTTTCGTTCAATACAATACCACCAGTGTTAACTGAGTTTAGGTACAATCCGCAGATTGTACAACAATATGCATTCCAGTATTGTTATTTTTCTGTTAAACCCACATTTGCTGGTACTGATTTCCTTCTTTGATAATCTATTATTTAAGGCAAAATGCCCTGTTCGTTACATCCACAATACATTCAAATCATTTCATTCTTTCGGTTTGAATCCTTAACAAATTCCTTTCCCAGATGAGTATTGTTTATTGATTTCATTAACAGTGCCTCGCTAACATGAAAAATTACAACTCTTAATTAAATTTTCATTCAATATTATACCACCAATGTTTATCGAGTTTAGTACAATCCACAAATTTTATAACAATATACATTCCAGTAGTTATTTTTCTGTTCAACCCACATTTGTTATTTCGGTTTTAGTATCATCTTTTCCATTGTTTAATGCAATTTGCTTCATAAAATTAATTATGTATCCATTGTGAACTTCTGTTCTAAATCATTTAATTTATTTTCATTTGTTCCATCTTTACATGATATTAATTTGTAATACCAACTTGTAACACAACGTTATTATTAACTCGAATATAGCCCGTAGCATCTTGTAACACAACGTTATTATTAACTCGAATATAGCCCGTAGCATCTTGTAACACAACGTTATTATTAACTCGAATATAGCCCGTAGCATCTGTATATAGTCTGTTCAGTCTCTGCATACAACTTAAACAAATTTATCACGTGATTTCGTCTTGTCACTCCAGTCAGTAGCAAATCAACCGGAAGTTTTTAATCGGTTTTATAGTGATTTCTTACATACTAATTTTTGTTGCTGTTGCAGTTGTCTAGTTTTGGGTTACCTATGTCAAATCATTTTTTTCCTGCATCGTTAACAGTGTTAATCTAAACTAATATCTTGTTGAACAAGTAGGTAACTGTTTATTAAATTATACATTACGTGTTTAATTTGTTATTCATATTGTAATAAAGATTGTTAATTGTTACGCTCCTAAACAATAACATCTTATATAACTAAGCCATGGACAATAAGATGCGGGTTTTAAATAAAACTATGCAAAAACATACTAAATAGGTACATTATATATACCAGACGATGACTGCATTTTACATGTAGATTTTGAGATGACGTTACAACTACGCGACCATTTTAATGTATATACATTAGCTCATAGAAATTTAATCCGACTGGGATGATTTTCACCCCTTGCAAAAAAGGTTCATATGTGAATGTCTGGCTGTATTTTCACAATACAATGAATTTTGTCAGGAAGCTGTTCACGTTTCGGATATCTTCCTGACCAACAAAACCAGGTATTTAGTGTATGTTGATGAATGCATTAAATAACAAATGACCAACATGAAAGCCTGTAAGGCAAAATATGCTTACAGCGGCCTCTGCCCAACGAAACCACAGCGTGCTAAAAATGACTTACACCAAAATCTTTATCGTAGCAATCCTAAACTGTTGAAATATAAAACTGCATTATTTTTCGCTATCTGTATTGTGTGATAGAACTGTTCATATATCGGATGTTCCAGTATATATTCTCAATCTGTATAGCTAGTCAGACATATGACATATACAGTGATGTTTAGGTTTGTAAACAGCTAACACAAAACAGGTGTAGGCTCTCCAAAACCTAGGTATACAGTTACCCCATTATCATTACAATTTGGTTTTTCTCCTTTGATGCTTCTCTACGCGTGGGATTTTCTAAATTTGTACAGTTGAATTAAACTATCATATTGAATTTAATGCGTCATCTAGCAAGGTACATTGTACATTCAGACATCAAATTTCGCATTCGGAAAAAAGTCACTTTCTCGTAGTCCTGCCTATTAAGTTTCAGTAGGAAATAATGCTAACGCTGCCTAATGCTATACCGAATGCTGCCTAATGCTAAACCTAATGCTGCCATCTCCATTGCCACTTCTGCTACCAAATTATCGGGCCAGTGCGGCTTGGCTGCCTCAATGTTCATCGGAACAGCATAACATAACCAGCAATGCGCTAAATGTGACGTTAATTCCGAAATAAAATATAAATCCCCACCAAACTACACATCAGCCAGGTTAAGTCCATCTTTAATGTTGAAAAAAATTAATTTAACTGACATTCTTGTGCAAATACGTTGCACCACTGAAAAAATGTCTCTGTTCACGTCCATTTCTTGTTGATTCCATCACATATTCTCATTTCCTTCAAAGTTGCTCCATTTTAATGTCGTAATGTTATATTTCACATCTATTTTATTTTGCAGTTATCCTTCCATTTCTGCTATCAGTTGTTCTGTTGCAGTTCTATTTATTTTTTAAATGTACTGCTGATACATCTTTTATTAGCACGACTGAGTTTTTTTCGTAACATCATGCCTATAATTACTTCCATGTATTTGGATAGCTTATTTCACAATTATTAATATATGCTAAATGGAAGTTAGTATAAAATTATCTTTAAAATCGGATATTCTACGCGAAAGGTGTAATGCATTTTGCTGTAAACATGTTGTAGAAACACTACTCCTATATAAGCTGATTTTGGTTACGTATGTTAATTCTTTGATAAAGAAAGTTTTATCAAACTGTGACACAATTGTACACGATAAACATTCTTAGTCCATAAGAAAATGAATAGCTAACTGTGTAATGGCTTAAATCTTGTATAATGTTGACACAGCTGATATACCTTCAATTACACTGTAGAAGTTTTATTTATATACATATTTCGATCAATTACACTGCAGAAGCTTTATTTATATACATATTTCGATCAATTACATTGTAAAAGCTTTATTTATATACATATTTCGATCAATTACACTGCAGAAGCTTAATTTATATACATATTTCGATCAATTACATTGTAAAAGCTTTATTTATATACATATTTCGATCAATTACACTATAGAAGCTTTATTTATATACATGTACATATTTCGATCAAACTTTGCACACAAATGCATTCATCGCCAGTATTTCTGGCCAGTACAATTTTCAACGTAAAAGCATTTTTAATGGACAAAACAGAATCTCATATAATTCGGTAAATTGGCTTTTATCCTAAAAATGTGATGCATGTTTGATACTTAGTAAGATCTATTCATCTGAGTGTCTGAGAGTAGAACCCTTATCGAGCCGTTATTATCTGAACCTGCATGTATCTGATTAAGTTTAGGATAGAACGCGCAGATCATTTGTACCATCACTTTATAGGATTAAAAACACCTGCCATCAAATCGACTAACTTTTTGTTAAACTGCCATAGACAGTATATCAAAAATATTTTAATCAAACTTTATATTAATAAGACCTCAGATAATTGCGAGCATTGGAGATGAAATGGCATACTTAAGAGATTATTGGGCGTTCATTGTTATCACCGTAAATTACATATGAAGAAAATTTTGTGGACATAAAATATCGCGTTATTGTGATCTGAATAAAAAATATTTCTTACAATTTATAGTTTACATTTATGTTTTGGTCTAATCTTGCTACAATCCATTTTTTAAAATTATATTCGCCTGCTCATCAAATATTCAATGATACAAGCCGGACTAACAGGAAAATGGATTCATCTCAAATGTTTAGTCTAAATATATAGGTATCAGTTCGAGTCTATCGATTCTGCAAGTTATCGTTCCTAATGTAAACGTGTATGAATCGCGCCCCCCCCCCCCCAAAAAAAAAAAGTGGCCAGTGTAATACAAAGGAGAGACACCATCTGAGTGCTTCAAGTTTATTTTATTCTTGCAGGTCTGGACTTCATCTCCTCATTTCATCAGCGTTAGAATTGTAAATTATAAGATGTCAAGTCATTTTACAAACCTTAAAATTCATTAAAGTCATTTTTACAATATAGACTGATGTAATAACCTTTATAAGAGTAAATGAAGTTACTTCTAGTCACTGTAAGAGTGAAACCAGTCCGTATAAACACTAAAATCAGACATTCTATTTAATCACTGCAAGGTAAGATTTCGCAGTAGACTTACTTAAAAATATATGTTGGCCATAAATTTACTTGTGAAATGTAATTTTCGAAAGGACCGGGCCGTCGAGGAATTTTAACAACATTTAGCGATAGGTATTTTAACCATATATTATTCCACAAGGGTCCACTCAAGTGTTTTCGATTGTTGCGGTAAAATGTGAAAATAAATAGACTCTGGTAGATTAATACAACGCTGAGAGATTGTTGCCTATCTAGTTATGTCCCCTGTTGATGACAATTTATCTGGGCTACTATACTGTGGGTTGGCAGTCCTATTAATTCCAATTACTGCTTATTAATCAAATACATCACTTTGCTACTCCTACTGGGCTATTGTATACCATCAATAATAAAAAAATTATACTTGCAATAAAAACTTTACAATGGACCTTAACTGCCATCATTTTATGACGTAAATTTTGTATTAACGAATGACAAGTACTTTTCAGTTCAAGTGAAGAGATGAATTACTGTTAGACCTCGCTGAAGCCAATTTGTAATCTGTGACAAAAACAAACTTCAAGAAAAGATGTCCCACATCCCTTTTCTAAAACACATGTTATAAAGGCTTGGATGTTATTTAATTATTATTATTTTTTTTAATTAAAGATTGATTTTTTTGAGAATTTAAAAAAAATAATAACATGAAGAAAGTGATTAACATTGGAAAATTGAACATATGTTCAATGATAACGCTTGAATAACCCTACAACCAGAAACAGGTTTAAAATGCGCCCGTCATACTTAATGATCATGACAGTAGCAGTGCATGCAAACAGCAGTCCTTGGACTTCGTCTTCTGTCTTTAGTACCAGGAACCTCAAAGACCCAAAATATACCTTTGTGCTGTACAGTGTAACAGTGAATTTATTTGCAATGTCGTTTGTCAGTGCCACTTAAGTTCGGCGGATCGAGGCTGATCAAACCATACAAACCTGCCATATTTACAGAACATGTTGGAGTGGGGTTGAGACTCAAAACGTGTGTTCTGAGGTACGAAGTGGGGTCAGTGCGCGTGAGCAAAAGAAGGATCATAACAGTTATGACTGTTTGACATTTGTCTTTTATCTTTAGCACCACAAACATTCAAGCCCAAATCTACCCGTGTTCTGTAGTGTAACAGTGAATTTATTTGCAAATGTAGTCAGTGCCTGTCAAATTTAGTGAAACTAGGTTCATCTGATCTCACATCTGCCATATTTATAGACAGTATCAGATGGCCAGTATGCGTCACCAAAAAGGCAACGTCCTCCAAAATAGAATAAGCTAACTTTTCCTATAGGCCTTTAGAAAATGACTGGCATTTCTAATCGGAATAAAAGAAACAAAATGTGTTTTCTTTTAAGACATTTAATAACACTTACACAAAGAAAAAGAACCACACTAACAGTTGCAACAATATTACTGTGAATTATCACCACACACATACATGCAAAGACTCACATAATCAGAACCACACTGACATTTCATGACAACATAATTTTCTGTCTTTAAAATCCACTGAGTGACAAAATATATCCTCAGATTGATGCATTCTTTGCTAATCTCAGTATCTAAATAGGGGGTGTGAGGGTAATGCGAGCGTCATTAGTGTTCCTCTTACACATGGCAGGGACTGGATAGATGTTGGATTTGCTCACTGATCCTGGTTCGATTCGAGCTGTTCTTGGCGACCATAACGATAGCAATGTCTGGCCGCTATCTTATGCAGTCTAATCACGAGATATACTAGTCTGTTTCGAAAAATTACTTTACTATACATTTGTGAGCAACTACTTCATGGAACATAATATGTTCTAATTTAATGCTGACTTTACCTGTACTACAGTAGTAATAAACGCCTGTCTATTATGGGTGATAAAGCTCAATCCAATCCACACAAATCAACCGTGAAAACACATGCTTACACTACTTTTCTTTCAATCGATTTATTTATTGGCTAAAGTCTTCCTTAAAATTTTGCATGGGTCAATTAATAGTTTGTATTTTGACAAGAATAATAATAAAGAGAACTAATCTAAACGTTCAGTGCAGCATGTCGAATATGTTACACATGAAGATCCTATTCTAACGGATGACTGTACACCCCAGAATGATTTGTTGTTTCCAGTATGTGCAACAAGTTAAATGCTCCAATTTGCTGATTCACGAAGAAAATCTGTAAACCAGGAGTTATGTAATTTAGTTTTGCTGCCCACTGCTTGCATAGCTGAAAGCCCAATGATGCCTGAATCAGCTTCATGAATAAATCATAACTGAATCCTATTTAGACAAGTGAAACTATCACGCCTTGCGTTTCTTATGTGGAATGTGTGTGGGTGTGTTTTGGATTTATAACGTATCTTTAACAATTTTTCTCTCATATCGCTATGATGTCTGTATTGTGACAGTTTATAGTGATGTCTAGCACTGGGGCATCATGTCGCAGATATATAGCATGATGTCCCACCAGTCACACTATCCTGACAGTAAGTCGACTAGTCCTAACATTAACTTCTTAATGCTGATAGCCAAGCGAGGGAGTTGATTTGTACCGTTTTGTATGTCTTTGGTACAAATCGGTCGGGATTTGGACCCACTACTTCACACATCCAAGCCTGACGCTCTAATTGATGTGGCGTAAATCCAACTTGACAGAAACGTTACCGCCGTTCACAAACTTACCAATAATCTTTAATACCAATGTCTTAAATATTTTCACTGCAGACAGTGATGTGGAACAGGCATCATTCATCTCTTTAATTTACATTTAACCTGATCTACTTTCTCAACTTTAAATATATAAATTAGCACAAAGTATTCAACCACAGAAAGTATTCAACGACATGATACATCCTCGTAACTATCATCAGCCAGCTATGTAATACAGGAAATGGTGGTGGTTATACCTGACTTCTTTGCCTTAATTCCGTCTATGACAATCGCCATGAACAGCTTAATACGAGCGCTAAGTAGGAATGCTTATCGTTTGTAAATACTACAGGAATATAAAGAAAGTTTTTTTTGGCCAAGATTACCGAAAACTGTGTTTTTCGAAACACGATTGTCATTAGTAAAATAAATCGTGGCTTTGCGTGACATGACTATAATCATATGTACATTACAGTATACATAAGCTTGAATCAGCCTAAGGCACTGACATATATTGAAATGCAAGGAAGCATGTCAAGAAAAATGTTTTGGACAAGGAGAACGTAATAGAATGGATCTCGCGCAGCGAAATGCGAGACCTTTAACACTGCAGAACTGTTTGTTACATTATTTCATCAATACAGAAACATGAATGGTGCCCTACCAAAATTGCAAGGACATACTACAATTAGACGCGTTTAATTGCCATCATTCTAAATTATTAGCATGGTTAATGATAAATAAAAACCAGTTGTTTAACATAAGGTCGAGGCCTTTCGTGTGTTAGTGTAATTCTCCTTGTGATGCAAGCAACAAAGGTAGGAGTCTATTACACGTAAAAAAGGTCAGATACTGACCTATGATGACGTAATAACTGATGTGAGGAAGAGATTTCCTCACGTTAATCCTCGTGACCTTGACGTTTTAAACTTATCATCTCTTCAATAAAATGAACTTATTGAACACATCTCGAGGATTCTTTCTGCACCTACCATTTCATGTAAAACTACTTCAGACAATTACAGAAAAAGAAACACGATAAATTTAAAACAATAAATGCTTACTCATCATGGTAACATTGGTGAAGGCTTCCGGGCAGTGTACACATATTACTTTGTTTTCTGGCCGATGAAAATTTTGGACATACCCTGAAAAAGAAATGAAATGTCCTGTAACCAGTAAATCTCGTCATATTTTATAACTGCCATAAATTAAAAAAAGCATTTACGGAAACTCTGTGTGTGTGTGTGTGTGTGTGTGTGTGTGTGTGTGTGTGTGTTACATGTATTTTTCACGTAGCTTCAACATTTTGTCAATCCTATCGCCACAATGTTTGCAGTATGACAGTTTATAGTGATGTCTAGCATTGGGACATCATGCCGCAGATGTGCAACCCAGTAAAATTATCCTGACACCAGGACCAGGCCGACCAGTCCTGACACTAACCTCTTAATGATGAGCGTCTAGCGAGGCAGCTTGAGTGCCACTGGTATGTCTTTGTTATGACTCGACCGGAGTTCGATCCCGCAAGCGCTCGTATCCGACTCGGACAGTCTAATCACTATGTCACGTGTTTATGTCAAAGCATGTTTCATGTTGAAGCCCTTTTGCAAAAATTTAAATAATTATATGCATAAACCTCATTATGAAAAATATTCCTTACTTGGTAGTCAGGTTGGTTGTTGTAGGGTTTAACGCCATTTTTCAGCACACGATAGGGGCGGCCAGTATTACTGATGGAGGAAGAACACGGAAAAACCCCGGAAAGAACCACCGACCCACGAGAAGCTCTGGCAAGCTTTCTCACATACCCACATTGGCTGAATCTGAGACTCGAACCCACGTAGACGGAGGTGAGTTGGCAGTGATCCGTAACGGATAGCACTTTAGGCCACTCGGCCACTTGGGGCCCCGGATGTCAGATTGGTATTACCAAGATAAAAAAATCTAACTGCGAATTACACGTTTCTTTTTATAACGTATGTACTTTTATTATCTTTTCTGTCATCGAAATTTGTACAAGCTGAATATATTTAGTTCGAGTCAGACTCAAGATAGTTCTGTGATTCTAGCATCTTACTATAAAACATCAATTCACCCGTCATTAGCATACTGCTGATTGCCCTCCAAATTTATGGAAAACAGAAAGAATTTGAATGGAGATTAACCAACTCGGCAAAAACATACGATTGCACAGATTTCGATATCGCCTGCCGGCGTTGACGATGTGACATAACGCTAATAAACAGATTATTTCAACCAATATATTTTTTAAAAAACAGAAAAAATAGATACTGTTACATCTGAACAAAATGGGTACGATATATTGAAAGTTTCAAAGATCAATCTTGAATACTTCGGTTTCATTTTATATTATCGATCAACTTTTAATCGAACTGAAACTGAAATATATTAAGAGTCTACATGCACAAGGTACTTGAAATGTATGTATTGCCACTCAAGCATTTATAGTCTTAACAAGCAAGTTCTGATCTTTCTATTATAAATTAAATCTAGTTCTTTATTTATTAACAACAAAATACAGCTTAAAAACAAGCAAACCAAAAACATGTACATTAGGAACTTTTTAATTATTGTTTTGTAGAAAAAGATCAAAATACGGCCTCCTAATAAATAATACTAATACTCCATCTATAATTGTTCGGATTGTCCTTTTAAAAAAATCAAAAACAAAAACGTCTTACATGACATGAAAAGTCTGTTAAGTTAAAATTACTAGATAATTATTACGTGTCATTGAGAGGTCAAAATTTACAACCAAAGACAATGACATCAAAACAAAAGTTGTTCAATAAATACTTGCACAAAATACAAATACAACAATGTACAACATTTCACTAGTTTTAACATTAATGCTCACGGAATAAAGTCAGATTCAATATAGATAACTGGAGGTGTATTGTCGTATTGATCTTTGAAGTAACGTTTAGGAATAGCAAACACGTATTACATTTATTGCAATATTAAACATTATTTATCATCTCCAAACATACTGCTCACCAAGGAATAGCAAACATGTATATCATCTTCAAACATACTGTTATCAGCTCCTAACAGATTTCATTGGTTTCATGGTTTCATTTTTTTTTTAAATATCTGCAATGCACTGCCCAAAGCAATTCTGCGGAAAATACTGATTATAGACTGAAGGCTCTTAAAGTGAAATACCTTATGACATTAACGATCACATTAACAATTTGAAGTTTTACACAAGAGTATCACATCAGACTGCACGCCATTACCGTGATTAACAGTTCTTCTATTTATGCCTTAAGACCACTCTGGTGCCCAAGTGGCTATAGCGTCCGTCTCAGATGCATGAGGTCGTGGGTTCGAACGCCCGGTCAAGTCGTACCAAAGACTTTGAAACATTATATAACAACTGCCTCGCTTGACGTTCAACATTAAGAGGACATTGTTAGGACTTGTCCACCTAGTGTCAGGATAATGTCGCTAGGTAAAACATCATGATGCGTGTCTGCGGCATGATGCCCGAGTGCTAGACCTCACTAGGACGACCATTCCTAACACTAAATCTTAATGCTGACACATAGTGAGGCAGCTGTTAGTACTATTTTTATGTCTTTGGTATGACTTGGCCGGGGTTCGAACTCACGACCTCCCGCTTTCGAGGCGTACGCTCTAACAACTAGGCCACTGAAGTGGTCCAACATAACTGGAAAACTGATGGTCTTACAGC
This sequence comes from Unio pictorum, assembly GCA_030141615.1. Lineage (NCBI taxonomy): Eukaryota > Metazoa > Mollusca > Bivalvia > Unionida > Unionidae > Unio > Unio pictorum. The sequence continues at coordinate 154,878 of JARLTB010000192.1, read as the reverse complement.
CATGACAGCGCTGAATTGCAAATTCAAACTTACCGATCTTAGTTCTGTTCTATCAAGAATATGCAAGATCTAAAATTGTGACCTTTTGAGCTAATATATCCAGTTTACGACACTAATTGTTTCATAGAAGAAAAGGTGCTTCATCCCTCTAAATGATTAATTTAGAAACCAGTTTCTAAACGAGTTAACTTACTTGGAATCCCCAACATGTCCCGGTTTCCCGAGACACTAACCTAAAAAAGGGCAAATGCATTTCTATTCTTGGAAGTTCTCCTCGTGAAAGATTGAAACCTACATCAAAAGACTGCCGTAAACTTCTCTTGTTTGTTCCACAATAATTTTTTTTTTAAAAAACCTAGGTTGTTTTGCTTTTCTAACTGTGCAGGTAGTTTCGCTTTTCTGAATTGCTCCTTTAAGCGCCAAATTAATAAGTCAGATCCTTGACTTTCCTTAACTGTTCCTTCAGATATCAACATAAAAATAACGGAGTTGTTCGTTTTTTTTTTTAACTGACCAGCTAATGATCAACCGCAAAGATTAGCGAGACATTTGATCAGCAATTTTATCTAGGGCATGTTAAGACATTACAATGAGTAGTTCAGTGTGTGCTGTTATGTGGGATAGGTTGGGGCGGGTAAGTCTACAGGAACAATTTACGAAAAATACAAGTAAAATTTAATGCTAAAACTATTACTTATGGAAATAACTGAAGAGAACAGAAATGCGATGTTTGAGAACGACGACAGACGTCTTCATTTGAAGTTTCCAATCCACGTAATGAACTTTTTTGTACCGCATCTACAAATACATTGATAAAGTTTGATTGGTTTAATTATTCGGGAGTCTCGAAAGAATAGCCCGGATGTGTTTGTCTCCGCAATCAACATGAATAAATACTCTGTTTTGCCAATGTCTCTGTACATATGACTCTAGGCTATTCCTGTCGCACGTTCACGTGCTTTACAAATGCTCTATGAAAAAATAACCAAGGGATTAATTCCGCCAATGTGCACGTTCCTCTGTCTTTTAATAATATCCGCTACAATCCGCATTGACAAAATCTGCTAGAAATACTAGGCATAAGTTTTTATTGTCAATCGAAGTGGTTATCGAAAAGTAGCCATCTCTAGTACTTGCCTAATTCAACTGTTTGGCGACTATAAACTGACATATTAAAGTGCACAAACAATCGAGGTATAAAACATTCCCATAATAACCTGCACATGACACATCTGTTGATACTGATAACACCACTATTGTGTCTCTTCAGGTAAACATTAAAGTAATCTGGTCTTTATCACTACAACTGCTACCTTAACGTCAAGGTAAAAGAAACACGCGTACACATCATCGAAAGAACTGTCTCAGCTCCACAACGATTCAACTCCAGGATTAAGAAAATATATCGAGGGGTTCAGTAAATATAATAAAATGATTGGATTTGTTATTTTTTTTTACAAAATAATGTTTACAACAAAAATGCGTGGCTATGAACTTGAACCCAAATGAAATACAGGTAAACTAATGCATTTTTTAAGTTTCCTACTGATTATGGTGGGAATCTTATCGAAAAGCCAATGGAATCTTACCAAAAAAACAAACATTTTAATCAAACTATTAAACTGTCGATGCCACCACCCCTGTCAGACCTGGGCTCAACAAAAGGGAACGAGTCCTATCGATTACTGATAAAAGCAATGTTTTACTGGCAGGAATAGACGGGCATAATGGTTTGCCGGGTTACAAATGATATCGGAATTTGCAGTCTGCATGTACGATATTTCGATAAATCCATTTCAGTGAGAATGGACCGCAAATAAGCTAAACAGCATATTCCTCAGTGAAGGCATTGAACCATCTATTTTATACAAAACAAATGTTTTAATTAATAACTGACCGCAACTGCAGACCACAGTCGGAACATTTATAGGACAGCTAATGCATTTCCTTTAAAAAGACTGAATAAAGAGTTCAATTCAATATTTTTTCACGAATGTTTCTTCCAATGAAGCAGGTCTCTACAAACCATGGTTATGAATAGTCAGTCAGCTAAAAAAGAAAAGGTTCATGATCAAGTCCTCGAATCTGAAACCAATGTCAACTTGTGTCAATATCGCGGAAATTTAACACGCATGTACACACAAAAGATAGCTGATTTGTTAACTTTTTTGTTCATATTCTTGGAGCAATATTACAGAATTTTTCAAAACCAAACATTTTATATACTAGATGTGAGGACTTATTTTTCTCTTTCGCGACATAATGCCTGCTTCTCAAGCATAACAGTGTACGAATGCGAAGACTGATGATTATTAAGAAATTCAATAGATTATTAACGCTTTAGAATTCACACCACAACGTGCATTCAGTATAATTTCGATTTAACTTAGAACCTTTTTTCTCTACGTAATTTCTGATGGTCTGATAAAATTGGATCTGATAAGCTCGATCAATTTTTATGGATTATGCTGACCAAAATACTAGTCTGTAAGTTATTTCTGCTGCTACTTTTGATTCTAGTTTGGTGATCAATATAAAAGAACGCAGACAAGCTTTTTAATGTAGGCTTACGCATATAAAATAGGACCGATACGTCCTCTTGCATGTTCTAAAATGCAACTGATGGCCGTAGATGATTTCCTTAAGGTGCGTCTTGTGACGATATTCCAGCTCAAAATGTTTTCCACATTTTAAAATAGTGCAGTTGTATAAGTTTATAATATATATATATATATATATATATATATATATATATATATATATATATATATATATATATATATATATATTACAGTTCAAGGGATTTTACCTGTTATTTTTACTTCATCTTTACTCCAGGTGTTTTTTTATGATAGTTGTAGTTGTTCTTTTAGGGTTTAACGCCACTTTTCAGCACAGTATAGGATATACACGGCGGCCAGTCTAAATGGTAGAGGAATAACTCGGGAAACCCAGGATGGAACCACCGACCTTGAGAAGTACCTAGTTAAGTATTATCCAACTTCAACTGTGCCTATGTGGCGCTAAACTCTAAACATACGTACGTACGTGCATATACATTCATGCATACATACATGGAAGTTTCTTATGTAAGCAACACTATGTCCAGTAACTCTAATGTATGAGCATTAAAACGAGATGCTGAACAAAATGCATTAAGGGGGTCTTCAGAACGGGTTATGATACAGGGAAACACCTCTTGAATAACCTGGCAGATCCTTACGTTACGCATAAATTGAAATAGACATGTAATCATAGAAAAAATATCGACGAAAAAATTACATATTTTCGGTTTTTATCTTAAAAAGTGCGCCCTTGAAAGCTCAACGTTGTGGGAGAGGTCTTCTGTCGTTTTATATTGTTGTAAACAGGGAGTTTTGAGGAGGTGTGCATTCAAATGCATTTTAACTCATTATTCGCTTTATCATGCCGAGGAAAAAAGAACCAACTGCCTTTTCCCAGGAGAAATCGACCTGGGATAACCTGGATGAGTATGGATTACGATTGTGACATTCTACTAATTGAGCTGCCACAACTTCTTCAACGTAAAGTGAACGACTACGACGAATTTTCCCTCCAATCCATTATGTCCGATATTTAATGGGCTTTAGAGTACAGGAGTCTGAAACTGAGACAGGGGGTGGATGTATAGCAATTGTAATACATCCCAGTTTGTTAATCTGACAAAGTGTCTTAACTATAAAAGTGCTGAGAGCTGCATATCGCGTTACGGTACCTTCCACCTCTATATATCACCAAAGTCTAATGTTTTCCGTACAAACACATTACGTCTACTGCGTTTTACAAGCGTGTGAGAAAGAAAATTCACATCAAGGTAGGTAAAAAAAAGACAATTAAAATATATGATCATCTTTAAATCAACAATGAGAATCTGTCAGCTATGAGAACTACTTTCTTTTTAATGCAGTGAACCCCAGATGGCTGAGTGGTCTAAAGCACTCGCCTATACAGTTCACTGAAATCTTGATGTCCGCGTGGGTTCGAGTCTCGCGCTCGGCTAACATTGGTATATGAAGAACATTGACAGTAGCTTCCATGTGTCGACGGTTCTTCTCCACCCAGCTCCAATATTACGCTGGACGTCATTTAAAACCTAAGATGTGCTTAAAAGTGACGTCCTCTTCCTAACCCCACCCACCCCTGGGCATGAAAAGACATTCGTATATGGCATTTGTATTGTTTAGCACTCACTCCCAGAAACACTGATTTTGAGGGTAGAATAAATAGATAAGGGAGAGGATACACTTTTACAAATACTGCCTCAAGTTTCAGTTATCTAGACATTTTGCGGACCCACCTAAAACAAGTATATCCGCCTTAATCGGTGTTATTATATCCAATATTCTTATTACAGGATGCTAGAATGTCTGAATACTTAAATTTTAAACAAAATTATATATATATATATATATATATATATATATATATATATATATATATATATATATATATATTGTTACCATTGAACTACATTAAAATGGTAATGTTTCCTTTTATGAAAAATTTCAGGAAGCCAGACTAACAATAGTTGTCAGGTTCACTGCGATTTAAGATATGCAAATCCACCATTCACACATGATTTGGCAATGTAATTAATCTGAAACCACGGCAATTCTCTCGACCAGCACCTTCAAGAAATGTATCCATTGGTTCCTCCTTATGCTTTAAAGCCAGCTAACTCGGGAGGATCGATCAATATGAGCTACTTAGCAGTATTTGATTAATGTGTGGCGCATTTAATGCCAGGTTATTGATCAGCAATTTACAGGGCATTCACGATGCCTCTGAATCGCAGCATCCTTATTAACAAAATAGTATTCAGTCCTAAATCACAATGGATCAGTCTTACTCTTCATTAAACGTTTAATCATTCTTAACAAGAAATTGCGACGTCTAATATTACATCTAGGAATTATTTTTATTTCAGGTAATTTATGAACAAAAGGCATTTACAGAACGATTCATGTCCCTTACCAACCAAGATTAAATTTAAAGGGTATAAAGATATTGCAGAAGCTCCCAAGAGGCATTTTAAAAATATAATACAGGCAAAGAAGGCGAATCTTTAAAATACGTGGTCCATATTTTTTTGTATAAACGTTACAGGATCCACCCCGCAACAAGTCACCTTCATTAGCCCGCTCTGTAGACACGGAGGAAGATGCATCTGGAATATTATTCTACACAGCCGAATCCACAAATAAATATATAACTTTCAATAAATTAATGCAAGTTGCACACAAATCGTCTTTGCACCCACCTGCGTGACTAGTTTAGCTAGTCATTACTCATCCACCAGCGCTAGTATGCGACGTACCTTACCTTTTTTTCCCTCACTGAAACTAATCACACATGTGAATCCGAACAAGCTGACCAGTACCGATGCAACCTCCTGTATATCGTCAATTTTAATCGATACTTTATTGCCAGGACTGTGTGGCATTAAGCCCCATACATGCATACACGTACGCGTACAATGCAAAGTTCACTAGATATCTTGTTGAGAAGAACGGTTGTGATTTTAATACGGCTCTAACATACCTTCCTCTAAAAGGGCTCTGCTGATAAGACTACTAAACATTACAAGATATTTAAGCGAGTAAAGCTCGAGTCAGTTGAGTACATAGGTATGATGATGTTAGTACGTGCTATCGTTCCACAAAGCTCGTAATTCAAATTATATGAAAACTGTAGACGTAAGCTTACCACATGAAACGTAATTCACATGAAAAGCATATTGTAAACGTACACACAACTGTGACGAAACATACTGGGGTTCTGCAAAAATTTAAATATTCAAAAAATCGTGTACGTGATTTGGATCTTTAACGTACCTTTAACAAGGTTTCAGTCATATCGCTACGATGTCTGCAGTGTGGCAGTTTATAGGTGATGCACTGGGGCATCATGCCGCAGACATGTAGCACGATATCCCACCCAGTCACATTATCTTGACACTTGATCGAGCAGACCTAACATTAATTTCAAAACGTTGCGCGTCTAGTGAGGCAGTTGTTAGTACCATTTTTAAGTATATGAATGTTCAATTGCACTAATAATTACACCATATCAGAGACGTTCAATTACAATTACAAATAGTGCATTTAACTACTAAGCTACACTAATTACGCTGCCACTGAACCCAAGTCTAAATCCCACAGAAAACTAAGTAAACTCGAAGATTTAGCTTGATTGCTTTTTATTATTATTAACTTCTATACTGTTCGCCCAACACCTGGCAGTTAAAATAAATATATACATTGTCTCGAGTTTTCTAAAATTTGTTCGCAATTAGAAACACTTGGATCTTTGCTACTGGAATTGTCATGTAATTAGGCAATTACGCAAATCTTCACATTCAATTTCATGACAATTACACCATATACGTGATGTTAAATTATAATTACAATTTCTAAAACAAAACTGAAGTGTACTTAAAGTACTCAAGTACTTACCCATTTACACCAATCACGTTGAAATTTAACCTAAGTGTAGTTGAACTCAAATGACTACTGAACCCGGTTTCATCTTTTCTCACTTGGGAGATAACTTGCCCACAGCATGCTGATGGTGCATGATGTATTGTCATTAACGAATACAATATTTCTGGATATATTTTGAAGGCCGCTGTTCCATCTTCCCTCGACTGGCTGATATTTCTCAGACATGACTAAAAATCTGTAGATACTGTGCCAGTTCCAATTTTACATCTGCTACAGTCACTTTCTGTTTTTTTTTTCTTCAAGAAATAATCCAAACAGGCCATTTTTTGTTTATAGTTGCAATGCAGAATCCAAACCTTTGGCATGATTTAATGTATCGTTTTTAAGTGGTAAATCGTCTCGAATGTGATACTTCAAAAACCTGTCTTGCCCTATCTTAAAAGTGCTGCAGTCTGTTCTCTCAGATGGATCTCATCTTTGCTATAAATAAAGCCTTATGCAGGTTGTTCAATCGAAAGACCCAAATTCTCTTAATGACTGTGCAGTGCTTAACCTCAAACTATGTTCTAGATTGAAAAAGCACAGCTGAAGGCATACATGGTTTGAAGAATCTTTTAAGATGTCATTTTAGCACATGTAGTAATGGCACATCATAATGTAACTCTGTATCCACCTCGTCATATGGTTTCAGTTTACTTTTCTTTTCCTCATATGAATGATGCAGACTTCCCTGGCTCTTTGACAAATTAATAAGGGTCCCATCTGTCCAGAAGTCTGCAAGCACCTGTTGATGCTGAGTCATCGGTTGAACCCAGATTTAAAAATTTATTTTATTTTGAATCATATAGTATCTGCATAAATTTGAACACTGCTTGTCGTTAACCGCTTTTGTCCAAATTATATATATATATATATATATATATATATATATATATATATATATATATTATTAGTCGCCATTTCATTAACGACAACAGTTCCTTTTTGATCACCCACATTCAAAATGTTTGTTACCGTCCAATTCACAAAATATAATTTTAACATCTGAAAAAGTATCCAGCGTACACATAGGAAGATCAAGTTCTTTCACAACATTATTAACAGATCTTCGGCTCTAATTACATCAGATCTGAATAAAATAGAAGCGGTCGCACTAGATCCAGCCGCTGATGAAACAAAATCTACTATTTTCTTTGTATGCAACTTCTTTTTCAAGGTTGGAGTGCCCTTTACCTGAATAATGTCTGCGTTAATGAAATATTCTTCCAAATTTTATTGAAATTCACAACAGCAGCGATTACAGAAAGCATATCGCACTGTTCTTTAATTTATGAATTCGAACTAGCAACTGTATTCTTGACAAAAACAAGAGGTGATTTTTAGATTTTGAATCACTTTCTTCAGTTATCAATTGTCTTTTCGAAGTCATGATTTTAAGATTTTTCCAGAATCAAAAACAAAACCTTGAGAACACAGTAGAAGATTTTGTTAATGTAGAGTAGCATATCTGAACTGCCTCGGCACACGTACGTGAATGAAATGCCTATTAAACGAGTGCGCATTTGCAGAGTTGAACAATTCATGTTCGCCTGTCGGACATAGCACATTTTATGCAATGTGGGACAGTATGCATGTATTAAATATGATTCCTGTAGCACCCATACAACAGAAGATCGCTATGACCTATATTTTACATTTTACCGGATTAGGTTAACATTTTTTCATGACCACATAGTTTTTATTTCTTTTCTTCTGTTATTTATACCCCATGTAGACAACCTGCTATATAGGTTATTATCAAACTTAATGACGAGTGCGTTTTAATGATTACTACACACCTTCATCACAAAAGTAGATCACTGTGATTAAGTATTACATACTTCTTCGAGTTGGGTTCAACTCTTTAGCTGAAGTTTTTCACAAGTACTGTTCATGCTTGACTCCTCAATCTGGGGTATTGCATTTCAGTTATAACAAGACCTTTAAAATAACAAAAGGTACTAATTGTTATGAACACTTCACGTTTACCATGGTGTCCACAATGGACGTCCAATCATCATGGACATTAAACAATTTCTGGTGCAAACCCCCCCATCCCCATTGATGTGACTTGCAATTTCATTGGAGTATCAATAAGAATATTTTTCCAGACGGTGATCATCCTGAAAATCATATGGGCTCCGTTTCCATTTATGACCAACGAGACACCATAAGAAGATTTGGTGAAAGTACAACGTTGATATTATGAGCCATCAAATTCAATGAGAAGATTTTCCAACAGACCATTATGGTGACCATACTGGATGACAAAACTGCACCATTTTCATTGACGACAAAGTAGACATCATAAAAAGTCTTTCACTCAAAACCCCATACCATCATGATCATTCATTCAGGAAAAGTAGTGACAAGATTTTCAAGATGGCTGCTGAGGCAATCAAATTAAACAGCTGACGGAATTATTTTTATTTACGACGACCATGTCACCATATGAAGTACTTCAGTGAAAACCTCATAGGAAGTATCGATAACAAAGATTTTCAAGATAATAGACATCAGATCGGCATCTGGTTGCGATGTCGTAGCATTGCCGTGGTCGAGGTTACGAATTCATCTCACATAATGTAATGGTGAAAATACAAATATTCTGAGTAATTGAGTAAAGCTATAAACCTTAAACAGTCATATTTTGAAGGAAGTTGAGCATATGACGAAGTTTTTACGTCAATACAAGACATACTATATTTGTTTTGGTTACTCTCCGCCATGAAACGCGAGATACTATAGCTATCTCGTTTAACAAATATGATTTGCTATACCATATTTGGATATTGTACACTATGTTATTCAATGCATGTCATTCACTACGTTTACATTTCCAAGCTAGGATTCAATCTCCTGATAATGTACAGGAATAAAATGAGGCTAAAAACGAAACTCGTTATTAGATTAACTAATATGACGGCCAATCCAAACGAAAATATCGTGTAAGGAAGGTAGACGATATTTTGCACGTATTTCTACATGATATTCAGTAATTCTGGTATTAAATAAAGAACCACTTAATTATTTCTGTATATATTGCTATGTATATTAAATGTATCGTGTGCTTGACCTCTGTCCATGACATAGTCTTGGTGTCTACCTGCTCTTTGTATTGTAAGTAAGCTTAAGATACGTTGTTTACCTGGGTTCAAATTCCAGACCCATCTAGATTATCACTTTAAGAGATTCCAGAATCTTCTTACAGGTTGCTGTAATTTTCCATCAGGATGACAGATTTTTTTCTTAAGAAAATATAATTATGACATGGTTCAAGTGTCGATGTATACAAGGTTGTTTACATCAAAATGATTTACATGTACTCTTATTTTAACTACATTCTGTGGAATCAGTCTATAACTGTGTTCAGTTATAATATGAGAGGATTTGTTTGTTTAAACTTTTAACTGGAATTACAAAAAGTAACAAGATGGCAATCACTTACTTTATGCACGCGGGCTAAAATGAAACAAAATTAAATACAAGGAAACGACTGAACTACGTGCTTTCGTCTCTTAGCTGTTTGACCGATAAACCTAAAAATCGCCCGCTTAGTTAAGTCAGAATAGTGTGCGACTACTCAAGCGGAATGCACTTCATGAAATTTCGTAACTGATAGAGTATTCAATCCGTGCTCTGATATTTCACAAGCCAGAATTTCCCAAGTTCAAGAAACAACAATGACCTTCATAAACAAAAATACAGCTCAAACCCATCCCATACCGGACTCGAATATATTTTACATAATGCGCTTCCCCTACCTATCCCACTGAAGTTAAAATTTCTCCCCAAAGCATGCATTTAACATAGCGGGGCCTTCACAATTTTGGAGAACCAATACTTGTAGGCATTATAACTGTTTACCAAGTGGTAGGATTAAATCGTAGTTAGTGAAGGCTGGAGCAAGAACTGAGCAGTCGCAACAGCCTGTATAATCACCACTCCTCTCTCTCTCTCTCGAATCAAACAACTCAAAGTCATCACATTACGGCCTTTAACACAACTGTGCGGAGATTTAAAGACATTCGTAATAAGTAACTCGGCATTACTTACATTCAAATGCGAATTCGGCATGTGGCGATTCATCCACGCATATAACGACAGTCCGTGATGCCATTATTCCGTGTCTCAGTACGGCTTCTATCCTAGCTGCTATGCAGTTTATAGCCAGACTGGCTTCGACACCCAGTTTTGTTCACAAGCCTTACACTGTATCTAAACAATTCCTAAACCCGACTGTTCGCAAGCACCGATGCATAGCTCTCATATGCGCTCACTCGACACAATCGATTGTACGCCTACTTTGGTGTTGACCTTGAATAATTCTAAATAGATTGTCTTGCATAAGTTCAATTATATTTCACCCATTCAAGATGCAGATTGATTAACAAATAAGAGCAGACTGACAATCGTGTGCCTTTTTTTTTTTTAGCAAACTTAATTACCTTTAACCATTAACCAAATGTCTGTCTTGTAAGATTTGTGGACTATATTAAACGCTCTTTACATATTTCATAGTGCACTCTATTGCCCACAAATGAGTTGACTACCGTACTTGCTCAAGTATACAATTATATAGTGAAGTGATTGTATAACCATTTGATATAGATGGCTAAAGAAGTATCGCCAAGCATTTTCTTTCAAAAGTAACTTAAATTATGATTATTCATCGACTTCCACCTGCGATTCTCTCTCTCTCTCTCTCTCTCTCTCTCTCTCTCTCTCTCTCTCTCTCTCTCTCTCCTCTTTTTCATCATGTAGGCAGGCAAAATAACTGACAAGGTATACATCATTCGGACAGCAGCAGTAAAGTGTTTAAAATATGAAAATCTGGATTTGTTAAACAAATGTAAATATTAGCTTTAATTTGTATATTTTTTAAAAAGCGTACGAGTTGTTTAAGACTTCTGCTGCAAGGCATTATTTTGAAAAGGGTGATATGATAGTGGCAACGTTGATAGTGCACGGGGATGGCAAAATCATTAAAAATATCACACGCACGCACGCACGCACGTACGTACGTACGTGTGTATGTATGTATGTATGTATGTATGTATGTATGTATGTATGTATGTATGTATGTATGTATGTATGTATTGTTATTGTTGTGATTATAATCATGTTCGTCGCCGTCCTTTGTAAGTATCTTGCAGGTTTCCCATTATATTTGACTGATTTATTATCTACTTCCCATTTTTTTTTTAAAAGTAGCTTACCCAAAGGTTTTTATTGAACGTACAAAATGGTCCTACGGATATCTTTGAAAAATCACTCGCGAAATAACATACGATTTCGGACTCTGAAAACTTAGAAAGATTGTATATGTAAGCTTACCTTTCGTTGAAATGGGACACAGATTTATAGCTTCTTCGTGTAAGATTATTATTTCATATGCTATACGTGTTTTTATATACGAGTTTTATATTTTTCTTATTTATTTTATCTCTGAATTCATTGCTAACGTTCTCCGGATTGTTTATCTCCGAAATGTCCGATCTCTGAATTGTCCATTTTCCGAAATGTACGTCTCCGTATAAAGGGTCCATAGTGGCAGAGTGGTATAAAGAGTGCTCCGTTACGGATCACTGCCATCTCCCCTCTGCCTGCGTGGGTTCGAGTCTCAAATTCGGCCAAAGTGGGTATGTGAGAAAGCTTGCCAGTAGCTTGTCGTGAGTCGGTGGTTCTTTCTGGGGTTTTTCCAGGGTTCTTCCTCCACCATTAATACTGGCCGCCATGTATAGCCTATCGTGTGCGGAAAAATGGCGTTAAACCCCACAACAACAAAAACGTCTCGTTTGGTCTGTCTCCTAATCGTCCACACCTAGCTGTCTAGTCCAATTCGCCCGTCTCCCATTTGCCATCCATCCGTATGTGTGTATGTATATGCATGAGTATCGATGTGTGTCTGTGTGTGTGTGCGTGCGTGCGCGCGCGCGCGCGTGTGTAATGCACACTTTTAAAAAAAATAATTTATTTGTCAAGGAATGCCAGTTTAAAAGTTCAAACAAAAAATTGGTTCATATATGATTGTATTTACGTATTTATGTATATGCGGGTGACCCATTCCCCCCATGTCTCTTTACCTTGATTACTTTCCTGTATATTGGCTCTGGTCGAAGGTGTTGTTCTCGGCAATTGCCTTTACAGAACACTCGCACGTCGTACGTCTGTCTAAGTGAGTTCGAGCAATACAGGTGCGCGAGAAAGCTTGACAGCAGTTTTCCGCTGGTCAGTGGGTCCTCCTGGGTTCTTCTGGGCTCACATAATCCTTCTAATTATATTTCCTCAGTTAGCTTAAAACATGGTAGGCTCTTAATGAATGAGAATTCAATTTCTTTAAGGCCCAATGACTTCTTTTTGGAACTAATAATAACAAGAAATTACTCTCGCATAGACTGTTTTGAAACGAGCACTTTGTGACTCAATTTATGTAACCGAAAGTACTTCATTTAAAGAAATACACCCAACTGGCCCATGCCTGAGAGGTGTGGGTTCCCTTCCCACAATCAGTTCAGCACAGATCGGTGACAATGGTGTATCAATGGGTAAGGCACGGTCTAACACCAAAAGTATTGTTGTTACAACCAACCAGACCATTGATTATTCATTTGGCTCGTTTTGAGGAGACAAAGAAAACTCTCACTAAGAATTACTGAATGATTCAATTACACACCGATAGCCATTGCGAGAAGTAAAGTTAATGACATCAATCAAGAAATAATATCGCTACAGTAGTGCCGATTCTAATCGAATTCATCATCATTTTCTATATCTCTTCTTTGCTTTTTCCTTCTTTTTTCTTCTTCTTTTTTTTTTTTTTCTAACATCTCATATCCGTCGCTGAGCTATAGTTTATCAACGATTTTGTTTTTATCAAAAGTGTACTGGTCTCCAAATTTTTAAACCTTTAAAAGAATATGAATTTACGAGTGAAGCCAAAGAGTTTGGTATTGGAGACTTGACTCGTGATCAAGATATTTAGTGGTTTATGTATCCCATAAATTGCGGTAATTTTGTATACACCTTTTACATACTTGAAATACGACACTAGTAAATGATTTGACAGCGTCGCTTACCACGGGCGACAATCCTCTACGAGTCTTTAGTATATATGCGCAAAATGGATTGTCACCCATGGCTAATGACGATCTAGTTTTGATGGTATCACGGTACCAATTGTTATTCCATAGACCTCAGTGCTAATGTTTTGTGAAATAATATACTTTCTATCCTAATTCAGCATGCATGTCACACACTGTCATAGAGAACAATCTTAGATTGCCAATTTGACAAGAACAATTCCAGGTACGCCATTGCATTTAAGAGAGATAGCTCTGTTGTAACTAGACAGGGGTAAGAGTTATATAGTCACAACAGACCCAGTTTAACCCATGTGTCCCACAAGTTTAAAAAATAAAATCATAAAATATACCAAATATGATCTAGATATGAATTAACTTAATCTCACATGTTGCCAAGAGGCTTATTTTTTTTAAGCCTAACAGAAAGTACAACTCTTACATAATGCACCAATCACAGCTAGTGTTGTTATTTATTTCTGAATGCAACGTTCCCTACACCTTAAGCTCCATCTACCTGGGGTTTTTCATTTGGTAATGTTATACATATAGCCAACCATAAGTTTTTCAATAATCTGTGATATAACTCGGGACTGTACAAGTAACAAGTGTATTTATTCTCGCGTGTCAAAAACAATTTTAGGAGGTACCAAGCTGTGTCTTATATTAATATGTATGTAATGGTCTTTGAACTATTTTAAATGCTGCTTTCATATTTGTGCTTTATTCCCAAACTACATTTTGGGAATAAAATTAATTATTTTAGCCACGGGCTGTGTTTTATTCATATCATCACTTATTGGATTTCACATGGGTGATATGGGATAAATAACATTATATCATATTATGTAATAACTAGGTCAAAGGTCGATGTACCAATCAGCATGTACCTCTCCTTCTTCAACAAGTACAATTTACCTAAAATAAAGGACTTCATATTTGTTGACAGATGCAGAACTTAACATCAGAGACAGATGGACATGACCCATTCTTATAATTAAGTATAAAGTTTGAACACTTTACACTGTCTGCAGATACATGAGGTCACTAACCCCCAGTCCTCACACAAAGGTCAACCTACCCATCCTCTTTGTCATACAAATAGAAAGCTTCCCTCCTTTGTGTAGTGAATAAAGTTGATGCAATAAGCCAATCTTGCACCAAATATTGTAGCTCACAGCTTATAAGTAGTTATGATGGATTTGGGGTGAAAACTGGTGAACAAAATAAAAACAAATGCTAAAGATAAACAATAAGCAATGTGAGTCAAGTGGAGTTAAAAACAGGAGGAAAGAGTGTATCTAAATGGGAAATGTAGCGTATAATAAAGGAATCAAAGGAGACAAAATCAGCAATGAGAAAAATGAAAAATGTTAGCTTGATGACATTACCTTGGACAATATATGGAGGCAGTGCCCCATAAGTGTAAAGACAATACAAAGGCACCTGTGCTATATGTTACGTATATTTGATATAAGTCATTTATATTTATTTTTATTGTTTGTTAGATTCAAATTTGGCATTTTAAGTTTAAGATTTGTTCATGGGGGGGGGGGGGTGACCTGTATTTTACAGAATAAACACCAGGTGTTGACCTCATTTCTGACCTGGTTTCAGAGTTGTAAACAAGCTTTTAAAATGATTGCTTGGTTCCAAGGACATTATGAAGCTTTATATAAACATCTTTCTTTTTTTAGTTGGGTCATACGGTGGGTGCGTGAGTTTTTGAACGTAAAGAAGATCACGTAACCCCTTTCTTGTTTACGTAAACACAGGTATATAAACTATGTTTTGGAGCGAGCTATTCAGTAGAAGTTGGGCTTTTAGAACACTAAGTTGTGTGTCGTTCTGAGGTATTTCAAATTACCTTGTACTGGAAATTATGTCAATTCGTTTGGATGAAAAGGAATTATTTTGTTATTTATCTGGAAAAGAATCGTACTCATATATTTTTATAACCAAGAACTGACTTCATCAAGTGACATCGTCTTCCATCTTGGATACTTCGCTGGGATTCGAACTGGAATTATTTGGACATTTTATTACCAGGACTTTTGCAATTTCTCTAGTGGATAATATTTTGAATTATTTTTGGATTAATTTTGGAATTGATTCTTAAAACCGTAAGTTTATTTTTCTTTTCTGGAAAATATTTGTGCACAATAACTTGTATATTAAGTTTTTACAAGTTTGTTATTCTCACTCTTTCTATGAAACTTTTTATTCGAGCCTAAGCACATAACATATAACATCCCTTACACTTACAGGCACTAACGTCTCAGGTGAAATGGTGTTCATTCCCAGCTAATATAAAAGGGTGAATAATGTAGATAATATAGATGCATATAATTTATATTTCTTCTAGATAAGAAATTAACAATAATGAGCTTCAATTAGGCTAAAAAATATCTAAACCAAACAAAACATACTTTATCAGTTTTTAAACATGTACACGTTACTGCGAGAAATTATTAAATTACTCCTAGTTACATTTTCATCAATACTGAGGGCTAGTATAATACTTAACAAATCTTCTCTTTTTTTTCATAACCAATAACTTAAATTGTGAGTTTTTATTTCTTGAAATTTTATGTCTAGTGTATGGGAGATAACATAATGATATACGTAAGGTGTGGTCTTTTTATTTTCTTCAACATATTATTCATCTAATAATATAGATAAGAGTTCATGAACGCATGTATTAACTTCAATGCAATTCAAGTATCCCAAAATACATTACCGATAAAGTGAGAACCTAAACTCCAGGCTTCTGTATGTAGTGGAGACCTCAAGAGTGATGATCAAGGCAGGAAAGTGTACAAAAATGGACAATTAGAGCAGGACAATTCAAATCAAAATCGGAAGGAGTACCGTATCTTTAATAAATTACATAAAATACTCATACCATAATATTCTATATGATACATACAAGTGATCTATCTACAAGTGGACCTAGAGTGTCCTCTATCCTGGTTTATGGCATGCCTTACAAGAAGAAGAATCGTTTTTAGACATGATTTGTTATCTTATGCAGGTAAAACGGTCAATATTTCGCCAAAAATCAACTATATTGTCTTTACATAACATATTTTGTTGCATGTATGCTAATATTGGAGCTGACTGCACAGACGAACAGCCAACAGTCTATATATGATATAGCTATAGTTACAAAAGCCTCCTTTGAAAGCCAACATGTGTTTTTTTTTCCTGAAGATTCCATACATGTTATTCTTAAAAGACTCAATATTTGACCAAAAATGTTCAGCATCCATTTGTTTTCCTACATCAAACTATTACAGTTCATAAATGCTGCCCACATGTATGCATTTATATGGATACAATGCGAGGCTGTTCTTTCCTATAGATAGGTATCACGGTACCAATTGTTTTTCCATAGACCTCAATGCTAATGTTTTGTGAAATAAATATACTTTCTACCCTATTTCAGCATGCATGTCACACACTGTTACAGAAAGTACAACTCTAACATAATGCACCAGTGAATGACAGCTAGTGTTGTTATTTATTTCTAAATGCAATGTTCCGTACACATTAAGCTCCATCTTCCTGTGGTTGTACATTTGGTACTGTTATACCTGATATTTAAACAGAAAAACTTGCCTTGCGGTTTATATGTCAGATTAATTTTTACAGTTTAAAATTAACTGTTTGGTAATGACTTTTCATCAAGATAGTCACGTGATTCCGTATGCCAATATGAACATTGTGCAATGTATAGCGAGTACATATCCTTTAGCATAGACGCTTCATCTACTGAATTTTAATAAAGAACAACGTATTATATATCACCAATTGACGCTTCATATGATAAAAGACATTAGTGTTGAATATGTGTATGTCAGGTTTTCTTGGACGTAACTATTGTTCCTACACACAAGTCTGATTTAAATCAGAACTTCATTGCCATTTGTATTTCTATAAACTTGTTTCTCCTTACTGCCTTAGACCAGGTACGAATTGCTGAATCAGACCTTCTCTGAGTTCATACATGATCAAATAATCTAAAAATGTATTTCTAAAAATGTAATTTACATACCCCAATCCTACCGCTTTTTTAACTCACTGATAGTTTCATGCTCAGTCTATGAAAATGAAGCTCATTTATGAAAACGGGTGGGGGTGCTGAACTAAGTTTAATTTTTCTAAGTTTCAGTTCTGGAGAAAGTTTGTTAAATGACAGATAGCGAATGTTTCTTTTCCAGCGTCAATACCGGATATATTTCATCATGTGTGGCCGTTTTGACTAAAGCGCTCACCGTTACGAATCACTGCCATCTCACCTCTATCTGCGTGGGTTCGAGTCTCAGGGTCTGCGAATGTGGGTATGTGAAAAAGCCTGCCGGTAGCTTCTCGTGGGTCGGTGGTTCTTTCTGGGGTTTTCCCGGGTTCTTCCTCAACCAATAATACTGGCTGCCATGTATAGCCTATCTTGTGCGGGAAAATGGCGTTAAACCCTACAACAACCATGTGTTACCAAAAACAATATACTTTAAAACGATATAATTTAACTTGTGGCCTCATTAAAATAGCATTGTTGCACATTTGATAAAATATACCTAGTATCAGTGTATGAAACGAGACAGTTCTCTTTTTTTATTTCTGCATGGAAATCTTGAAGATCTTCAGACTGTGTCACTATTTCGTAGCTGGCTTTTCAAAATACATTCTTCGACGTCTAAGCCACATGTAAATATATGTTAACAATTTATGCTTATAAATAAAATGTATTTATAGGCTTTAGGCTACAGACTAAGCAAAATAATAAGGAACACATGCAGGTGACATTCAGTTGTATAGACCTTTACCAGGCTACGTTGGTGTAGATCTTTCTGAACCACGCGAATGTCTGCTTAAACGAGACTAGCGTTGACAGAAAAAATGTCTATAGAGATATCGAACTTTCGTGTTCCAAGAGCTCGAGTTGAAGCGAGACAGTAATACAGTTCATTGCTAAACGCGTATCTGGATGCTACATCATAACATATTCAAACGCTATTCGGAGTCATACCGGCATAGAGCTGAAGTTACCTCGGCTTGGTCAGTTTCATCTTACCTTTCTCACCACTTGTTAGATTTTTAGGCAAATAGGTTAGGATTCGAAGTCAGAGCACATCGCCTTTCGAATAGTTTGAGTAGTTAGAATTCGCAGAATAATGGCGACAGCGGCTTTAGTTGGTCGCTTTACGCAAGAGCATTCGGATATTTCTCTGCTATATCTGTAAGACTAAAATATGCTCCGGATAAAGGTTGGTAAAGTAGCTTTTACGAAAACCATACATCATGTTAGCTGGTACTTTCTCAACAAAACAGAAACTCCAATATATTAGGAATACATTACATATTTTTGTAATTTGATTATATGTAAGATGACCAAGATGATGCGAATGTAAACAATAGTTTGATCATTCGCAATATGTCGGCAAATTCTTGTTTCGTAAGTAGACAAGGTGCTCCAATTGGAAAGTATCGATATACATTCGAGTTACGATGTGTAGGATTCACCTCTAAACTGCGAATAACATAAAGTCTTAATCCAGCTTGTAAGCACATTGCCCGCATTAAATCGATAAACATATTATTTATCTTCGTAAACGTATGGATTCGAGCATAATTTATAACTTGAAGAACCTAATATGTAAGCTGACTATCAAAATATTTACGACCGGATTTGTATCTACGATGTTGCATTACAAGATCATGTGATTGGCAAATCTTTGTGGTGTCTTTTTTGACTGCAATCGCCTGTTTTACTGGCAATTTCCTTTCATAAATTTGTTTGTATTGCATGTTTGTATGACCTTTGACATCACAGAAAATGTATGACTTTGGATCACGTGAACTAACAAATGTGACGAGGGGTCAAGTAGGGCACTCTGTAAATATTGTATTTTTTGCTCCATTGATGGCTTATTAATGATACAAAATAAGCTTTATTTGTTCATGTCCGAAGAAAAATTAATATCCTATGCAGTTCAAGCAGATAGAGCAAAAAGAAGGGCCTCTTAACTTTGCTTTACCCTGTAGTAAGAGGTTAATGTTTGCTGCTACCACGTGATTTCGACAAATTTGAACTTTTTGATACGGAATGTGCGCTGGCCTCCCACCCGATATAACTGTCCAACTATCTAACACGTGATGGCAAAGTCCAGACGAAAACATTGACTCACTATGGATCTGCAGGTCCTTTGTTAAATTATGCAAGTTGGTGAATTTTGTAACTGTGTGTTAAATACACTGATGTTATCAACAGTTTCTGGATCTAAGACATCTACCATTAGAAGCGGTCTTTAAGGTATCTTTATGACATATTTAGCCAGATCAGAATGTAACTATATTTAAACAATCATAAACGCGCTCATTTAGCTCGTGGAACTATCAGAAGCAATACAAGTTTCAGACTGAGACAATACTACCCGTAGAATTTAAGCATATATTTATTCGAAATTAAAAGATTGCTCAACTGTGAGTCATGTCATTGCACGACTAAAATTTAGTTAAAAGCAGTGATTGCCAACAGTATTTTTTTTAATTTTGACGAATCAACCACGGGGATCTTGAGGGCTCCGTAACAAACTTGCACCTGCATATATAATAAACATTTCTAACTGCATCACCTTTGTACTCATTGTAAAACAAAAGGGTTGTGCTATTACTTAAATGCTCTTATAGGGGCAACACATCCAGTAGCCTATCGTTTGCCATTAGGTTTCAGCGTTGTTTCTCTCTTTTAGTATTGTTTTATTTTTAGTTGCTTATTTAGAGACACATTCCTGTGTTTTTCTCAGATATAAAAAACACTGAGAAGGATTTGGTATGTGTGATCCCACTTGTGTCACCAAATATCACAGCTACGACTCTAGCTACACACATCGCACTCAAACCAGTTGATTTAGAATGCTCTTAAACTCACTTTTTCGACTGTAAGAACAAACTTAAAGACCCAATAATGATGCCTACCTTAAATATTTTCAGCATGTTTTTAGTTATCCTAATTTCATGGTGTTTTTTTTTTCTTCTGTGTTTTTTTTTTGTAGATGTAACAAAGCACTTAGAGCTTCTAACGACTAGGCGCTATACAAAGTCTTCATTATAATTATTATTATTATTATTATTATTATTATTATTATTATTATTATTATTATTATTATTATTATTATTATTATATTCTGCTGAAAGTTCTTACAAATACATCGACTTCCATTACCTGGATTGTTTTCTTACTGTCTGTGTTTTTGTTTTTTTTTGCATTGATTTCAAATGTATTTTGCATCCATAAGTCGATGAAGTATATCGTCGCAAAGAAACAAAAAAATACCCAGAAGAAGCTCACATTTTTGTGACGTCAATGTATTTGTTTTAAGATTTTCTTATATCGATTTATCTTTCAAATTTCCTCATTTGGTATATAACATTATCACATGGCAATTTTAAATCTAAACGACTTTATACCATTTCTGTCAGGAGCTATTACCGTCTTTACTTGCAATGTTACAGACCACATGTACAACATCATACACACTGACAGACGGTCACACACGCAACGCAATTTAGCTAATAAGGAAAACGGGCCCAGGAATGTTAGTAAGAAAAGTTAACGTGAAGAGTTGACGAGTTGACAGTTAGATCTAGAGTTCTCACATTTCCCAAGCAGTTTCAAAACCGGCTTGATTAATTCCAGATTAAAATTACTGAGATTTCCGAGAACGTCAAATTTACTCGCAATCACTGCATCCTTTCCATCGAATTTTAGTGTTGTATGCCTGACGAGGAGACACCATGTCTATAAGTCATGTAGTAATGCTTCCTTGATTCTGACATATGGAGATGGACCATTTCCTTTGCCTCCAGAAGCGTATCAAAAACTGAACTATCAACTAGCCCATGTTTTAATATATTTGAATTCTTGTGGCACCTTCTTTGGCTACCGATTATGAATTCCAGCTGCCATTATGGTGTGTAAGTTGCCATAATTCTAATATACCAGAAATAAGTACATTGGAATGCTGCCACATATAAACGATAGTTTCACCTACTAGTTAAATGTTACTAATACAATACAATCTTAAATTTTGTTTTAGTTCATCTGGCAGTAAGGCCAACTGAGTGTCTGGTATGGCCCCTCTTCCGTCGTGTGTTATTTATTATGTGTCCGTTAGACAATGCTATTTTAACCATGTTCTAAACAATCACCATGCATATTTTGACAACATCAAGTTTAGTGCAACCTGCATGAAGACCTTTCAAATGTAAACATATGATGCTGATCACCCATCAAATGTTGCTTTCGTTTTCGATTTTGAAAAGACATTAGATTACTACTTGTAAAGCATCAACGCACAGAATTCGGCCATATTGGATGAAAAGCATTCTGGTATAGAAGTATTCATTTAAAAAAATATAAGATGCCAATGCTCGAAGAATATGGCAGTTGTCAAATATAAAGAAACACCTATCATAAAACATCATGACCAGATGGATTTCATATTTGTACAAATGATGTCGATCCGCCACAAAAAATGGCCGCTGTTACGAAAGATATGAAACTATTATCCGATATATTGAAAAATAAAAATTGAAAAGGAACTCCCAGAAAAATTATACAAATTTTATCAATCCTCGTCAGATAGCTCTATTTGGCATATACGATGCCAACACATCATCATATAAGATTTTCGTTCCATCAGCTACGATAAAAGATGTTCATACACTTCCAGAAGAAACACGCACACACACACACACACACACACACACACGTACGAATGAAAATAATTTCTTTCCAGATATGACGCCGATCATCGTGGCATAACCAGCTCTCAAAATTGTAAAAGTTATGCCCATCAGCCTTCCGAAAAGGCCGCGATTTTTAAACATAAACAGACATTTAAACGGCGCCTTGTAACTTATGAACTGATTAGCTGGCTCGAACGACATTTTATGTGAAGAATTTTGGGCGTTGTCATTAAACACAGCTTCTTACAGTATGTATACTTTCAAGTGTTACTTATTAATTAATTTATGATCTATCTCTCTCTCTCTCTCTCTCTCTCTCTCTCTCTCTCTCTCACACACACACACACACACACACACACACACACACACACCACGCTCGTGCGAAATTGTAATTCCTGTCATTGGAATGGTTTTATGCATATTATAATCTTATTTTTTTGCTTTCTAAATACAATGAATGTAACCATTTAAGTAGAGTTGTTACCAAAAAGAGAAGTCGAGCTATTTATATTTCTAAATAATTTTCAGTTCTATAGATATTATGGTTTTTTAATATGGTAATATTTAAGTATAATAACATATTCTAACTGAAACGGAAAGGGCAATATATTGTGAAATATTCTTATTACAATAAGCACAGGTGTTTTCAGTGTAAAGACAATTTTCTGGTCCATAAAGCATATCTCAAACGTGTGGGCTTATATAGATGCAAATCAGACTTTCAGGTTGGGAAAGTGGTGACATCGTCTTTGATGTCTTCAAATATAGCACTAGGACTTCTGAATACATATTTTCATATTCCACCGACGAGAGAGAGAGAGAGAGAGAGAGAGAGAGAGAGAGAGAGAGAGAGAGAGACCCTGATGTGATAAATGTTGCAATTTCTCGCATGTGGTATATAATAATTTAGAATGTCATTAATTTTAGCTTGACAAAATCAAGAGCCTGCTCCAATCAGCCACATTAGAAAGTAAAATATTCAAAACGTTTTGCATTGTATAAAAGTGTGTGTGTGTGTGTGTGTGTGTGTGTGTGTGTGTGTGATTTTTAATGTAGCTTTAACAATTTCTCAGTCATATCGCTACGATATCTGCAGTGTGGCAGTTTACAGTGAGTGATGTCTAGCACTGGGACATAATGCAGCAGGCTTGCAGCATGATCTCCTACCCAGTCACATTATCCTGACAACAGGCCGACCAGTCGTAACACAAACCTCACAATGCTAAACGCCAAGCGAGGTAGCTGTAAGTACCATTTTTATAAGTCTTTGGTTTGACTCGGCCGAGGCTCAAGCCCACGACCTCGCGCTTATGAGGCGGACGCTCTAACCACTACTCCACCGGAGCGGTTTATAAAAATGTAGTTTTTTCTAAAAATTGTTAATTTTTCTATAAAACATTTAGTTTGCTGTAAATAGAAAAAATTATTCTTGGCTAACAGCAGCAGCATACTATGATGATGTTATTATTATTATTATTATTTTTATTATTATTATTATTAGTAGTAGTAGTAGTAGTAGTAGTAGTAGTAGTAGTATTTGTAGTAGTAGTAGCAATGGTAGTAGTAGTAGTTATTTGGAATGTAAAAGCTGATAATGTTAGCCAAATTAAGTTGTTTTAGTTCATGTCTTCCTTGCACACTGTATGTATTATGGATGCATTCAGCAGTGATTCATTCTTAATGAATTAAATATTTTCTTTAGATTCTTGTCTTTATTTCTCACATAAAGGACCTTCAAAATCAATGTTTAACAAAACCATGCAAGCCAACAAAGTAGAAGCCTGGCATTCATTCTCATATATTAGGATCCACAAATGTTTGCTCGTATAGACTGAAGTGTAACTGTTATGTTGTAGTATTCTGTGTATATTTTCATGTTTATCTAATATATACTTCTTATAGTGCATGCAGTGGATGGGTGAAATTCTATTTCTGAAAAACACATTATATTTGTGTGCTTGGAAAGAAAAATAAATGATGTTTTGTATGTAAAACATATTGCTGCTCATTATCTTAATATAGATAATGATTTTAATATCTTTTAAAATTATCATCTGATGGGAAGAATTAAAACTTTCTACTTCACAGCTTTAATCAACTTAAAATATATAACATTCGGATGACCTTGGTTTTTATAAATACCGTTTTAATCCAGATTTTCACATAGTTTCACATAATTTGCCATAATAAAAATGCTCTGGCAATTTAACTCAAACTTGATCAATTAAAACAAATCCAATCCGTAGTGTAAAATAAGTAGGACTTGCCAGATGTAATGCAACCAAGTGTTTAATGCCTTTGAATCTATAGCATGAGTGATCTCTTGCTCTCCATAGCATGAGTGATCTCTTGCTCTCCATAGCATGAGTGATCTCTTGCTCTCCATAGCATGAGTGATCTCTTGCTCTCCATAGCATGAGTGATCTCTTGCTCTCCATAGCATGAGTGATCTCTTGCTCTCCATAGCATGAGTGATCTCTTGCTCAGCTGGACCTGAGTAATCACATGCTCACCTTGGCCTGAGTAATCTCATGCTCAGCTGGGCTGCGTAATCTCATGCTCACCTGCGCCTGAGAAAGCTCATACTCACCTGGGCATAAATAGTATCATGCCCACCTGGGCCTGGGTACTATCATGGTCACCTTGACCTGGGTAATCTCATGCTCACCATGGCCTAAGTGATCTGTTGCTCACGATGGCCTCTTTCTTGTTTTTGGAAACTTGGATGGAACAAGTGTTTTGCACCAAAAGTTGACCATTATTGAGAACAATACAAGATTAAAGATACTGTCTTATTTTACTACACATTTACTGATTGTCACAAAACCTGAACAAAAGGTGCATCTTACGATGGATGTGTGTTGGTTACTAGTACAAGACTGTAACCAAGCGTCGACACGTGTGCAACGTAGGATGGCATACTTCAAACCAAAAATTGTGACACTGTAATATACTTTTCAGAATTTTGTTTTCTTTAAACTTGCTAAAAAATGTGTACATCCTCCCTGTAGGTTGGAAATTTGTAGATGATGGTATATATTGTCAATAAACAATCCGTTTTCTTAAATATTGGGATGATATCAGTATGTTGTGCACTGGGTCATCATGAACTTTTTTAAAAACATGAAAGTTATTTCTTGGCTCAAACTCTAAGACCTCTTTACCAATTGTTCCAAAGGTTACATCTTTTGAATTTAAACATTTGACACAGTTTGCATGATTTCTAAATACTACTTTAAGGTGGTGGCTATGTTCAAAACTATAACACCATGTAGACTAAGAATTACACAAATAATACATCTTAGAACGAAAACACTAAAATTAGATCATTATTATTCTCAAGTACTCGGGAACTACATGAAAGTGCTGTCGCAAAAATGGGGTCTATTTTCATATTATATCACATTTTAACATATTACCTCCAACTGTGCATTTCAAGTGTATATGGGCAGTCAACATACTACAAGACAAAACTAGGGTGGTATTGACCTAAAATCTATAGTAAGTTGACAATTCTCAAACATACTGACTGGTATCACATAAATGGAGGTTATTTTGTAAAGTCCTGTACACTAACATCTTCATCTCACTAAGAACTCTAGTTTGTACGAGTAAGATCTTCATCTCACTTAGAACTCTAGTTTGTACGAGTAAGATCTTCCTCTCACTTAGAACTCTAGTTTGTACGAGTAAGATCTTCATCTCACTTAGAACGCTAGTTTGTACGAGTAAGATCTTCATCTCACTAAGAACTCTAGTATGTACGAGTAAGACATACAAATAGTGATGGGAGGTACAGCAGGTACATATGCATCCTTATAATTACATCAAGTTCAATTTGTAAAGTTAATCACAAAAACAAGCAGAATAAACAAGTAACTTGCATAGTTCATGACTGTCTGCTTACAGAATTCCCTTCAGACTTCATAACTAATGAGAATTAAACTCTTTAGGGTCCTTTATTTACATGATTACCTTCAGACGTCACAACTAACGAGTTTTAACTGGTTAGTGTCCGTTGTTTACATGATTGCCTTCAGACTTCACAACTAATGAGTCTTAACTGTTTAGGGTCCTTTGCTTACAGGATTGCCTTCAGACTTCACAACTAATGAGTCTTAACTGTCGTGGGTCCTTTGCTAACACACTTCTTTTCAAATTGTATTCACCTCCTAATTTAATTTTAGATGTGAAGACCCTTTAAATAATACGGACATAAATACATAAATGGAGCCAAAAGACCCACCTCTCCAATAACACTTTATATTTCAAACCGAATAAATAAATAAATAAATAAATATATATATATATATATATATATATATATATATATATATATATATATATATATATATATATATATATATATATATTGTGTGTGTGTGTGTGTGTGTGTGTGATTGTGTGTGGTGTATCTGAGAGAGAGAGAGAGAGAGAGAGAGAGAGAGAGAGAGAGAGAGAGTTGCATATATCTGGTGTCAAGCTCAATTCCACTCTACAAATGTGTACACTGACATTCCAGGTTTCAGCGTGTAACTGCCAACCTATATACCTTCACATTGCAGCATCTGTATCAAAACCAAGTTAGAAAAGAGCTCAGTTAAAGTGTCATACCAGTGTAGATAACGTAAATAAAATTTTGTATTATTTTAATAGAAAATAAAGTCTGGAAGCGGTATAAATAAACCCGATGGAAAAATTCTCCATAATAAGTGAGAAATACGCTCAGGTGTGTTTTCGAAAATATTACACATCGGACCGATTTTATCGCTCGGTAATTTCCGGAGTGTATAGATCGTCTGACGTCACATTATGAACACACGCCTTACTTCCGTTTCTATCCAAACATAAACAAAACACGTTTACCCTTCCATATTAGTTATTTTATCATCCGAATCATGCCAAAAGCACATCGTGGAGGTACAAGCAAGGGAAGGGGGGTCAGGAGTGTTTGCAGCAAATTGTAGGAATATAAATGCTGATGGGTTTTCCATGCATTCCTTCCCGAAGGACCAATCACTTCGTCTTAGGTGGACAGACTTTGTAAAAGTCAAAAGAGAAAAATGGGATAGTCCGACTGAGTTTTCTGCCCTCTGCTCCTTTTCTGACAAAAACTGAAATAAAATAATATTTGAACATGTATATGTGGTTGGTTTTTTTGTTTTTTTTTTTTGGGGGGGGGGGCATGACTTATCAGTATCACTGTGGTATAAAGGTTAGAAAGTGTAGGCCGCAAAAAGAGGGGTTCAATCAATGAAGGTGGCATACAATGACTGCAAAAAGTGGTTAATTTTTTTTTATGTATTAATAATCCCAATAATATGCTGTCATGCATAGATCATGAAAACAAAAGAACATGAAAAATTACTCAGACATTTAACTTACTATTTTCCTTGTTCTGGACGTTCTACAAATTGTTGTCTATACTGGTAGTATACAACTATTAAAGCATGGATGTGGAGACAAACTGGACTGAACAATGGATTGTGTGTTATACATTGTATGCCTGGTATTCATTGCAGACACTTTTGACCTTCCCTATGTCACAACAATATACACATTCCCTTGCTGTGGGCATTAACAAACAATGTCCACAATTACACCTAAAATAAGAGTTTTCTTTAATGCATTGTGCTGTGCTTATCAAATTTATTCTTATATTTATGAACACATCAACATCACAGTACAATGACGCAAACTGACTAATGTCAGGAACATGGAAAACATTTAGTACAGCCCTGTAAAATTAAATTAGAGATGAAAGAAAATAGAAGTTGCAAGTAGATTACTACCACATAAAAAAGGGTTTATTTCATAGTTTATAACATACACTATTTGCATACATAAAAGAAATTAGAAATTTTAACTTATAATACAGAGTACAAAATATGAATTCAATTTTGCTATCATGTATCAGTAAATATCATGCCTAAGAGGACGTCCTCTCCTAGGAATCTTAAGTACTTCTAAATCGTATCAATTTTTTCACAGGTTTTCGAAGCTTACAACTGTTATCCAGTGTACCTTTTACTTATCGACGTATAAATACGTCTCTACCTATGAAATGCAATACACTTTTACATCCTTTATTACAGGTGAGAAACATTCATTTGTAAACGAATATGATACTGTGGAACATACTGCAAATATCGTCGGATACATATATTTATCGTAATTTAGGCCGTTGACATATTCAGAAAACAATTTCCATGAACTATCCGTCAATCTATCTCGTCTTTCTTCTTCGTAATCTTCATCTGCAGCTTCGGATTCGTCGGTATTGGAAACATAGGGTTCAAACTGGTTCGGATTAATTTGGGCGCCGGTAGCCGCTTGTACACCATTATCATAATATTCTGAGCTTATTAAATCACCATCTTCGAATGGCTAAGACCCGCAGGACAGTTACAATTCACTTCCTTCAAAATCGCAACTTTCGTGTTGAGTTTCTGAAGACTTTTTCATAATGTGACGATACCGACTCTGCCAATGTTTACAACAAATGTTCATAATGTGACGTCACGCTTTGTTTTCACTAAATACCGGAAGTCGTCGGCAGTTGCAAATGCGATCTTAGATCGGCTCCCATGCAGTTATTACTTAAAACTTTTCAATCGGAATTTTTACAATTGTATTTTGAATATATATTCTCATTAACCAAGAAATAAACTGAATAAGTGTGGATACACTGTTATGGCACTTTTAAACCCTGTTTGCGTTCTTCATCCTAACATGGTTAGTGCTCTTGCATAAACATACACAGATTTTCCATGACCATCTTGGAACCGGGTCTTTCTAGAGTTGTAAAATTGGAGTATGATCACTCTCTGACCCAACAGGCGGTAGTGGTTAGCACCTAATGATTACGCATGTGTGACGGGTACAAAGAAGATATAATTTAGGAGGGTTGGGAAGTCGACAAGATATTTAAGTTATAAGGCTAACAAAAAAAAGAAGAACCAATGCTTATATTTAACACTATCGACAATATATATATATATATATATATATATATATATATATATATATATATATATATATATATATATATATATATATATATATATATATATATATATATATATAACAACATCAAGCGCATTTGATTGGGTGTCAGTGGTAACTCAATCACGCCTGTATACAACATGCAAGAACTCCAAATGAAATACCAGGAGCACAACCGAGTGCTACTGAGAATCACGTTGTGGGAGAAATATTTTAGTGAGAGGTTTTAGAGTGTTATTATATATTGTTAGCCAGTAGTTGATAGAGATACAGGTCCAGAAATCGAGACAATGTCCCATCTTGTCCAATACATACATTCATCTCACTGGCTGCTCTCTAAATTCTCCTAAACAAGATAAGCTTTAATTAAATATAACACACTACAAAGAAAGAGAAGTTTCAAGTTACGTTTCATCTTAGCAACAACTCTGAGATGAATAAAATGTTGCAAATGCGGAGATGCCACCATTATCAGTCCCAGATGACCTATAAGACCTTTCGTTTTTTTTCAGCTTGCGACGAATCTTTATTCTATCACAAATGGTTTAATTACATGAAACAGTTCAAAACTATGTGTATCTGATTAAAGGAGATTGATTGCATCTTCTATATCTGCTATAAGCGATAGTGTATACATGAAATGTAAACAAATTGTGTCATAGTTTATATAGTTAATATATTATTTAGGCAGATGCATTCTGGCGTTACGCGAGGACGACGTAATAAACACATTTTGAACTCCACTACTATCCACGTACTATTGCCTCTTTTATCGCTTTGTTGATATTTCCCACATAAACGTCTCTATCTCAGGGAAAGATAAATAACTGAGAAATTTTTTTTTCTCAAACACCAAGACATTCAAAATTTCATTTATTCTTCTTTAATCTGTTATGGAAAATGACACATACAGTTCTTTAAATAATCAGTCCATGGTACGGAAGCAATTTAAAGTGTAAACAACAATTTTGCCAGTAACTGTCAGTAGCCGCTCGTGATTACTTCGATGAGTCGGAAACTGTCAGTAGCCATTCGTAATTACTCGTTTAGGGTCATCTCTTGAGTGAAATAATCCATTTAAACTTAGGAGATTTTAAACGTACTGATACCATTAATCAGGATTATATTGATACCATCATTGAAAAACAAACAAGGAATGGTGATATTTGACGCGATGCTTTGTCGTAAACGACTGATAATGATGAATTAATATGATTTGTTCGTGAATATTAAACAAAGAGAGAGCAAAAGATGGTATGAATTTCCGCACACTTTAAATCAGACAAAACATCATGCGATATAGAAAATATCGTGATAAAACTCATTTTAGTTTCCAAAAGAATCTTAATATGAATTTATTTTGCTCTGAAAATGTTATATATGCTTGTATTACGACCAGTTAATTGGATATTCTATGGTCGTGTCCTAATGGGTCCACTAGAGTTTTGTGAAATTATGAGGCTCACACCAATGTTTGTGCGAATATAGATAATAAATTGTCAACAACAAAGATTTCAGTAATGATGCTGATTGGCATGCATGTTGAAGCGTAAGTAGTATGAAGCAAATAGCTGGATAGAATGAAGATAGTGTATGTTGCAAAATAGTGTCTATGAGCTCATACAAAAATATGGTTGAGAGCCTTAGGCGTTTTCTCTGAATATGATTAGCCGATCTCTCGGCACTCAGAAACAATGTCTGAAATCAGATGGACCTAATGTGACAATATTGGACTGGTTACTCTGACAAGCAATAGAAAATAAATAGACTGTGTGATAAACAGAAAACATAAGTTCAAGTCCAATGACAAGAGGTAGTATGCCGGGAGTTGTTCAATCTAGTGTAAACTACGCGTGACTACTTTACATCTGCATTTCTTTTGAAGTTTTGTATATATGCAAGATGAATTAAAGGAATAGCAAACGTTTTTCAGCCTGATTGTAATATCAAATCTTCGAAACGTTAAGCACGTATGAAATTACAGACATTATGTTTACCCTTCACGTCTGATACGTTAGCAATTAGTATTTAACGGTCATGATGCTGTGGAAAGACAGTATGACTTAGTTAACTGTTTTGGAACTAACATTGTACTGTGCATGGTGGTGTATTGATTTTTAACTATGGGAGTTTGGTAAATTGAAAACGTAAACCTCCAATATTTGAGATTTAATGATGAAAATATATACACAAAACAAACTACTTTGTATTAGTACTTCTTTCAGCTTTAGTATACAGTCGAAACAGGATTGTTTCTGACAAGGTTTAGAAATTGTTAAATGCTTAGCTTCAATCAACAACAAGTCGTAAAGATTTTTTTAACGGTATTTTTGAGTCAATATTCTTCATCAAATTGTGGCTCGAGATATTCAGCAATGTAAGTGGACAACAGAGTACTAAAGATATGTGTTGACAGCGAATATTCGAACCTATTTGTTCGCCAGCTGCAAATTGAGTACAATAACAATTTGAAATGACTTGTGACTCATGTAATACTTTTCATATATATAAATTGCATTTATTTTGTATATGTTAGCGGTGTTTTTATTGGAGGGGGGCCGGTAAAGAAAATGTATATGTAAAAGGTCCTTCCTTCAGTTTCTTTTGAAAAACATTCTTGTTCTGACTTGTAGCTGACACACAAACATTATCCTGAGGTAAAAGTAATGATATTCTGGTTTTGAAATAAACGTCCGATCGCCTCCCTTTCAACCATAATTATTAAGTCTGTATCTCAATGTCGGCGAAACACACTCATACGACCACACAATTAAATAATTGGAACCACAAATTCCTAAATAGCAACCATCACATGAAATGCTTCATTGTGGGCGCAATCTTTTGTGAATTTGCTTTCAACTATAATTTAGAACAACCTGACTTCCTTTTATCATTTCATTGCTATTCTTGACATTAAACACCGTGGGGAATGTACAGACGATTGCCTATTACTTAACCAAAACGGCGCTCAAACATAGGTTATGATTTATATCAGATATAGTTGAGTGAAGTTCGAAA
Organism: Unio pictorum; assembly: GCA_030141615.1. NCBI lineage: Eukaryota > Metazoa > Mollusca > Bivalvia > Unionida > Unionidae > Unio > Unio pictorum. Next base: position 122,519 of record JARLTB010000192.1, on the reverse strand, counting down.
TATTCAAATTATATTAAATTGCTGCATCAATTCTATCATACTAATGTCATGCATTCGAAAAGCTGCGCCTCCTGTGTCTGGCATTAATTGATCAATGCATTGTCCTCATTTAATTAGCTCAGCGACGGAACTTTGAAAGCCAGTTAAAACGAACAGACTTAGGCTTTATGGAGTTCTGGGGTTTCAATATGTGTTTATAGAATTTTACTTTGCTTCGATTAAGCTAAAATATATTGATAATATGTTCTACCCTGGTGTATTAGAATGTTACAATCAAGTTACAACATTTACATTTAGAAATAGTATGCGTGTCTTGCAGATAAAGTATGCTGATAGTAAGGCAAATGTTATTCTATAACAATTTTGACATCAGATCATTTTGAAAAACAACAATTTCAGAAAATGATGTTAATGCAGCTAAAAACGAAAGTTTACAATGAAAGACGCATTAAAACATTTAATGCATAAACCTTTAAAAAATAAATGTACCGAAAAAATGTGTTAAAATGGACACGTGTTATGATATAATTGGCCATCCATTGCATTATATACACTTTAAAAATTAAATGTACCGGACAAAATGTGTTAAAATGGACACGTGTTATGATATAATTGGCCATCCACTGCATTATATACACTTTAAAAATTAAATGTACCGGACAAACTGTGTTAAAATGGACACGTGTTATGATATAATTGGCCATCCACTGCATTATATACACTGGTAGCCAAACGTTTGGTATTTTAACATAGATAATATAGGAGTGATTATTTCCAGTTTTCAAAATACGTTTTTGCCTAAATCCATATCTATTCTGCGATAAATAATGATGGTCTTCATTTAAAGCACGCAACAACAAACGACTGTGATATTTGAACGGATCTGCCCCCAAAATTGTCTGCCAGTTGTTACGTATCAAGCACTTGTTTTAATATAAGCAACATATCTGAAGTGTTGGGCGAATTAGAAATTTAATCACGTTTATATCCCGTCATTTAAAAACTAGTCCGTCTTGAATGAATTCTTACCATTTAGGTAACAAAAATGGTCCTCCTTGAGTGAATTCTTGCCATACTGATTATCAGATTTTTAATATCTTAAAAGGAGAAAACATATATATATATATATATATATATATATATATATGTGTGTGTGTGTGTGTGTGTGTGTGTGTGTGTTCATATTCAGAGATTATACTTGAAATGAAATAAGTAAATCAATTGATTGGTGTACATGTCAAGAATCGTATGGTAAAACTATTTATTTCCTTCTTAAATGTGAAAACACCAGTTTTACACTATATTTCTTTTTACAATTGCAGTATGATGCACGCAATAATGTATTGTATGACCGCATTGCTTTGAATTTATTTGCATCTTCATTTGACTGTATGCTAAACGTGACTGCATTCTCATTACTTTAACGTATTTTTGTTTACCTTCCAATGTGGTGGCACCATGGTAATGTTTCCAAGTATCATTTACCTGCTGTTCTGGGGTTTAATGACATTTTGAACGCACAATATGATTGCTATACATGGCAGCCAGTATAACTGGTGGTGGGGGAGAACATGGGAAAATCTAGGTAAGAACCACCGACCCACGGGAAGAAACTGACAAGTTTTCTCGCTTATTTACACTGGTCGAGCACTAGGCTCGAAACCACTTGGACAGAGACGAAATGGCAGATCGGTAAAGGCTACTGCTTTAGACCACTCGTCCACCCTTGGACACCGCTTTATCTGTCATGAATTCTAAAACCTTCGGTCATTTAATTGTCTTGTTAAATACTACGTTGGAGGCCAGTGTCCAATCAGTCAAAAGATACACACTAAAGTATGTGCTTCTCGGATGGCATCGAATTTTAAGATTCACCATTTTGAACTGTCAAGATGTCTTTGGACAGATGTAAATGAGCAGAAAATCAGTGTATGACCCTCTTGTATATTCGAAAGTGTGGAGATAAGTGTTAATGCAACATCTATAAGTGCATATGTTATTTCTGTAAAACGCCCTTGTGTCTTAATACTTACGTATAAGCACTTGATACGATTACTTCAAATCCATTTATTGATATTAAAGAAGTGATATTGACACTTTTGGGTGAGCATTTCATATCCAAAGTAACAGCAGAGGTTTTGAACGAAATTTGGATTATGTTTTCATTTCTAAAATAGTATCTTTGACAATTTTAAGATTTACACATGTACAATATTTGAGGGGAAATAGCTTTTACAATGAATGTTTTTTTTAGTAAGTGCTGTGTTATTATCTCTTCGGTGACACAGATGCGAAATTAAAGGAATTTTCCCTGTCCTTACCAAAGAACGAACTGATTTGATTTGGTCATTTGTTGGCTTTTACAATAATTTCTTTAAGGAGGTTAAGACATAATAGATTTATATTTTAATAATTGGATTGTTTTGCATAATGATGGAACTCTGTTAGATAAATATTCTTCAAAGAGAACCGATTGTCATAAATGTATGGCTTTTTGCGTTTTGGTCATGATTAGATCAATGCAAATATCTTTGTAACATCTTTGCCAGAATTGCAATTCATTTGCAACTGCTTATTTTGTTACCATCTGAAACTGTTATATAATAACTTTTAAAGGTTCCACAGAGAAAACCAACGTGTGTATTCAAAGATATTGTTCGTGACATCTCGTATATAGCTCTAGATCCCAGTCAGACACAGTTTATATTAAAATGGGACAAAAACGTTATAGCATACGATGGTGATTGAAGATATGGCTTTTGAAATATCATAATTATTTGTTTTTATACAATGTAAAATTGTCTTATTCTCTATTTAAAGAGTGCGTGCTTGACATTATTTCGTAAACTATCTTCCTTGCTCTTGTCATTTTTTAATGAAAACCCTTAGGCACATAACGTATTTATTTAACATGCGATCGTCGTATTCCTTTGTAAATATGATCAGACATAAGTATCAAAATGTTTAGGTCAGTTACACCGTATTAACATGCACTATATGTTCCAAAATGTGACCAACAAGAGATCTTAAAACAACAAAACCATCTTTACGATCTTCCAATTTATTCTAGTGTTGGTCAATTATTCACATTTCAGTGGAAACTGAAATGCTTAAAACATATTTCAACGATATATAATAACGCTGAATGTATTTAAAGTGTATGAAATTCTATTATCTGGAAAGGAACCTAACTCCAAGTAGATGGAAATCAACTAGCAATGCTACAATCACACTTATGGTTTAGAATTGGATAGTAAGATCAAGAAAATTGAATCAGGTCTATCTGTATAGACGTTGGATAAGAATACGTTCGTGATTAATCTCTGAGAATGGTATTCAAACTATTACGCATGGTATCACACTGGCATCGTATAAATACTTACCTGATATCAACAACTTACGTAGAATATGAGCGCATTACATTCTCAGTATCTGGACTGTCTCTAAGAAATAAATGAAAAAATGGGCAAGACACTCTTCTTTGCGTGTCTGGGAGAAGCATCGGGCGAAATGTAACCCTCGGTGAACAAAATGTGTACCATTATAAAACTATCTTCCGGAAGCCTGGTTAGATTCGACAATAAGAAAATACGATGAATAATGCAATTCCATCGCAACAGAATAACTCCTTTCAAAGTGACATAATGCAACATAAATTGCGACGGCGTTGATATAAACTCCAGTATGAGTCCGTATCAATCTAAACGTTTATTCTCAGATTACCTGCAAATGAATACCAAACTCTGATATCTTCCATCATTCTAAATGAATTATTACGAGTTTTGCTTCTTATGTTGTTAAGCTCAGATTGCGAATGAGTGCGTTGCTGCTCATGAGATTTATAAATTCATTTGAATATTGACACCGAATTAATAAAGCATGGAGGACTTTAAAGGTATGAGAAGACTTGATATATTGAACCGATTTGTTCGGTATCAGTTGCTCGAGATAAATGAGCCCTTAATGCTTTTTAAGCAAAGCAATAAAAGTCAATATAAATTACTCTGGACATAACCTTTTTTTAACAAAATGCGTTGTAAATTTTATCAACTATTGTATGGCTTCGAAACATATATGTCGAGCCGTGCAAAACGCCTTAATGTAGAACGCAGAATCAGTTTTTCTCGATTTTTATGGTTGCAATTAATTTACTGAAACTGCAAAGGGACTTGCAAAAGGGCTCTAATTTCGAGGAGAATCGCGAGAACAATATTCATTACATGTTCATTTGCATGATAAATAGCGTTATGTTGCTATACTTCTATTAGGAATAATCCCGACTAATTGGACTACAACATTTGGATGAAAGAATACTTTATGTTGCCACAATCCAATGGGCTTTTAAACAAGTTTTAATTTCAATCAGAAGCGGGATAAATATTTAACCAATAGTCAGTTACAGGATACATTACTCATCTTCACTTCAGTTTCAACTGGAAGTAACGACTCCTTTCTGGTCTATATTTACATGTATGATTATCTTTCGTTTCATCCAAACTTGATTTATGTAGGAAGAACAATATGCAAAGCTTACTTCATGAACGTTATACATCTGTTGATTGCATACGAGTGTCAATTTTCTTTTGAGGAACCTAAAAAAGCAAATAATACCGATAATTTTCAAAACATTAGCTTGAATCGATCTCAACTATTAATATTACATTTGTGTTGTTTTTAGAGTACGAACAAAGTGTTAGGAACCCGAATTGACAGGTGTACCATCATATAATAAGATCGGAATAACAAAAATTGTGAACTACCCCAAAGGGTGGAAATCAAATAAAAAGGAAAGGGAAGTCGAATCTATAAGTGACTTATATTCATGTCTTTCTATATGGGAACCAACTGAGGCTAACTATACTAGCAAAAACAGACAAGCAAAAACAGACACACAGGAATCGTTTTTAAAACCCTATGATAATTACGTAAATAATTCTCAAATCAAGTGCATGAGAGTAGAAGAATACATAAAAGCTGAATGAATTTTTCATACCACAACTCACACACATTTGTTGTACGCCAATATTTTTTATTGCATACTACATAAGCATCTTTTCTGTGGCGTTAGATTACCTTTATATAAAACTCTCAAACGTTTTAGAGTATTTTTATTTATTTAATTTTTTTTTATTTTTATTTAATCTGTTAAGTGTACTTTAAAGTGCATGTTCAACACCTTCAACGCGAGACATGCACAAACTCAGTGTAAAATTCCCATGTTAATAGAGTTACAACAACATCTGAATAGTATATAAGTAATTTTGCAGTTGAAAACATGGTTCAGAATTAGGCTTCCTTATAAGAACGGTAACTGCTTTTTAATCTCTATAATCTCGCAAATGTTCAGTTACCAAACATCGTGAATGATGCCTAAACTAACACACAAACAAAATTTAAATTGAGATTTGCCCACCACACCAAATAGTGTTGTGCGTGTCTCATACACACGAACAAATGTATCAGAATGTTTACCATTAAATAAATCCCTTTTCCAATGCAACAAAATTAAATTATAAAAGCAGACTAAATTGCAAATACTATAAAACACGGTCTAGACAATTATTAAATAAAAAAAACTTTTGTGATTTAAAGTAAACCATGAGCCAGTCAGGACTTTATGAGTTTAATTAATTAATTCGTTCAGCCAGATCGTTAAGATGTGGCTCAACTATCATCAATAGTCTGATTAATCTCAAAAGAGATCTTGGAATTAATACACGTTCGAAGGTTGGCATTTGGTTGCCAATGAGATGAATATATACCAATGCGTTAAAGGATCAATATTAAATGTGTATTTTAGTCTATCATTCCAAAAACAAGCATAACTTAGTACTAAAATTCCTTCGACTTTATTTTCTGACCTCCTATAATATTTTGATAAACACTAACTCTAAGATCATACCTGGTTAGATTAGCACGAAACTAAGGAAAGCCCTTAAGAAAAAAAGCATGCAGGAGTATGTTATATTTGACCAAATCATCGATTATTTCTTCTCAACAATCTTGTATAAGCAAAGGAACTGAGTGTTATTTTCGTTTATTCATATAGAGTATGGGTCTCGTGGCCAAAAATCCAAATGACACACACGCGCACACGCGCACACGCACACACACACTTGTAGAACATACATTTTATCCTAAGGTCGTTGTCAATTAAAACGTTTAGACTGAGAAACATAAGGTCACATAGATTGGAACATAACGTTTACTATGAATACATCAAAACTATCCAAAAATTTAAATATTGCTTTATCAAAATCAGCATTTGAATGAACACAGTATTTAACGTGTTTTCAAAGCAAAATTGTCCAGTGACAGTAAAGCTTAAAGATGTATTCAAATCATCCGTATCAGTCATAATAAATATGGAATTATTGTGAAGTATTCGTATCATGAAAACTCGTTTCTTTTTGGATTCTTTTGAATTAATAGTATTACATTTTTCTAGCGCACATTGTCTTCGACAATATGACATGATGTGCGTCTTAATCGCTTTGCAATAACTCTACATTGTAAAGTTGGTCTGTATGCGCGTCGCTTGTTGTCGGTGATCCATCCCGGGATTTTGCTTCACCAGAGCTACTGAACACCATATATAGTCGCACATGAGCTGAAAATGGCGTTAGGTATAACAAATCCAAATTGTCTTCTTTTAGTTTTAGAGTGAACTCTTGTATTAAACATAGTGTATGTTTTGTTTGTATTTACATCTCCATTTATAGCTTTGTTATTTCCGTGATTATTTTAGTCTTTCTTTAGAAGATATTTCTCAAACCCAGTGATTGGCCAATTTGTTGTATCAGGCGTCATAATGTACAGTATTTGAAAGACTTTATGATGGAATGTGTTATGCTCTTAAGAAAGGATCCTCTCTAATTTCTTTTTCAAAAATGAAATTTCAGGACATTTTCATGTATACTTATTCGAGTCGTTTGAGTTAGAATTAATTGTGTGCATTGGGTATTTGGGCAGCGTTTTGTAGTAAATGTGTTGAAATACCAATGCATGGCTTTTAAAAACGTACTGTTAAAATATACAAATATAAAGCAAGAAAAACCATATAAGTGTTGAACTAAGGTCTCATGACTATTTGGTCATTTTCTGATAAGAAGAAAACTATAACGCGTATTACTACCATTTTCTTCAGGTTCCTGGAAATTTATGGGAAACATCGACCTCATGCTAGCCTCAAACAAGTTATCGACAATGCTTTTCTAGCACGGTATTAAATTGCTGTTTGATCCCATTGCTACAAATTAATCTTCCTTAAGGTACTTTTTTTTACGAGTCTTAGATTAATTATTTAAGTATGCTCAGTTATGAACACATGCATTGATATTTATTTTCGTCATCTTATTAATTACTAACGTCTGTTCAATTATGAATACATGCATTGATATTTGCGTCATGTACATTTACACTAATGCTTTAACTTACATTCTTATTAACGAATATCAACGTAATGATGAGGTTGCTGGGTTTTTTTTTGTGGGTTAACTTACAGTCTTATTAACGAATTACAACGTAATGATGAGGTTGCTGTTTTTTGTGGGGTTTTTTAAATTTAAAAAAAACGTTCAGACACTAGCAAAACCTGTTATATGTTCGGTATCTCTTCTATGGTGTAATCATCTCCGTATTCTTAGTGAAACGTATGCGTAATACTTGTCACAGAGAAATAAACAATACAAAACGTGACATTACAAAGCTAAAGAAACGGTTGGCACCATATGTAGGTTTTAGACAATAAATATTCTGATTCGTTTCCTGAAATACTCCCGCGAATGTCAAAGGATCTGGAAGAAAACAGCACGTATTCCGCATCCACACAATGTAATTAGTTTAGTATTTCGTGACAACTGTCTTTGAAATGTAATGTTCTCGATACTTTTAAGAGATTTTGGCCAGACTGGTACACGACACAGTTCGATTAAACAAATGGACTTTGTGAGTTGATCCGTGATTGAATTATGTTGACTTAACCACAAATGAGTACAAATCAGTATGACTTATCGAAAAGTGGCATAATTAGTTTCTCACATCACGTGGTACGTACATAAGGCTTTATTATCTCAAAGTGTCAGTCTTTGTCATTCAATGTTGCTGATATTCTGCGTTCAGAGATACGAATATCTTCACGAGGACGACGCTCTGGTGTCGTCAAGGCATGCAGTATCCCCAGGGATTAATCATTCAGAGGTCTGATTTGCTTTGGGTTTCTAATTTTTACAAGTGCCACAAGTAATTTGCTTCTGTTTTCTTCGTTCCTCAAATCCGATTTGTAATTATCCATATATCTGTGATTTTAAGTATAGATAAATATGGAATTAATGTTAGGATAGATTATATGATTTCGTTCTCAGACAAGACAGGCTCGTGGTCAAAACAATTTAGATGCAAGTTTATTTCAGACGGTTTATTGTTGGAATATGAAAACAGAACTTTCGGGGTGTTATTTATTGTTAGCTAAGTTTGAAAAGGGTTCAATGACGTGCCTTTCTCGAATAGTAGAAGAACACCGCGTTGAGATTAATGATTGGAATAGAACAACGTTCACTGGAATAGATGCGTTGCATGTCCTCTGGGCCTCATTTTACGTACAGATAGTTGTTTGACTAATCCATACAATCACTGGAGCAATAATAAACAAAGATTGTCCTGTCTACTTTGCATTATAAGGGCCAAACTAAGATATACATCATACATCTGCTCAGAGCCTAGACGTCAAATTCTCTGGATGTAAAACGAAGGTTATTAATGACTTCTTTGTTATTAGTCGTAATACAGGCAATCTATGAATCGATATAATTCAATGCGTAGAAAGCGTAGATATCCAACTGGAAGCGTTTGTGTGTGTGTTTGAGCGATTGATTCTAGCGTCAAAAGTGTAACTTTATCTATCTATCTATCTATCTATCTATCTATCTATCTATCTATCTATCTATCTATCTATCTATCTATCTATCTATCTATCTATCTATCTATCTATCTAGTGTGTGTGTCTGACTTCTTTCCCTTTTACAAGATTGAAATGAATCACACAATATCATGACGTGTTATCTCATGCAGAATTATACAGTAAGAACCAGTTTTTAGACTTGCTGATTTTAACAAAATCCCATTAGGCAACATCATCTTGCTGTCAACACAGCAATGTTTCTCTGGTTTTGTTGTCAAAATCACTCTTAATAGATTATTTAAAATCCATTGGATTATAATCTGAATTCTTTATGAAGAAGAAATAAAAAGAATCATCGTCATCAGTCCCGTACTCCGGTAGACCGGTGAGGCACTGTAAAAGACCGAACAACCAGCTTCCTCCATTCTTCTAGAAAGAATGGCTACACCTAAATAAAAGAAGAAAAAAACACTATCCTCCAAACTCTAAGCGAGCTGTAAAAAAAAAGTATAACTACGAAGATAAAAATAGCAATCAGGATGAATAGTGGTTTTAGAGTCATTTACTCTGAATTAGAAGTGAGTTAAGTCAGTCAGCAATCATGATGAATAGTGGTTGTATAGTCCTTTACTCTGAATTAGCAATGAGTTAAGTCAGTCAGCAATCATGATGAATAGTGGTTGTATAGTCCTTTACTCTGAATTAGCAATGAGTTAAGTCAGTCAGCAATCATGATGAATAGTGGTTGTATAGTCCTTTACTCTGAATTAACAATGAGTTAAGTCAGTCAGCAATCATGATGAATAGTGGTTGTATAGTCCTTTACTCTGAATTAGCAGTGAGTTAAGTCAGTCAGCAATCATGATGAATAGTGGTTGTAGAGTCCTTTGCTCTGAATTAGAAATGAGTTAAGTCAGTCAGCAATCAGGATGACAGTCACGGTGATACGTTTTATTTTTCCTATATACGAAAGACTGCAAAACGCAAAAGTCATTTGACATTTAAAATTCATGTATGTTTCTTGATACTGTGTGTCTGCACAAGTGAAATGGAATCCTCCATATGAACATGCGTGCTTTCCTTTCATGTTATCCTTATCAAAAATCTTAATTAGTCTGGAGTTTTAAAAAAAAATGGGGATCATATTTTAAGCTGGTTACGTAAATTTCTCCATGTTTCCATTATACAATTACTTAAAACTGAGACGTGCATGCAAAGTGTGAACAAATTGTAACGACCATCCGACGAATGTCTACATCTTATTATGGAATATAGTTTAAGACTGTAAATGTCTATTGGTATCCATATTTCCACAAATATGACGTAATATCTCTATAAACTGTCAATCATGAACGATCAGAGAGGAAGTTATTGAACAAAAAATATGTCAGCAAATACACTTTCTAAAGACGTATGTTGAAATATTCAATGCAGAATAACCAAATGATAAATTCCGAAAGATCAACATAAGTTTCCTAACAACCTGACGACAGTTCAAACTTTGGGATTTTGTCAATCCGACATTGTGTGTTTGTGTGTGTGTGAGAGAGAGAGAGAGGAGGGGGGGAGGGAGGGAGGGAGATAACACGTTTCCTTTAATCAGTGAAATTTAATTAAATCACAGAAATGTACCTTCTGTAGTGATTAATGCACCCATCCCTTCGTGCAAACACTCTTCCATCTCATTTTTCATCTTCTGTTTTTGTTTCTAGTCCTCGTTTCTATTATGTGCAAGTATCTGCACAATTTTAAGTGTTTTCTACATATATCTTAGACCCTTTCAGATGCTCCCTTTTCCTTAGATAAATTTACAGCTTTGTAAGAAGATACGTGCTCACTTTTCCTTTATTAAATTATTAAATTAATATTCAATTTTCTAATGACAGTTTAGCGTGAATGCTTTAAAAATAGCAAAATATTTTTAACCAGCCACCAGATCAGTTATAAAAATTTGATAAAATTAAACGCAAACAACGATCAGCTACCGATCTTAATAGTGATCTTTATCAATCACTATACTGAGACAACTGGATTTATTCCATATGTTGTTCTTTGTGCTATTTGAAAATTTATAATAATGTAACTAATACCATACAAAGTGCATATTTTGATCGCATTTATTAATATTATCAAAACTATATAGCCTATTTTTTCTAATAAATTGTATTTTAGTATCTGCTGAATTCACAACTATCACAATACTTAATTATTAAGGAAATAAACAAGCGTAGCTTGAGTTCTTAAATAGTTATGAAGACAGCAAGATACTGCGCACCTGCAATATATACCGTGATTCATATTGCAATTGTCTACAATTATGAAATTGAAAATTAAGCCTCGCCGTGTAAAAATATTAGACAGTCTTTAGAAAATATAATTTTACCCTCACCTTAATTTTCACTAATGGGCATAAATATAGGTGATTTTCATTTTAAATACTGTTAAAAAGAGGAAATGTGCATATTGAATACTGTTAAATAGATGAGATGTATATACTACTGTTAAAAAGAGGAGATTTGCATAATGAATATTGTTAAACAGAGGAGATTTGCATATTGAATACTGTTACATAGAGGAGATTTTCATGTTGATTGATAATACATAGAGGAGATTTGCATGTAGATTGATGTTACATAGAGGAGATTTGCATGTAGATTGATGTTACATAGAGGAGATTTGCATATTGAATACAGTTACATTTAAATTGTAATGCACACAGTAATGCATAAAAGGAAATTGATCATCGACTGAACCTTTCATTTATGTAGCATCGCGCTATACTATGTCATGTTTAACACTGTACATAGCATCTCGTATAGCTTTGAATGTTATGGATTACATAGCAAATACACATACAATGCACAGTGGAGGAAGCTATTAAAACCAAAAACTAACTTCAGCGCAACTAATAAAGGCTAAAATATTAATTAATTAATTAATTAATTAATTTATTTATTTATTTATTTATTTATTTTATTTATACAGTTCTGCAAAAGAAAGTTGTCTATTGCAATTATTTGTCTTCGTGCAAATTAAATAAGAAATTAGAATAAATTTTTTTCTGTGCATGGCATTGTTTATTCGATGAGGTAAATCATGTTTCCGTTTACGTAAAAATATGAGGAATTACTTTAAGAAATTAGATTGTTATAACCAGAAATGTATAAATTTGGCGACGTCTCTTCATGCATAAGGTACTGTTTCATCCGACTGATTCATTGTGAACACTATTGACAACACTATTCCGAATATAGATCCTGATTTCTTGAGAGTAACTTAGCTTCCCTCTGGATCCACGAAATTGATATTCATAACCTTTATATTTCAAGGAGAATCGCATAACTAGTTCTTTTGCAGTCTTCTTGCATATGCATTCTCATTCTCTATTAAATCTGTGTGTGTGTGTGTGTGTGTGTGTGTGTGTGTGTGTGTGTGTGTGCGTGTGTGTGTGATTTGTATTTTTAACGTACCTTTAAGAATATTTCAGTCGACGTTTGTAGTGATGAAGTTATTTAACAACATATATACTAGGGCATCAAGCCGCGACATTTCGCGTCCGAGGCAGAAACTCTAACCACTAGGCCTCTGAAGCTGTATATTATGTATATATTATCGAACATTATTATGTTTCGTCAAGTTCAAATAAAATCATCTAATGTATTACTCCGAAAAAGGAGCCCTAGAAAGTACTTGCCGATGAACAGTGAATATAAAATAAATTTTAAAGTCTTATGTGATGCTTTAAATTCAAGCACCAATCAAACATATTACGTCCCTGTTGTGCACCAACACTTCGATAAAGGCATCCTAACAATACTGTTAGGATACATTTTGTTTTCAGTTCTCTTTAATAAAACTGATCAGTGTTAAGATGTTCAGTGAAAACATGCTTACTTCGTCTCGGGAACAAACGGCGTAGTCCAATTCGACCAGAAGTTCACCTACCTCCTTTTGATTGATATATTTAAGTATCCCATCGAATCATCAACTTACGCCCCGTACTTTAATAAACCAGACAATTAAGCATTCAAGATTAGCGCCAAACGTTTCTTAAGAATGATTTGTCGCATTATTGAGTTTAATTCAAGAAGTAAAATGGATTATGAAATAATTTATGCGCATGCTTCTTTTCTTTTATAAAGCATATTGCAGTCTCGATTGCAAACCCTAATGTTTAAAATTTTAGTATCCTTGAAAGAAAACGGTTCTTAATATGTTAAGGAGGGTATGGTCTCGAATATTGGTTAAAGGTTACACATGCATGAGACCTTTGGATACTGACTTTCAATCCCAGTTCATTCGTTTTGTCTTTTCAATAAATCGATGTAATAGTCTTAAATCGGACAATATTAAATGCATGTATTCTTTGTTTATTAATTTATACTACTACTACTACTATATTCTTTAAACAAAATCGAGACTAGAATTTCCCAAATATTCTGACCAACTTGTACAATTCAATGCGTATGGATAGATATACAATATGCTACGCAAGAACAAGATATGAAGAATTAAATACATCAGTACAACTCAAACAACGTATAAATCATAGGACCATTACAAATATGTAATGGAACTACAAATGGAAACTTCATTGGAAATGCTTAAGGTGAGACTTTTTATTTTGTAAGTTTCGAGCAGACTACAGCCCAACATAGGCACACTAATGGGAAAGAAAGAGACCAGAGTAATTGATTTCCCAATGTACACAACATGGACTGCATAATAATCGTCTTGGCTTGGACCCGTGGATAACATTCAATGCCAGATAATTAAAGCTTGGTATGGTCTGTTTATTGTAATGATTACTCTTTAAGGCCTTAATTTGTTGCTTGTCGAGCTACACTCGGCGTGTTTATCATCCAGTGCGTTTGGATCTTACAAAGAATATGATGATTTAGCTTTGTCAAACGGGAGTAGTCATATCATAAATTTCTCTTTCTTCCTTCGTATCAAAGGTACGGTTTCTTAAATCCTAATAAGGGCGACAACAATTAAACAAAATACGCCAAGTAAATTTAAAGCAAGTGCACACGAATTCGTTCTGGAATGAGAACGTGCGATATGTACTGTTTATATTTTTTTTTTCACGGTTGGAGCATTTTCATAGCAAACGTGAGCCATATCCTACTATCAAGGACAAAGACAAAAGTTACTGCAACAAATATTGCATGTGTGCGTGTGTGTGTGTGTGTGTGTGTGTGTGTGTGTGTGTGTGAGAGAGAGAGAGAGAGAGAGAGAGAGAGAGAGAGAGAGAGAGAGAAGAGGGAGCGATATCCTGAAACAGACTTTACTGGAAGCAGCATACACAGACACAGGTACTAAAATGATGTACTTCAAACATCTTATACTTTCATTTGAAAATAACGGATTTTTTCATATCACGTAGCACATATTTGTACTGTCACTGAAAACAAACGCACTGAGAGTATTTTACGATCACACACACACCTCTAATTATATAGTCATCGTCTCAAGGCAACACAGACAATTAATCGTTATCGTTGCATATCATCTGTGTAACTGATATTAGATGTATTGATAGGTAAGTAACATTAAATGATTGCCCTTTAATAGTTAGTAAATTTCAACTGAGTTATTTGAGAAAGTTTCGAGACGTATTCGGGTTGAATAGACTCTCCGAATGATACAAGAATAATATTGATAAAAACAATTATACTGAATAAACGTTGGAGTTTAATGTATCTCAAGGTTTTGCCATTATATTGATACAATTTTGGAATTTAGTGCATGAGCGTATGACATGACAGGACGGATATGCCGATACTACACCGGTGTTGTTTGTTTCTTTGAACTCAATTTCATCTATATTTTATAAACAGCATTCATGTCGTGCGAAGAAACGTGCGCGTGATAACTTCATGCCTGTCAGCGACTGACCGAAAACTAAACACGCCGTTAGAAAAATGTCATAGAATAATGCTGGCACAATAGAAAAATGTCATATAATGATTCTGGAAGAAAAGAAAAATGGCAAAGAATGATACTGGTACAAAAGAAAAATGTCATAGAATGATTCTGGTACAATAGAATAATGTCATAGAATGATTCTGGTACAATATAAAAAGTCATAATATGATTCTGGTACGAAAGGAAAATGTCATAGACTGATACTGGTAGAATGAAAAAATGTCATAGAATGATATTGGTACAAAAGAAAAATGTGATAGAATGATACTGGTACAAGAAACATGTCAAGGAATGATTCTGGTACAATAGACCAATGTCATAGAATGATACTGGTGCTATAGACAAAAATGTCATAGAATCATTTTGGTACAATATAAAAATGTCATAGAATGATTCTGGTACAATAGACAAATGTCATAGAATGATACTGGTACAATAGACAAATGTCATAGACTGATACTGTACAATAGACAAATGTCATAGAATGATACTGGTACAATAGACAAATGTCACATAATGATTCTGGCACAATGGGAGTTGGGTCTGAGTAGTTATTTCGACGATGTCGGAAAGAAATTTAAAAAGCAGTAAGGTCAAAGAAATATCTATGCAGAATAAAGGTTGTTCTTGTTTTATTGTCATTGATATATATATATATATATATATATATATATATATATATATATATATATATATATATATATATATATATAGAGAGAGAGAGAGAGAGAGAGAGAGAGAGAGAGAGAGAGAGAGAGAGAGAGACTCTCGAATCAAAAGTTCCTGTAACGAGCAAGAATAAAAACACACTCGAAAGAGCCTTTTATCTACAATTACCTAGTTTAGGTTGCTGCTAATTATGGCGCCCAACGCTGAGATAAAATATGCTATTTGTTTATCTCATTCGTCTTAGAGATATATTCTAATTTGAAAGCGCGTAAGAGTTGCTCCTAAGGGAATATAAAATGATATGGGCGTCATCTGAATAATAGAATGGAACTCTCAAGGTCAATGCTACAATTCTGCATGTAAAGTTGATTTCGAAATTTAGTTGTGTTTCTGTCACCAAATTGATCATAAACAATAAATTATTGTAAGGAAGTTGATAGAGTACATTTCTTATGAAATACATGATTTGAGTAGTAATTCAAAATCTGTAGGGTAATTATTGAATTGTTTTTTAAGTCTGTGGTGAAACATTAGTGCAGTAGACTGGGATGATATAATGTTGCATGATCCAGAAATGGAATTTCTTTCATCTGTCAACATATAAACGTTAATCGCACGTCTTTCTATTTAAAGCAAATGGGAAACAAGAAATAATATCATGTTCAGTATTCGAAATCTTGTCTAACAATGCATGCTTATCCCAGGATGCATTCTGTACTGCGTGCCTACAATAAGCCCTTGAATGTTCCACATTCTTTTCTAAACAAACGAATTATCTTTATACAAAAACATCCACTGTTGGT
This sequence comes from Unio pictorum, assembly GCA_030141615.1. Classification (NCBI taxonomy): domain Eukaryota; kingdom Metazoa; phylum Mollusca; class Bivalvia; order Unionida; family Unionidae; genus Unio; species Unio pictorum. The sequence goes on along the minus strand of JARLTB010000192.1, from coordinate 106,217 downwards.
ATGTTGAAGTTTTATATATGCTGTAGCGAGGAGACATTTAGCAAATGAAGATTTTCACTCGAGCGAGAATTCTTTAATTTGGCAATTATATAACTATGGAAATGAGTTTTATCCTCCAATGCAACATTTCATGTAAAAGACTTAGCATGCAACCTCCAGAGAATGTTTCCACTGGAATTAATTAAATCTCCGGCAGGCGCATATTTGAAGTATGGAAGCAAAACTTAGATTTAGTTGCAGAATAGTCGGTGCATCGTTTTGACAACTGTTGGATTACAACATCCCACTAATGTGTGCGAAAAGGTAATATACGAGTCTACTAAAGTTATAACGTAACTACTTAATCTCATCCGGGCAACCAGTCCATTAAGGTGCGGCTTAAAATTGTTCTATAATCTGATCCAAATCAAGTAAACTTGAGTGCACGTGATATGTTCAGAAATTCGATATTTCAGCTGATAAGCAGCGCAATTTATAACACTATATTTGAGAAAGACAATTAGATATTTACTTTGGTTTAAGTTCCTAGGTAATATTCCACTAAGATATCGTGTTCTGCTGTAGCGATTACTTCAATTAAAGCATTCGTCTGCAAAATCCGAGATTCAATATAAAATGGTGGAGAAGGAGAGGAACATTCTAATTACAGAACTGCCAACTCATAAAGAACTGACGTGACCATTTTATTCGGATAATGGTCCTCAGCATGAGAAACATTTCCAGAAAGAGATGGACAACATTAAGAAATCATTCCTCTGGATTAAGCCATTTTATCAATATATCATGCATTATTGGCCACTAAGAAAATAGAATATGTTTCATAAATCTAATTACTTTTATGTTAAATAAAAAGTCTTAAAATGTTTAATCCATTCAATTAAAGATGTAGCGGTAATATCAAACTTACAACATGCTATATCAAATTTATATCGATGATTCAATGTACGTTTCACGAATTAAGGAGAAAGAGTAATTTTTATTGTACCTTCATATTCTAGAATCAGTCAAATTGTCATGTATTTGTGCCTATGACATGCATATTTTCCCTCAATATATGCAATAAATATACAGTCATTTCAGATATTGTATGGAGGTATTGTTTATATTTATTAAACAGGCACTGTTGTTATTGTGACGTTTCTTTTTCTAGGGGTGAGGCACTTGTTATATTCTACATTCTTCCCGATACGGTACTCTCCCAAACTCCACCAGACTGATTAAGTTCTGTTTAAAACTTTATAACACTGAATACGGAATCAATGAAATATAATTGCACCGTTGGACCATTGCTGAAAGTTTACATATTAAATAACACAGTTTTGCAGATCATTACCACTCCAATTATTTCGATAAATTATTTCGATAAATAATATTATTGTTGGTAGATAAAATTATCACATGAATTCTTGTCGAATGTGTTTTTTTAATTGTATTTTCAAAGTAGGTGTTCAAAACTACTTAAAATACAACTTTGGGCCAAACAAGAAGGGTGCGCAAATAAAAGAGGACTTAAAATATGCAGACAATAAACGAATCTGAATAAAAATGTCCTGATGGTCTGAGAATCTTAACAAAAGTAAGAAAATGCTTTAATTGTTCGAAATGTTCGTTCTTAATGTACTGTAGATTAATGCCTTAATAGGTTTTCGGTGCAGGTGATCCATTCCTACGAGAAAACAACCGATCGTTCAATCGAGCTAATGGGACTAAGCTTCTTACTTCACCATCGAATTACTTTACTTAAATCACAACTCATTGCCGTTATTGATGAATTGCAGACGATGTTTGAAAGGTGATGTAGTAATAGATTTCTGTAGCTGCCATTGTAGATGCTCAATGATAGATTGAGCTTAACACTTGAGGGATGGATTGAATTATTTATATTTCAACAATGTGCTAGATATCGTAAATGCTTGAATATAAGAACTCTTTTTCACTCGAGACAAGGGACCAAAGGAGGAACAAATAGTATTTCTCAATGTATGAATGATTTCTAACGATATAATGTATTTCAAAATATATTTATAGCGTTGTTATGTAGTGCAATTTTAAGAGGAAGAGGCGGGGTTCCAGATTAAATGAGGTGGTTAGATGGAAGTTTTACCGTTTTATATTTACTGCGGAAAACCATGAAAATTGGATATTACCTATTGGTCTTTTGGAAGCACGTTATACTTACTGCTTTTTGCCTTTCACTTTGATACAATACAATATAAATAAATTCAAGCCTTTTATACAAGTGGTTCGTTTGCCATTCTTAACATGGATATTTGAATCTGTATATTATATATCGAAATAAAGTTACATTAGTTTATATTATAGCTACAAGACCCTGAAGAACATATGCAGTAGTCTGAATCTTTTATAATACGATTATATATTGATTCATGCTATTAATAAGGAAATCTGAACAAAAATGAAAATAAACGGGGGACATGCCTGTTCTTTTTCAGTGATAAACTGATATCAAATCCACATTTATTAAACAGCATCATTACATCATCATTTAAATCATTCTAAGCTATTGTGGTCGCTTATTATGAACAATTTCCTTTTTACTTTCGAAGATAGCCTGAGTAAAAAGCTATATATGGTGTATTATATGTATGTTTAATTATATACTGATATAAATAATAGATCAAACAAGCGTTATCCAGTGTTTTTTTAACAGATTATGAGGAAACCTTATTCATCAGGAAACATTAGAAATAGTTATCTACATTCGATATGAAAGTGAGTAGAATCATTCACATGATCAGCCACAGATGAGCCTTGAGCGCATACCGTATTATACTTGTTTGTAAGTGGAGTTCAGCTGAAACAACACAGACATAATCTACCTTGAATACTACGCATGTTGTTTGTTGTATTGATTACTTGCAACAAAACTGCATACACCCATATCTGCCAGTGCATTATGCCAAGCAAACAAGGTGGATGAAATCCCGCATATAATAACAGTGAAATGAATTAATGTTATCAATGATAAATATCTCTTTATTTATATTCTTCCTGAAAACCAAACACTGGATCTCTAAATGACTTTTTAGAAATCATATTTTAACCAGGGACAGATATGAATAACTTCAAGATGAAATAAAACTGTTGACGTCATACTTAATTGAATATTCTATTTACGTAGGGTTTCAAACTGCATTAGAAGAAAATTGTTGACATGCCATATGGCAATGAAATATCAACAGGAAAACATGAAAAAGACATTAGTTTCATGATGTTACCTAATATTACGAAATTTGAAAAGGTTTTTTATGTGGGATAAAAATATCCACCCACCCTATGATTTTTTTAGAAATACTGAATATTTTCCAAGGAACCTATTCCCTGTATACACAAGCACACGTGGATCAGATAAGATAAGTAAAACCTTATTGCACATCTTTACGAACCACATAGAGCCTGAATGGTTTCAATAAATACTCTATGAGGAGAAAAGGTGATGAATTAAATCCTCAGAATATCCAATGTTTTACAAACGTATAAACAAATGTGCATGGTGAAACAATTCAAAATATGAATTAGGGCGGATATCTAGGCTACAAAAGGTTTCATGCTAAACCACATTGCCCATCACAAACCAAATAGCTAGCCTAAACAATCTCAAAAGGTCCTCAAATCGATTTAGGAGAATTGTTTTAAAATTAATTTTTACCAAAACTGGATCAAAGGAAAAATAATAACCTTTTTGTATCTTTACACCATGCACATATCTGGTCTACAAAGTGTATATAACATTATCCAAGCAGTATATGGAGAGAAATGAAGATGAACTGAATTCCCAAAGTATCATAAATTGAATAGCCTTCCCAAATATTGCACAAGAAGGAAATGGCAAAAACCTTGATATATGCATACATGAAATATTATTTAAAAGCATTTCAGGTACTTTTCGGTTAGATGAAAATTGTAAAATTCAACTGCGCATCTGTACTAGCCAGATATCGAGACTATAAATTCAATTATGTAATTGTGATAATTGCAATTACGAGACTTCATATTCGTTTCCACATTATGGTTTCAAACATTCAATGACAGAACAGAAACACACCTGAAGATGTCAACACACTGCTCCTTCGCTGCTGAAATCAGATGTACTTCATGTAGAATTGGAACAGATAAATCCAGCCCGTAATCATGACATTTCGTAGAATCGACATCAAATATCAAACTCTATTCATTAATGATCAAATGGAAAAGTCGCTGCAATGCGCATTCAATCACAATATGACTCCAAAATTCAATTTTATCTAGACCAAAGAGCCAATGTTTTTGGGGAAAAGTTATGTCGCGCGCGCGCCTAAGTTAAAACGTATCTGGGCGGAGTTATGTGCGCATTAATAATCTTGATATTGTGTAATGATGAATCTGCGCTTGTGTATTTAGTTTGGAATACGACGTTCATTTAGTTACTTTGTTTCTTGTAGTGTATTAATGTTTATACGATTAACACTTAGGTGAAATAAAAAAGAATGTGTATATAATACAAGTTTACTGCCTTCGTATGAGAAAATATGAACTCATTTTCTCGGATGGATATTTTGCACTCCCAATGTCGTGTAGTAATTGCATCCCAAATATTCGTTCATATTTTCCCATATAAATACAGAAAACTATAGGTATGGAACTATCTCTTTCATTTCTAGTTAAAGGTAGGTTTTATACTTGACTAAAATATAATAAAGCTAATAAAGCTATGTGTGCGATAGCAGACGCTATAACTGTAATCACTCACTGATTGCCTCTCACCAATGTGATATTTTAAAATGTAATGAAATATGAACTGAAATAAAAGTTATTACACGCATACATTATGATTAGTTTTTGTCATTTAGTGTAATTTAAAAACAATATATGGTCCTAAAGGTGGGTGTGTCAAAGACAAGATCCAGGGTCGGGAAACACTACCCGATGAATACAATGGTTACAGATATGACTTCCTATTTTATTGGCCAACATTTATCTACATGTTTGTGCTGATAGGTTTGAGATTCCAATCGTTGAATGTTGCGAATCATTAGTCCGCAGAGTCGGCAAAAACTTTCAAGGCGAATGTTAACTTATGTTTCAATTCAATTTTCAATTACCTGCAATTCAATGTTTGTATTTAGCTTAAAGTGGAAATTACAGGAGTTCGCTAGATATAACGCAGGTATCAAATCCAGATAGTAAAATAAACTAAATTTGGCAAGGCCCTTTATCCCAAATTATCGTTTAAGTAAATAACAGCACCTTTTTATCCAACGCAATATATATACAAGAGTAGTGGATGTTAACAACTTTAAATATAGGATCGTATCTGGTTCCATGACCCATAAATGCCATGCCTAGAAATAAAACCAAAATGCCACAGCTAGTTCCTTAATGATCTGTGTTTTAAGTTTCCAGCTGAAACAATGTGGACTCGTAGTATATACCATAGTATATATTACATAATGCTCTATGTCTGTGGGACGATGCCCGAGTGATTGGTTTCTCTATAGATTTCTACATTACAGACATCGTATACATTACAAATCTGAATCTCTCTCTCTCTCTCTCTCTCTCTCTCTCTCTCTCTCTCTCTCTCTCTCTCTCTCTCTCTCAGTTTATAAATGATTCAACATAATAATTATCTTTGAATATGTGACAGTTACTATAATTTAACGCACCCTACATAAGAGTACTATAATACTAAGAGCCTGCTACATATTAGCATGTACTACTCTATGTCTTAGAAACCAACATGTCACAAGTATTACGAAGGATTACACGTTAATAAATAGCAATACTACTCTATGTCGTAGCGACCAACGTGGCATAAGTATTATATGTGTAATAAATAGCAGTACTACTCTGTGTTGTTGCGAATAAAGTGTCTGGTAGATTAGCAATGAATACAGTTATAATCAATGGCACTATTAAAGTATGTAATAGTTGAACATCTATCCACAATTCCCTACATTCATAAATTGTCCAAACTTAATTACACTGATATCCAATCCATTTACGTACTTAAAGGTCATACGGCGAACTAGAGCTTTGGAAACGTTTCAGTCTGACTCTAACGCGAAAGCCCCAACATTGTATATTATCATATATAGAAAGAGAGACAAGGTAGCTCGCTTGCTGATTTATACACGTAGGAGATATTATTATTTGCACCATATTTTGGCTTCGGCTGCATACTTGTAAACATATAATTAATACTTATGTTTCTAACACTTTCATACAATTTGCAAATAGGAGCGGAGTAATGAAAATATTTTAGAGTTAAATCTAATGTTCTGACAGCAAATGATAACGGGAATTGCGTGCATCATATTCAATAAGCTGTAACTGTGATCACTGCATACACACAACGTTTTCTGTTATTATCAGAAGTGATTCAACTAAAACTTAAAGTCATCAACTAGATCAAACTTTAGTATTTTCTCTTTAGTCGAGTTAACAAAAGTAAATTCATGTTTTATAATATGTTCAGTTCTCATTTAGACATTTCTAGTACATGGTTTCATATTTGTCGAATTGATCACGAGTCTGGTTTTCATCAGTTGCAAACAAATGCGGACGCAATTAGCAATAATTATTCTGAGTTTAAAATGATCCTTCAGGGCATTAAAAGCAGCAGACGAACTAACACCCATAATAATAGAAATATCGTATTCAGTGTATTGAGCATCTTTAATTTCTCCACTCCGCAACAGCCATGCACGATTCACTAATAGGAAACGATGGTCTTCCATACCGGGAGTCATCTTACAATGATTTACTACTCTCTATAAAACTTTAACACCGCCTCAGAATTGAAAGATATGACAAAATCCTACATCCGCAAAATGTATCCAGGTCGTCCTTGAGAGTATCTTAAGAGAGCACTGATTTTAAAGTATGTCCTTTGGCCAATAGGAAGTTGTTTTCCCATCGCTGTAATTTGCCTATTTTACGTAACGCACATATCTACAGATCATTTCATAGAATGTAACAGTCACTGTCGTGTTCAAACAAATAACAAAATAACACTGAACGACAAAATTATCGGAACTTCTCAAACACCCTTATTTAGAAACCTAAATAATTGTGCTGATTTGACTCCTTTTCTTCAGGATATCCTTTACAATACCTCAACTGATTTTAATGGTATGACCTAGTGATATGTGACGGTAGAATTAGTATAAATTCATGTATTTTCATGAAGCAAATATTATTGAAATATTATGTACTAAAATATGTTTTCATTCCATTACATTATACTTACAGCTGTATATAAATGTATGGTGGAATCTCTGTCAGATAACCTTATATTACACAACCATATAGTTATATGATGTAATCTTTATATTACAGTATTTTAAAATAATACAGGTATAGAGTAGAATCTCAAGATTGCTCCATATCCCCTGGTTTCCTCTCTCCCCATCCCACACAGGCATGGGTATAATAATGTGATAACAGAATACACACGTTTTTGTAGTTATGATGCACAATATTGCAGAAAGTCGCATATTATTCAAATTTTATTAAACAAATTCAAAAAAAAATTCTTGTAAATCTTAACAGTCTCTAGATTGTACTATATCAAGGGCCCCTATATATATTACGTGATATCTGTAAATTTGGCAATTTGTTCAATAGAGTAAAAATATGTTTTTGGTAGGATGGTTTTCTTAAATGGAGACATTCTGTATGGTGCATCCCTTTGGTTTTAAGGTTATTAACTTCTTGGATGCCGATGTGATATTGTTTTAATTTGTCATGCTGGATAAGATATAGTTATAGATATAAGTCTACTTAGCCTCGTTATATTAGGTGTGAAGTAACACTACGTTTCTAGATAATACCATGTAACCATCTATTTGTTAGTTTTAGCCGTTGGGAATTTCTAAACTAGTTAATATTAAGTGATGTATCATACTATAAAAAACGTCTAAGGCAATAACAGTTTTCATGCTTAATATACATGTTTTAAGGTCTTTAAGATTTTTTTTCTTCATCATGAAGTAGCTAGTATGTTTGGCGAATAATCGGATATGTTTGAACCATCTGTAAAAAAGGTATCAAGTGAAAACAAAATAACTATAACATAAATTTCAACAACATGAGCACGTGTAATATTAACTTTTTTAATCAGATTAAAAGTACTTTCATAACCTATCTTATATATATATATATATATATATATATATATATATATATATATATATATATATATATATATATATATATCTCAGAAAGGTTATGAAATACATTCATATATTTTACATATTAGCATATTGCTCTGTCAAATCAATTTTTTATCAGCTTGAAAACGAGTGTAAGCTAAGCTAAGCTGCACACGTGATGAATTAACTTTGTAGGCTAAGGAAGTGTTTCCTGAATCGTGTATGTATTTACATCGGTCAGTCACTATTCAAGAGAGCATCTATCGGAATATTTATACCGATAATAACTATTTTCGAATACCTGTATTTTGTAGTCCGATTCCGTGTCATCTGAGTATTAATGTTTACATTGTATTGACAAAATGTGTGCGAATCTCAATCAATTTATGTACGAAAGTTGTAAATTCTGAAAACTGTTCAGTTTATTTTTTCGCGTCTTGAATATGAACCTTTACCACAAAGCGGTAATTTTCTCGTATTCTCCCCAAACACTCAGCCCCGAATTAGAGCTACTCAGGAAGTTACGAGTGGGTAGCGGCACTTATAAAGATGTAATGTAAAACTCGCTTGCAAGTTACGACTTCATGCAAAACATTGGTTTGGTTGTACGACTAGTACGGGTAATCTTAAACTTCCTGTCCACAACGATTTGGTTATTAACACGCTCTATTTCTACATCGTTCTAACATTTCATAGATAAATGAATTATCGGTATAATAGTTTATCGAAAATGGTTAACGATAACAGAACTCTGTAGCATCATATGTCGGCATAACCATGTTATTTCACAAAGTTACATGGGAGATCATCGCTCAGAAATGCCGTCACTTCTCAACTGCCACATTTGAACACTAAATGTGTTACATACAGTGAGTGTTTCTTCTAATTCACTATTCCTCCCGAAAACATTCATAAATTATGATGCATCTTTGAAGTATAATTGCCATTCATCAAACACCGATGCGATATCATTTTATGACAGATGATTGATATTCGATTTTTAATGCGCAATTTACTTTGTATAATGAAGCAACATATTTAAATATATTGTTCAATAAGTGGCACTTTTAAAGATTCAGTACCATTTTATTTGATAAAGATGAGCTGCACTGCCATAAAACAAGCTTTTAAACTGATTTGTTTTGCAAATAAATACTATATAGCTGAATCATCTCCGGTACAATTATATATATTTATTATTTATATGTCTCATATAAAAGCTAAGATTCCAACATAAATACTTCATATTGAACCACTCTTGGGTATAATAATCAGCAACCAATAGAATGCGTTCATAACTTCACTTTCAGCTGATCGTGCAGAAACGATAATTGGGTATACAGTATATCGTTGATATATATAAAGCTGAAAACATAATACCCTTCCTGATGCAATTTATATATGCTTTCGTCACACTTGTTGCGGATTTGAATCATCCCCCCCTCACACATACATACATACATACATACATACATACATACATACATACATACATACATACATACATACATACATACATACATACATACATACATACATACATACATGTGTGTGTGTGTACATTAAAAAATAAATACAACTTTGATCATTGCCCTAGAATAATTTAAAATTGATTATAACATGTTATTTATCAAGAGTTTAAAAGCAAACTGCAATTTTAAATTAGAGAACTTGCATACTCCTGAGTTTAGCAAGGAGAGAAAAGGTTGTTTTAATCACTTTTCTGGCTGTATTAAACACCGGAACTGTTAACATTATTAGCACAAGGGGGGATTTGGCTCCCTTAACTGTATTGACTTTTGTATCATGTTGTAGCATCAAGGGTGATTTGGCTCCCTTAAATGTACTGACTTTTGTATCATGTTGGAGCATCACGGGTGATTTGGCTCCCTTAACTGTACTGACTTTTGTATCATGTTGTAGCATCAAGGGTGATTCGGCTCCCTTAAATGTACTGACTTTTGTATCATGTTGGAGCATCAAGGGTGATTTGGCTCCCTTAACTGTACTGACGTTTGTATCATGTTGTAGCATCAAGGGTGATTTGGCTCCCTTAAATGTACTGACTTTTGTATCATGTTGGAGCATCAAAGTAATCTTCATGCATCTTATACATATCGAACAGACCTATTTACATCAGGTGTCCCTGACAGCATATAATCTAACATCACTACTGACGGGAATCCAGAAACGGCGGTATTAAACATTTTCTTGGATCTGGTTTCCATCTCCGCCAATTATTAGCACGCACTATGAGGAACATTTAATAAAGACACGCCACTCCCTCCTCAGATTAAACCATTGAGAAGGAAAAAAAATGACGAATTATCTGCCTCACATGGAGTGGGCTAGTCCACTCCATTAATATTTTAGCGTCACACCATTTCCTCGTATGAGATAAAGTTTTAATAGTACCACCAATATATAATTGTTTCTGCTTGTTGTCTTTGTGTACGATCCGCAAAGCGTGGAGAGAACTGTATGACCCACTGATCTCTATCCACGTAGTGTGTACAAGGATAAGCACTGAATTATGATGCACTGAACTCAAAATTGCCCCCAATGCCTTAATTAAAGATGAGGTAATAACAGTTGTTCTCTCAAGAGTGCCTTGTAAGGGTGTAAACCTGAACCTTCTTTACAGCATGGTTAATTTGGAAATATTTAATCTGTCAAACAGCAACAACAAAAATGAAAAGAATTTACTTTCGGCATTCAGCACATTCCTTGACTTGATCAGTATATATTTTGACATACACCAGCAACCCATGTTCTATCTTATGCAAACGCAACAAAATTGTTAGTAGCTAAACCAGAAGATTTTATTTACTGTTTCAAGTAGGGATTTTCAACACTTTGCTGTCTGTTGAAAATCATAGCGGTGGTTAATGCTAAATATACACGATTCGGTTCCCAATTACTCATTATGTATTCGTGAACCACGTAAAATACACTGTATATATAAATAAGTAGCTGCTCGGTTTTATATTACTGACGAAACATAATATTTGTTTTATACTTAAGTGACTTTCTTAAACAGTTTTATTTGGGGCATTCGAAACCTATGGGAAACAAACGTAACACGGGGATTGAGACAAATGAATATTGAACAATCATCCAAATATTTTTCTGTTACTTTTAATAATGAAAGAACTTTGCTTTATTTTGTTTCACTTGAATTGAAAATAAATTATACAGATAACAGACAATTAAATGTTAGGAAGAAAGCTAGCACATTAACCCATTCGATTAATAGTTATAACATCGCTAGATGTTAACATATGAGTTACAAGTTAGCTTAAAACATTATCTCAGTGAAAACTGTCATGGTGAATTTAAAGAATTATGTTCTGGGAGCTATTAGCATTCTTCGGTACGTTATCTAGCTGAAATGCATATTGTTTAAAAACAAATCATTACAAATAGAACAAATCGATTCCACATTGATAAGTTGACTTTATTAACCAAATCATATTTTAACATTAAATCTGAGTGGAATAATCTACGTGATAAATAATTCTAATTACAAGCAAAATTAAGACAAAATAATCCAACATTCATAATACATTTTCGGGACGTTTGGGCCGAAAAGTTGACAATGCAAATTGTTTGTGCAAAACCAATGTTACCGAAGAAACTTCAATTCAATTTTTTTTAAAGTCTTTAAACTCATATTGTGTGACATGAAATAAAGAAAATTGAAATTATTAATATTCAAGCCACAATCTGTACAGTCATTATTTTCATTCTGCAATATGTTACTTGGATTTCTTGTCGGTCTAAGTATTCGAAAACTAAATTAATCGTTTCATAGCTGAAGAAAATATTGAAAATTGCAGATTCCAACAACTGAGTCACCTTTTTAACAGTGTGTGGTAATATAAATAAATAGTCAACCGAATTTGAAGAGCTTCAAAATTAAATAATGGTCATTATTTAGTTTATAACCGATCCGAACTTAAATGTAATGCAGAACCTAGACACAATAACCGATATTACAGAACATAACCCAAGCGATTATTAGATTATACATCGTCCAGGTTGTTACTATTAAATTGCCTTAAGCAAATTTTGCATAAACGCGGCAACAAATTATTCCATAATTTAATCAATATAACACAAAGGCAAGACTATTTAATTAACACAAGTTCAATACGTCGATATTTCTCCTACTGAAGAAATTAAATTTCACCACCGCGATTCATCAGCATGATTATGTTTGCACTTTTGTTCACTGTTCCGGCGTTTGAATACCACTGTCACCAAAATCAATGATATCAATTTCAACTTTTGCATTGATTTATAGTTGAATTTTTAAATCAAAATTTAATTGAAATCACACATGTATCGATAAATATTGACTGACCTATTTATATATCGGATGTCTTCAATAGTAGATCATCAATCAATTAAAATCAGTAAATGAGCAAATACATGTTCAACCTTTTAATTTAACAGTCGTAACCTAAATAACTCTGAAAGAAGTGTACTAAGGTTAACATTGTAGTAAGATCTTTACTTGTGTCTTAATGTGAAAAAAAAATATATCGTTCAATTAAAAAGCTACTCTTTCTGCGTTGTCGTTAAGTACTATGGAAATTATTAATGTCGTGTTTGCACGTAGGTCCATTTGTATACTAGCATTTCGTTTTACATTTTTAACATATTTATTGGAATATCGCAATCATTAGTATACGTAGTGTTCATTTTATACAATAATAACGTACATCTAAGAAATAAATCGTTAAATTGTAACCAACGCTATTTCTTACTGTTTAGAAACATTTTAAATTAATCTTTTGCTAATAAAAAAAAGCTTTAATTAAGTGATACAGAATATACAGTACCTTATAAATATTGCAGAACATAGCCTAGAAATAAACTAAATTATATTTAAATAAATTTATTTTTAGTATCACATATAGTAGACATTTCTTGCTAAAACATGAAAAACAAGATAGGTCACATCATTAAATATATAGTTTATATAACGAGGCTCTCACTCTACAAGACGCTACTAGGTCGATAAACAACGTACAACAATATATTGTTCTACTCCATACTTTGCAGTCTTTTAATTTTGTTACCAAAATGCCGAAGATAAATGTTCTTATTTATTCCTCTGCAAAGGTGACCTTATCCGACTGCTGCATGGCAGTTCGATTTATCTAGTAGATAAAGCGATCATTGAATTAATTTGACTTCTTCATTAATCGTAAAAAGTAATCGATAGTACGTGGCAGAAAAGGGTTTTGGAACAATCTACCGTCTTAAAATCATTGTATGTCGGTCATGTTTCTTGTCCTTAGATACTGACTTAAACAGGAGGTTTCATGTTCGCTAATGACAATGACAGTACTACAAACGTCTTTATTACACTCAGGTCTAAAACGCAACAAATGAGGTAGGAAATTTAGGATGTCACTTTGCATGCGTGTATATCAGAAATGGAATAAATTGTTTCCATGGTAATTGCAGTTTAAGTTATACTGACAGGAATTATCACAGTCACAATTCCAAACGAATGCGAAGAACTTCTGCCTTACATATAAGGACGTTGTCATAATTGGAAATACATTATAGACATTACGATAAACAGAAATACAATATGTAGTACACTCATTATTTTACGATGAAAGACCAATTGTACCTTTCTCTTCCGGAAAAAATACAAAGAACAAAAAACATGTCCAGTTAAGATGATAAAAATAACGAACGTTGATTAATCAACCATTGAAGAAAGTTTTCTTAAAACACAGACTTTCTCAGAAGTCAATAATTCGTTCAACCTTGGTACATTTGTGTGTGTGTGTGTGTGTGTGTGTGTGTGTGTGTGTGTGTGTTGGATTTTTAACGTAGCTTTAACAATTTTCCAGTCATATCGCTACGATGTCTGCAGTGTGGCAGTTTATAGTACTGTCTAGCACTTGGGCATCATGTCGCAGACATGTAGCATGATGTCAGATCCAGTTACATTATCCTGACACCAGAACGACCAGTCATAACACTAACTCTTAATGCTGAGCGCCAAGCGAGGCAGCTGATAGTATCATGTCTTAATGTTTTTACCTTCTGCTACACCACGAACATTGTTGGGTGTGACATTATCGGAAGGCTCTGAAGGAAGGACAGAACATTGATTGGTATGATATTATCGGTAGGCTCTGAAGGAAGGACAGACTACTGTTGGGTGTGACATTATCGGTAGGTCCTGAAGGAAGGAAAGAACATTGATTGGTGTGACATTATCGGTAGACGCTAAAGACAAGACAGAACATTGCTGGGTGTGACATTATCGGTAGACGCTAAAGGAAGGGCATAACATTGATTGGTGTGACATTATCGGTAGACGCTAAAGAAAGGACAGAACCTTGTTGGGTGTGACATTATCGGTAGACGCTCAAGGAAGGATAGACCATTGATTGGAGTGAGATTATCGGTAGACGCTAAAAGAAGGATAGAACATTGATTGGTGTGACATTATCGGTAGACGCTAAAGGAAGGACAGAACATTGGTTGGTGAGACATTATCGGTAGGCTCTGAAGGAAGGATAGACCATTGATTGGTGTGACATTATCGGTTGGCTCTGAAGGAAGGACAGACCATTGATTGATGTGACATTATCGGAATGTCTTGAAAGAAGAACGTAGCATTGATTGGATCATCAAAGTACGTATTATTAGATTCCCTGGCACGCTAAATTTGATTCCTGCAATTTCCTAGAACATTAAAAGGACGCAGGTCTGGTCACGTCATTACTATGATCTGATTAAACATATCCAGAAAAGTTCAGAGCAGTTGGCTATGTGTATTAAAACATGATAAATGCCTTTTCTTGCATCAATTTAATACACTTAACACTGAGATGATAATATCTTGATACGGCTGTTAAGCTTGAAGTACAGAAACGGGCAGAAATAATTCAACCTATTGCTAATGATTCCGTGAAACAAAAGACAGTTCTTTATATATGCACTCCCTTCTCACTTACGCAATATTTTATGAGACACCGAAGCAGTTAGAATGTATTCCAGATCTTCACACTAGAAGCAGTGAATATGACATATGTCTATTTCCGAGAGAAGACCACAAGTCACAATCTATGTCGGCTCTTTGAAACGTTGAAAGTCACAATGAATCTCTCTCTCTCTCTCTCTCTCTCTCTCTCTCTCTCTCTCTCTCTCTCTCTCTCTCTCTCTCTCTCTCTCTCTCAAATAAACTGGCAAGCAAAACATTTATAGCTTTATGAAATGTACCAGCTAGTTATGTGACAAATCCGGATATAGACGCATTCCCTTACTTTTTTTTCCCTAGGAATGACAAAAGGCAGAACAACATCACCGTTAGGTTGATTTATGATTTAAATAAACAGTATAGCTTATCAATCGTTGAAAATATATATACTAGATAGATGCTGATTCAAAACATTCCCCGTTTCATTGATGTGCATGTGTGTGTGTGTGTGTGTGTGTGTGTGAGAGAGAAAGAGAGAGAGAGAGAGAGAGAGAGAGAGAGAGAGAGAGAGTGAGAGAGAATACACATATATAATTTAAATTGTCACCAATGACATTTGACCAGTTCATTACAAGAGCTATGTTTTATTTTTACCGAATATTGGTAGTAATCATTATTTAGGGAATGTCTTATTACTCTGTACTATTTATCGACTATATTATGTAAGAATACATGTGATACAATGTAGGCTGCTTTCGTATCGCGTGCAAATTTAATGTCAATTACGAACTAAGCAGGAGTTAATCTCAAACCCGTTTTGATTTTGTTCTGATGATGTATCTAATCTTTTAATCCTCCCTGTACTTTAAAATGCATCCCAATATTTGCTTGCAAGCTCCGTATTATAGTATTATCTGCGAACATACATCTTGCACTGCTATCTGTTTAATATTCTCTCATAGACAATGCCCTACAGTTGTAATATTGTTATCTGCTTGTCATTTAACTTTCGCAATTCACACACGGAAGGGTCCAGATATTTTACTAATAATAACCTGCTGGATCGGATTTGCTGATCAACGTTTAGCCAATAGGATAATGCCCAGAATTAATTTAAAGCATCCCTTAAATAAATTCACAAACAAAATTATCATTAATAATAAATAAATCAATTGTGTCATAAAGTCAAATAAACATTGTAATGTAGAAATTATTCATCTCAGATGTCATCAGTAAAAATGCATTTGAAACATTTAAAAGTGATGAGATGTATCTTCGTTCGCCATTTCCCTTGATCCACAAGGTGGATCGGCGACCATTTGCAAGCAAAGACAATTATATGTATTTTGTTGTAATATATCGCCATATTTGGGAATTTTACTAAATGCAAAATGCGCCAGACTTCGCTCTCAAATTTCACTTTCTGATTTAACTAGACTGTGCAAAAAACATGGGATTCTTCGGCTGTGTGTGATTTGACAAACTTAGTTGTAAACGTATATCGTTTTGTTACAATTCTTACACGTGGGAAAATGTATAATTATTAAAAACTCGCTTTATGCGACGGCATAGCTGTGACTGTGGATTTTGCCAATGAAATCAACTTATAAGCTAAAACATACAGTATATATCACAATTTATATTTGCTCAAATAAACTCTGTTTTACCAATGTCGCCCAAAGAACAATACATCTGACCTATTCAGTCTAGATTCTATGTTTTGTTCTTCATTTTTTTTTAACGTAGTACTGCTTTTATATTAACAGATCTCTAAAACTATTTCAGCTTATGAAGTATGTAGTCTTATCTAGTGAAATGCTGTGTAAACTATCATAAGAGGCTGGGAGCTTACATTACTTTGGCCAAATGTATATGCAAGTTTCACCATTAATTTATCGTTTCAAACAATCTGTGCAAATATTAGTGCATACAGATGCTCTTCGGTACAACAAACTATATATCTTTTAAATACTCTCCTCAAAAAGATCTAGTCTCTTGCAAGAAAACACTAGTCCTTCGTCATTACCATAACCTAATCTTGCTAATCAAAATTGGTTTCGGTTTCGGATCGTGTGTTTTCTTTTCAACTTTCGTGTACGTCATGTAAAGCATTTTCCAAATTCAACATTTCTAATATTCATCGAGTTTGCATCGTGAAGCAGCCAATTATGTATTTAACGAAAATATAACTAAAGTCTCAAATTATCTTTTTAACAAAAAAATAACTTAAGTTACAAAATTATCTTCTTAGAGGTCTGTAGTCGTTCAATGTTAGGCTAATTCATTAAATGCCTAATTTGATTGAAATTGATTAATGAACTTGATGTGACACAGGCGGCCCAAACTCATTACGCATGTCTTAACGACGCATTAAATATGAATTACACTAGTAGTATTACATCAGTCATATTAACGTGCGAATAACCTTCATTATTAAACAAAATGCCAATATGTATTCTACATATGTGATTCATAAATGAGTCAAAATTACATCAATGTATCATCTTTAAAATCTGATTAATGTTTACACACTTTCTATTACATTTATGGTGCCCAGCTTAATAAGTAAAAGACCGCTAAGTATACGACCTAAGTGTTATATATACTAATGGACTAACGTTACATCAGCGTATTGTTAGCAGAATCAGGACAACATTTCCGTTTGTAGTGTCCATATGAATCAATAAAGACCATTAATAATTCCTCCCAAGCACTGAATAGATATCTAACTGCATAGAAATAATGGCAAAATCATTTTGAGGAACGCGATTTTACATTAAAAGGAGCAAAGAATTATGATCTACAATGTGAAGATAACGGTTAGTTCATACAGATTGCTATTACAATACTGAAGGCTCAATTACTTAAGAGTGTATGCTTTTGCATTGACTTTAAGTAAAATTGTGTTATTAGAAGCAGTAGCAAACTCACGCTCGGAGCGACTGATGTGGCAATTATTCCGGGCATCGCCCCAGATGACATTTGTTCTAAATACGCCACCGATTAGAAATGAATGACGGGATACATGAGTCATTAGCACTCATCGTTGTAGATCGTTTTGAATTAAATTATGTTATATCTTCATATTGAAGCTGTATGTTGACCTTACTTATTTATAAAGTAAAAAACAAAGAGTGGCCGAGTGATCAAAGCGCTAACCTTTACGGATCATTGCCATCTCACTTCTACTTATATTGGCCGCCATGTATAGCCTATCTTGTGAAGAAACTAAGAGTTAAACACTACAACAACAACAACAACAATTTGTTTCTGAACGATTTAAATTTTATGCCACGAATTACAGTATGCAATAAGAATTTTACTGTAGAACGTTTACAGCACAACGTAGTTAAGACTGTTTTTGTTTTATGTCACGAATATTAGTTCACACTCGACATTTGATACGAGTTAACATATTTGCAAGGCAATCGATAGTCTTGTTATCTAGTTGCTAAAATAACATATACATGGAAGTGTGCATGTTATCAACATAGACCTCACCATGTTGTATTGCCCGTGGAAGCTGCGTAAAATGTATTGCAGATACAGACCTCGCCATTTTCTATTGCTCTAATTTGATGTATATTTTCTTTTTTTTAAAAGTATTTAGTGAACGATATGTCAACTATTTTCTCAATGAAACATGCATACAATTTTAAATGGGGTTCATCGACAGTATTGTGTATTCCTACGCATTTTATAATGACATCATCATACATATAAACAGGAGTCGATATGCGCACTTTTTCGGTCGACATTTAAAAATTGCCATCATCTGACTACATTTGTCAACACTCATACTCTTGTATAGGTCAGTTGTTATAATCATTTGGGCCTTTTTAAACATGCATATCGTTAATTAATATATGACGAGAAACATTACATAATTGTGTATAGTCCACCGAAACATACCATTCATTTAAGTTTTCATGTTATTGATAAATGGAGTCAATGTGTATATTATAGTTTAAGAGATCTTATATTATCTGCTTATTACAAATGAAAGATGTTGCTATTTTTCTCCGAATTTGTGCACAAGACACGAATATATTTGGGGGGATGGTGATGGTTAAAGTACATTGACCTTTTAATTTACTTGCATGTAATTGTTCCTATAGACCATACATTCTGAAATATATTAGTATTATCAGTGGTAGTAGTTGTAGTAGTAGTAGTACAAATGTCTTGTCTGAAAATAGTATGTTGTTTGCGAACATTACCACAGATATTTCTTAGGTTATTTCATTATTATGAACTTCTTTCTACATAATGAAACGTTTTTGGCACCGCTTGATGTGCTCGTTAAATTCGAATTGTTTACTATTCTGGCCATGTATAAATATCTCAAAACGAAAGGAACTATTAAAGTCCATATTTTTACACGTTGGCAAATATTTATGTATAACCCATAACACCAAAGATCAACACTGGAGCGAGGCTAGATGGAATGTAGACAAAATGGTCAATGTCTGTCTTTCTGTCTGTCTGTCTGTGTATGTATGTATGTATGTATGTATGTATGTATGTATGTATGTATGTATGTATGTATGTATGTATGTATGTATGTATGTATACTAAAGGATTTCAAGGCATAACACAACCCTCGCTATATAGTACAGAATAAATGTAGGCATCCCAAATGTTGTTGTATGTCTTTTTACTGGCTGCTAAGATAGTACATTCTAGATAAACCTGTCATTATAAACATTTGAAAGAGACTTTTTAAAGACAAAAAGAGGAGATGAAAATCTGACTGTAACAATATTTATCTCGAAAAGCACATTTATTTTACATAATTTCAATTTTTGTCAATGTGATACAAACCCCATCTGAAATTGTATTACCTCCTTGAAGATTCATATAGCAAAACTGTCAAAATATACGATGCAACATATTCTAATAAATTACATTATCAGGCAGGGTGTGCATAAACGATACGTCTTTAAACACGATGCGGAGAAGTTCCTTCCTTCATTTTGTATGTGTCAACGAGACCATTTCAATGATGAAACAAAAGCTTACATTGTTTCAAGCAAAAAAAAAAAAGGAATGTAGAGGAATTTCCTGTCCTTTCATGCACAAAATACCCAAATCATAATTTATCATAATTTTGTATTTTAAAAGCGTAAAGATGAATTTATTTTTCTTCTAATCTGGGAATTAAAAAAATGTATTTGTTTTTGATGACTCCGAATACAAATTGATTAAATCAACGTTCTTGGCATCCTGCGTATTCATAAATGTGACACAGATCGTAGAAACATCGTATAAATAATACATGAAAGGAAAATAGCTCAGCGTTCATTTTAATTAATAGATAAACCTTTTCATCACTAACTTTGTCTCGTTGGCACGCACACAATGATGGAAAGAACACCACCTGCATCAGGATATACAACACATCTTTATCGCAGCAGCGTCATTGGTCTCAGGCAATACTGCAGAAATGGTTCATAAGCACTTGTATTTTGATAACATGAAAGAGCCATTAGAAACGCTATTCCAAGACGAATTAAAGTAATATGCGCCCATCAATTGTACAAATGATCTATAATTTAAAAACAGAATGGTTTTAATAAATACTTTTCCAACTGGTAATGTTCGCAGGAGTGCTACATAATTCAATGACCTGAGGCAAAAACCAGATAATTATATGGAAAAGAAGATTTCATTTGATATATGAAATGAAATAAGACTGAACTTGGATACAAACATTTTTCATCTCATGACGACTACTTAACAATTTCGCTTCAGGGGTCTTTTTAGTTGCCAAATTACTGCAATATGAATTAGAAAAAATATCGACAGCGAAAATTAGAACAGTTTTCCTTTGACCCATCGTATGTCTTTATTCACATGCGTTTGAGTCTTATCTGAGAATTCTGTAACAAATATGAAATATTTTTATCGTACAAGTTAGGTCACAACCTCATATTTATCGGATATATAACCAGACAGTTTGTAGTTATATAACTGGCTTCATGCTGTTGTTTTTTTTACAATTATGAATGACACGTTTATAATCTGATTTTATGCATGCCATTGTTTCTCTCAGGAATAATTCGGACCTGAAGATAATGCTACAAAGATGATTGTTGGATATAGGTTCATTTAATCGAGGTATACTCCATACTTTAAATAAACGAGAATCAAATCGATGCAGACTTTCTATGTACCAATACAAATCTAATATGATCAAAACACGATATACGCAATATGTCATTACCATGATCTCAAATATTCGAATAGGTTAACTGTAATATAAGTTAAAATAAAATATGGCCTGAGTAAGATAATTGCACGTGGATTGAATATTTATTTTAAGAAACATTACCATTGCGGTTTATGGGAAATAAATTGGTTGTCAGTATCTGATAAATAAAAAATAATAACTGATGTTCGTTTTGCTTCTAGGTGTTAGAATTTCAGGTTACCAGATTGAAAGGTTTTCTAGAATATTACATGTGCTATAAACGGCAAAGATTGTTTGCGTTTCTTTATTCGCATTTCATTAACTTGTCCGAAAGTATACGCAACTCATTAGCTAGACTTACAAAATAATACGTTTAATATAGCTTACCATTCATATTGAATGAGGTAAGATTTCAATCAGATCATGTGACTTTATAATGGAAATTGTACACAGTGAGGCAATAGGTTCGGCCAGAAGGCATACGGCTTGACCAGAAGCTGAATAAACGTACAATTATGCCACTTTATAATATGTTTGTCAATCTGTCTTTACCAAAAGAATGTGTCTAAATCAGGAATAATGACAAATCTTAATTTTCTCTATGGATATGTGTTAAAACAGCATAATTAACTAGACAGATGCAAGATGTGTTAAGTTCTAGTAGAAGTATACTGATGAGATGACCATTTTAGGTTCATCGTAACGTAGGAAAAGCAATTGACATATACATGAGGCATTTAAACTGCCGTGACTCCTGTTTGCACTAACAATAGCAAAATACAGGGTAAAAAGTGAGATATTGTCTATGTTCACTTGATATTTGCGTAAAATGCGGTATCTGACACTATCGAAATGCTTTTGGATAAAAGAAATGGTTCCATATGGACTTTAACAAATCTAGATATCTGATTGCAGTTCACGTACTGTGCATCACAAATAATGATATTATGTTCTCCTTACATTAAATACCAAGCGTGCTGATCTGGTATCTACATTTAAGCTGGTTACTGTTGTGTTGCTGAAAGCTGATCAATATGGTTTTTCTCCAAGTCATATGCGAGTAAATGTTTAATAAATTGAAATAATTTTTTCCAAAATACAGAAACATTCAAAAGATGGGTTAATTTTTGCAAATCTAAGTTTATCCAGTGAACAGTAAAGAAGACTATTAAAACAATCTCATCTAGTTCTTCTTTATTAAATCTGATAAAGATTTCCGGGTCATGTGCTTGAACTATTTTATATATTTTTAAGCAGATCTAAAGCATACTATCTGATGTCAAAAATAATGAGTGGTTTTCATCAGAAACGCTAACATAATCCGTTGAACATTACCAAGAACCCAGTATATAACAATAGTATTTAGAAACTTAATACTTTTCCATCCATTGGATCTCATGTAAAAAAAATGCATAACCTAACTGCGTGCGGTATTTTTTTTCGTCCGAGGAAAGCCACTGTGATATAGAGACATTTTCATTTTTAAAACATTTCATATCTATTAAAATCCACTATTAGACACAGCTTTAAGTAATCGAGGCTGAGACCATCTCGTCTTCATACACTTTCTAAACTGTCTGATCACACAGAGCGTTCGATGGAAGAACATGGAAAGACAGGTAAAAAACGAATGATTAAATGACATTGTAAAGGTAAGTATCTAGATTATTGTAAGGATGAAGACCAAGCAAAATAACCTTTGATGTATGGAACTCTTTCTTGTGGAGACTGATAGATGTTGAGTCGATCAAAGGTAACTTCCTTCCGATTTCGTTTTTCTCCAAAACCTCAGTTAATGTCTTCCGCCCACATTTTGAAAGGATTCAATGCCCAAGCCGCTGTATTCCAATTAGCTATGCGTCTACGTAAATAAAAGATAAAGCCAATTCTGCTCTCTAGCATGACTAAACTACTTTGGGTTTTGTGTTGTCATAGATAGAGAAAAATGCAATTGGGTGACCACTTAGGAAGATTTTTTTCTTACATAAATTTACTGTTTTTCCATATTATATCATTATTTACATATTCTAGACTAAACTTCCCAAACCTCCGATACCCCCATCTAAAACAGTTGACGTATTGCTATAAATGGACACTAATTTTTTTTCGTGAAATTTTGTGTGACATGGTCAATGACTTAACTTCCACATGCAGGTCACATACTGACTGATCTACTACAGGACTCATACGCGATTTAAAACAAAGTTCATTGTTAATTATTCATAAAAATGTAATAGAGTAATTCATAAATTAAAATGTATTGCAACGGATAACTATTGTTTACGGCATTTTTTTTAATACTATATATGGATCAATATTTGAATACAGTGTTATAATCATTAGTTAGATCTTATAATGATTCGAACACCAAATGTTCTTTCATAAACCCAGTAAATGCCTGATTACAAATTAATTGCTTGATTTGTTGGATGTGATACAACCGAAATGCTCGATTCTAAAGGGCGCTGAAATCCATTGTGACAATGCAGATTGTATCATAGAAAATGTTAAGAGAAACTATCGACCACTGAACTTTAGGCATCGTTTTCGCGAATATTTAAATTGTTACGATCGTGTGGATTTTATTTAAAATCTAAGAAGGGTTAATTTTATCTGCTTCTGATTCTTAATGAAACATTTTAATATAGTTTGAGTCTAACACCAGAATATTAAATTAATTTGAAGAAGCATCTTTGAACCTTTCCGATAGCAAAACATTTAAAATTTATGTCACAAAATTGATTAAAACTGATTGCAAATGTTATAGCTTTTTATTATGAATATAATCACGTTTCTTTTATCTTTATACTAAACTAATTTCCTCGGAAATAATCGATATAATTTCATTTTACAAATTGAATTTTGGGTACATAAATATTATCATAAATGAAAATATTATCAATCACGTGCTTCTGTTTTCTTTAAAATAATTCTTTTGTTATGAACACAGGAGTAGTTTTTGACCTGGAGACTGGAATACTATCTGGAGCACAAGAATCAGCACGTATTATGCGCATTTATTAGAACAAAGAGCACACAATTTTATTGTAGGATCTTACATCTACAATGACAAATATTTGATAGCGAAAAGAATTGCCTCCACCAGCCTAAAATAAGACAACATGGATAGACTATGATTTCAATTTCATTTTTTTCCCCATTAAGTTATCAAAAACATATATTATGCTCGGTTTGTCATGCACTAAGTGTCAGTTGTAAAGCAAAACGAAGTGTTTGCTAACAGTCTGAATCTCCAAAGCAATGAAGAGCAAAGCAGATAACAGCTTTTGAGACA
Source organism: Unio pictorum (assembly GCA_030141615.1). Taxonomy (NCBI): domain Eukaryota; kingdom Metazoa; phylum Mollusca; class Bivalvia; order Unionida; family Unionidae; genus Unio; species Unio pictorum. Next base: position 81,618 of record JARLTB010000192.1, on the reverse strand, counting down.
TTTAATCATAATATAAAATAACAGTCGTTTCAAATGATATATATTCCATGTCCATATATATATATATATATATATATATATATATATATATATATATATATATATATATATATATATATATATATATATATATTCGATAATTTGTAAATTATTGGCAATTGCAAGAAATTCCGAAGATATATAATCCCATACTGCCGGTTCATTTTTCTTTTGACGAGATCACGTAGGAACATAAGGCGCAATGTCATATCTGAAGATAATAATAATTTGCTTTCTTGTTTTAAGTGTCAAAACAATCATGTCTTCAAGTAATTGCTTGTTCGATTGGTTTTATTTATTATTTTTTTTATAAGTGAACTAATAAGTTTCTATACAGTATTGCATTAATGAAAACAAACATTTGGTCTTTGCCAATCAAGCCTTTTCATATTAAAAGCATTGCAAACTGCACTAATCGATTAAAAGCGCTAAGTTTTGTTTTCATCAATCCTTTATGCAAATGATGAACTGTTTATGCTGGTAAAAAAATCACTGCTCGCAAATGTAAACGAACAGATGTTGTATTGAGGTAATAATTTCATTAAAAATTTAATTTGTATATTTATCGTGGCGCCATTTTTATCAAACTTTATGATCATTTCTTTTATAAACGTCAGGTTCTGCAGCAAATAATTCAATTTTCTTGACAACTCGCATCCACATTAACGGATACGATGGCAATAGTGCTTCCTGGAATAACGTAGTATCAATCTATTCTCGTCATCAGACATTGTAGCTCTGAAATGGACGGGTTTTGGAGCCACGTATGCACTGACAGTCCATCAGTTATAGAAGGAAACTTAAGTTCTTATAACTAGACTGTCACCTATAGGCAAATCAAAACATTCAGCTTTGCCAGCCTAAAATACGGAAGCACAACATAACTATTAATAACGCCTCGCAAACAGGTTTAAAAGAAAACTAAAGTCATAAAATTGAACACAAATTCATTCCAGCTGAACATATATGACAAATAATGCACCACCATTGCATTCCATAGGTTCTCAAATTTGCATACTTGCAATATATGCATCAATTTGATATGTTCATCGCTTACATCAGGGGTCTCAAACATGCGTCCTGCCAAGCCGTATCTTCTGGCTGCAAATATATGACGTCAAAAGGTGTCATGCGAGATAACACATGTGGTGCGGCCCTTGGTTCGAGTTTGAGACCCCTTGCTTAAATTATGACCTTATTTTAACTTAATCAATCGTGTTCTTTTGTGAAAAATACGTAAATGGCTTTAAATTTCGATGGACTGTTTTTCGCTTTGTGACCTCTGAAAACATCCGAAATAGAAGCATGGGATATACCTTTTCATCAGTTTTCAGGGCCCCGTGTGGTCAAGTAGTCTAAAGCGATCACCAGTACGGATTACTGAAATCTCACCTCTGTCTGCTTGGGTTTGAGTCTCGGGATCGGCATGTGTGAGTGTGTGAGAAACTTGCTGGTAGCTTCTTGTGGGTTGGTGGTTCTTTTAGGGTTTTATCGGATTCTTCCTCCACCATTTATACTGGCCGCCTTTTTTGTGCTGAAAAATGGCGTTAAACCCTACAACAGCATTAATATTCTATTCCCAGCTAATACAATATTAAACTATAAATGCAAATAAAATCCTTATGTCTACATCGTCTGATACACGTACAAAGATATTCATATTCACAATCTACATGCACACGTACATCAATTGGAGTAAAATAAATTAAAAATGTGGATATATGTATAGGATTGAGAGATGGGAAAGTAGTTGGGATGTACAAGTTAGGCAGCAGTCTCAGCTCTGGCATAATCGGGAAATAAGAAATATGTGAAACGTGTTCTTAAACGAAGTGAGTGTTGGTTTTCATTATAATCACTGGGACTGAGATTCCGCAACATTTCTGCTGAATGTATTAAATATGCTTTGAATTGTGTTGAATTTAGGAAAGGAAGATTAAAGCTCGAAATAGAAGGCAGATTGTACGAAAGGATATTGGAAGCTGGAATTATTATCTTTGATATTTTGTAGACTCTAGATATGAAAAAGCTTTTGTCAAAATAGGGAATTATGAACTTGAATTTAAGTTAGTAAGACGTTTCCATAGTTTTCGACAGTAAGCTTTGATTCACAAATTAATCTTGAAAAATGAAACTACTTTTGCTTTAGTAAATATTTGTGTGCACTTTACGTATGCTTCTATACTTCGTTTTCCACAATGTTTGTGATCGAAATCACGCAATTTCATGACCTCCCTCGTTTACGAGTTAAACAAGTCAGGCTGCTCATTTTTCTACCTTTTGAATGTATTTGGAGCATGTAATAAAAAGAGTAAAATCCAGCATTGTACATCAATGTCTGACTTCATCAAAGTAGGTAGAGATTACGAGAAGCATGTTTCTAGTCGATTCGATTTAGATCTTCATGAAACCGGTTATAGGATAGGCGCCTTATGGTAGCGTGGACCTTTTGAATAGTCACTAACAGATATGTTGGGACGAGTTTCGCGACTATAAACTAAGGCTGAAGAAAAATGTGATTGATTAATGTTGTCAATTTGTCAGCATTTCTTGTATGGGGCTGTATTATTTGAATAAGATTATATATTTGAAGAACATCATTGTATTTACTCTGCCGGCCTTTCGTCCCGCTAATAATATTGGGATCACCTATTAATACAAGTTTTGATCTAACATTACAAAGTGGTCGATAATTTAATATAAAATCTCTCAAACCAAGACGATAGCGAATTTGTGAGGGACGAGAGAGCACAGAAGGATGGCCTTCGACAATGATTTGTTTCAGTTCTATACAAATCATTTCCAAATCAGATGAACGCATGTGTGGGGGGGGGGGGGGGGTAGGGGTTGGGGTTGGTTGGATATTTAACGAAGCTTTACCAATTCATATCGATACGATGTCTGCAGTCTAGAGATGTCTAGCACTGGGACATTATGCCGCAGACATGTAGCATGATGTCCCACCCATTAAATTTATCCAGACACCAGGCCGACCAGTTCTAACACTAACCATTTTTAGAAGTCTTTGTTTTATGACTCAGCCGGGGATCGAACCCACCACCTCCTGCATCCAAGGCGGACGCTTAAACACTAGGCCACTATATTATATTATATACGAATTAGTATATTACACGGACAAGTAAATACCATTCTCATATCTGTATTAAGTTCTCTATGTATGGCCTCATTAAAATAAACGTATATATCGTGTCGGATTCTTTAGCAATATTTCCTTAGATCATGCCCTATGGTGTGAAAGTTTTCCCTCAACATGTGAAATCTCTACCAGATGCCTCAAAATATTGACGTCGTGTGAGGGTGTCAGAAGATATTTTCATCGGATCAAAACGATGTGGTATATTTATATTTTCTTACAAAGTAAAATTATTTGTATCATCATTGTTCGCCTTTTTTAATGCTATGGACTGGTGTCCTATCTTAGTAACCATTCTTAGCTTGCCATCTATCTGTGATATATTGAAAATAAATTAGTTTCCGTCAATTACTTAAGTAACACATGAACACTTTGGTTGAAACACAATACAGTACAAATAATAAAATAGCATTTCAACGTACTAAGTGGGTGTCTGATAATGAATAGGAAACCATATATATATATATATATATATATATATATATAATTTGTGAACATGTTTCATTTTAGCCTCAAATGTCAGATGAAATTGGCGTTTTAATTGTCCTTCACCTTTAGGTACATCCAGCCTTTCCGGTCATCAACAGTCGGACGCAATTAATGCGCGGTACCGGTGCAGTACGAAATATTTCCTTGACACCATAATGATAGTAGTGAATTTCTTTTCTCCACCTGGGGATAGATGCCTGCTTTCGAGAAATTTAAACAACTACGTTTTCATTCTATGACAAGAAGTCGGTCTTTGAGGTTCTAAATTTATGTATTATCTTGTTCAATAGGTTATACTACAATATAAGATGGCATTAACAATAATATATTTACGGAGAGACAGAAAGCATATATTACTAAAATGACATACGCTGAAAATGGATTCAAAAGAAACCCGTATCATACAATTCAAGTTTTACGTTCGAAATAGATTTGTTTCTTTATATGAACCAAGCAATTACCAGAAGAAAACTAGCCTAGACTGTTAAAAGAAGGAACAGAGGTAAAACTAAACGCAACTGACTTCAGTCTTATAGTAAGCTATTTTGTTCTTTCATCGAGGTACTTGAGTTAGTAAAAGTGCAATTATACAGAGAAACCGTTTATTTTACATTTGAATGATGTAGATACGTTTCACACATATAGAGCAATTGAGCTCGCTATCAATGAGATTATTTCATGTTAGAATGGTATGCTGTCATGAAGACATGTTTGCAAGATTTTAGAAATAATTCTTTTTGCTGTTTGTCTCAATTCTAGGCAAGAACAAAAGAACATTATTTTACTTTTATCTTTTAAACTATTTATGTCTTACTGAAATTAAACTGACGTTAGCATTGCAACTCATAACAGGATCTTGAAGATTACAGTAGTCACTTTGATAATCAAATTTCCACAGGACAAAAGATTACGTTGAAAATGAATACTGAAAGCGATTATGGACGGACAAAAAATAATTGTTTGTTGGATTGTAAATGGTAAACATAATTCGTTTGCTCTTGCTGCAATTCTTTGGTTCAATGATTTGATTATCTCTATATCTTGTCTGGTAACTCTAATTCATCTTTTAGATCGGGCACGTCATTTTGCACTGTTTCACTTAAACCATGACAAAATATAAATTAAAAATATGCATAATAGTCTGCTAAAATAGTAAAGAAATATATACAAATATACTAACACCCGATACTAAATAAATACTGTCAATGACTTTATCAGATTGACGTAACACAACTTTAGGCCTAATTAATACGCATATATATATATATATATATATATATATATATATATATATATATATATATATATATATATATATATATATATATATATATATAGAGAGAGAGAGAGAGAGAGAGAGAGAGAGAGAGAGACTACATTTGTAACAGCAAATTCCTTCATAATCAGACCTGCTTGCGAGCGAAATTCTTACTTCAGTATAATTCAATACGAATGGCAATATTCTACCGAATTTCGTCAGATATTAAACGATACAATTATTGTAGGAAAGGATACGAAACAGAAACGTACATAAACATACCGAATATCTACGAGAATGGATATCTAGGAAACAATTTTATCCGGCAAACAAATCGTGAACAATTCGATAATTTATTTATATGTCCGATATAGCGATACGTACAAGCAATTCAAGTATGTTATTGAAAGATTTTTGGGTGCCAGTCCTATCTGCTAGCCGAATAGATTTTATATCAGATTTCAGTTTATTGCAAACATAATAATAAAAGATTTTTTAAAAACATTTCTTGTATAATACGGTTTAAACTACGAAGGTGTCTAATACGATAAAATTGTAGACAGTTTATCATTTATTTAAATATGATTTTTTTTTGTAAAATAGTATTTAGAAACTGCAATCCCATTTTGAGATAAATTTATGCAAAAGAAATGTAATTGAATACCCTACATTAGTTTTTTAAAAAACTTTTTCAATTTCATAAAATTCGTTCTTTATATTTGTTTTAAATATGTAAAGATATGACTGATGGTTCTTCTGTGCTATGATTTGCAATATTCTTACTTCGCATGTGAGGGGACCCGAGTGGCCGAGTGGTCTAAAGCGCTGTCCGTTATGGATCGCTGCCATCTCACCTGTGTACCAATGTGGGTATGTGAGAAAGCTTGCCAGTAGCTTCTCGTAGGTCGGTGGTTCTTTCTGGGGGCTTCTGGGTTCTTCCTCCATCATTAATACTGGCCGGCATGTATAGCCTATAACAATGGCGCTAAACCATATAAAAACAAACAAACAAACAAACAAAAACAACAACAACAACAAAAAACGACCTCGCATCAGATTCGTGATTATGACATGTCCATAATAGTTAGCTACCTTACAAACAAACAATTGCTGAGGTTTGAAGCAAGGGTTGAAACCTTATCACGTGCTTTCAAACTAGGGACAATAACATTTCAACTAATTCAACTGTAAATTAATAATTCACCCTCATGGCTGCAATCGCCTAGAATTATGACGACGTTGCATGTCATGTTCTAAAGAAGGTTTCAGATTACCAATAAATCAATCGTTGAAGAAACCGTGTTCATTTTCAATCAATATAGTTGCTGATCAATCTGAGGGAGATGCTGAAACCAGTAACATCTACGAGTGATTTCTTTGCGTGCTTTCTAACGATTTCAAGTATAATATTACAATTACGCCAAACTAAAACACTGATTTTACATTTAAGTGCATGTAAGATTACCATTCGTTTTATAAGATCAAATTCGAAAACGTCAAGGAAACATCAGATTGAATAGATTCTTAATTCAATCCCTAACTTAATCTTGTATTTATTTGCAGTAAAGGATGATAAAATGTTTCATTAAAAAGATAATTACCAAAGTAGTAATCAAACAATTTTATGAAACTTTATATTTAATACAAGGTTTTTGAGTAACACTTTTATTCGTTACTCCATTTATTCAGTTATAATCGAATTAAAATCTGAAAATAGAGAACAATTTAGTAACTTAACACTCTATATAATCTAATACATTATGACGAAGGGAATAATGTACACGCTTTCTTATTTCATGTAAATATCGATTAAATATCACAGATAGACTGGTTCTTTCAACCGTTTCTTATCATGGCTAATCGACATCATGTCAAAACAGACACAAAGTTTCCAACAAACGACCACAAAGGAATACTTCGTGACGCCATTCTTCGATTTTTTTTCCTTCACATATTTGATTACTAATGTTCGAAACCATGGAACAACAGTTCCAAACATAATTTGTTTTTCTTAAATTAACAGTGTGAAGCAAACTTGTTCCGGTCATTTGGCAATTTGTTGTATTACAGGAGAGGACCAACTGCAAACAGGTTTTACCCTAATCTGTCTCTACCTCTGTTTCTCTATTTCGTCAAAACGATTCTTTCCAGAATGAAGTGTTATATTGATTAATTAATTCATACATTTCTACATCATTTAGCAATATAATCATATTTTATAAATAATACAAGATTAATAGTTTGTGTCAAAATATTATAGGATTTCGTTTTGGAATAGAGTAATGAACAGTTTCGTTCCTATTAATGTCAAATTAATTTCTCACCTTTTTTAATTCCGATCAATTTGGCAATTTATCCAAAAAGTTGGATAAATGCGTTGTGAAATCAACTGTTGTGTTTCCATAATAAATAAATGGATTATTGTCAAAATACATCCAGAATATTACATGAAAAGTAACTTTCTCAGGAAAGCGAACGAATTGTTCAAAATAAACTTCAACACAATAAACATGTTTTCGTGCATTACATTGATCAGGAGAAGTGCTAGATAAAATAATTAAGTGTTTCCGGAAAAGAGGCAAGTGTGCTCCGTAAGGGGCACGGCAATAGTTTGGTTTCATTCAAACTCTAATTAATTGTTTTTGTTTGTGAAATATCAGGATATAACCGTTTGCTTTCAGAATCATCACTTACGAGAATTCCATAAATGATTCATCTTTGATGAGTCATTTTCAAAATTATTTTGTAAAGTAAAACTGCTTCCTTTTGTTGCTATAATTGTCATCCTGTATTATATTTTGTTATCTGTGACACACGTCTAGATTCTTTGCCGTTTATTGTGCTCTTCTTCTTTTCTATGTTTTATCCCAAATGGTTATTTTGTATATAGATTTATTCCGTTTTTCAAAAGTTTTGTTGCAGGTCATCTTTTTTTATCAGACTGTCCGTATTTTCATGTGAACTGGTAGCAGGAAGATTACGCTTCAGTAGATTGTAGCCATTGTCATTGTGTTTGATTTGTCTTTGCTCTTGTGTCCATTTCGCATTTAAAGACAAATTTCCTTACAGTATTGCAGGAAGTGAGCCTGTGCTCCTGTCTAATGAACCAAAACAAATCATAGATTTTGCTTGTTTCTACTTCCTCTCTCCACATGGTTATATAGGATCAGAATGTTTGTAATTTCATCAACTAATATTATGTGTTTGGGATCGGTAATCGAAGAATCAAATTTGTGTGATGTTAAACCTTACTCTGAAACTATAGGTACCAAAACTTCTATACCTTAACTAACATCAATTGTGTAAAACAAAATAATTCAACAACGCTTAAAATCACAATCTGTGTTCAAGACCTTGATGCACTTACTATCCACCAATTAATCTTGGATGAACATCTTTAACTTAACCTTCATCTAATTTCTTTACAAATATGAACTAATACCACTTCCTTTCCTTAATTTCATTGTGTATCTCGTTGTCTATCTGTAAAGAATAATCTGTATTACAGTTTTACAGTATTACAGTATTACAGTACTTTTCTTACCAAGTTATAATGCTCCTTTCCTGGTTTTATTTTACTAAGGATTTGTAATGTGATATTTAATCTATGTATTTCAATCCGCGAACAATGAACTTAAAAAACAGCACCTTACAATTAACTGAGTAGAACATATTGTATACACACCAGAAAAAGTGTTGAAGTCTAGTATCACTTTTATACCCCCGACGTTTGGTAGTTATCCTCTTTTACCTGAAAAAATGCGAACCATCACCACATATCCCTCATTACTTTTGTTTACTCTTGACAATCACAACGCCATATATATTGTACTGTATTTAATTTGTTTTTATTGATACTTTTTAGTGCCGCACGACAAATGTAGCTCTCTTTTAATACTGAAGTTTCAGATGCTGAGAACAATATTTCTAGTCTGGGAATATCGATATCGTCCTCTTTCTGTATGGGAAAAATGACACTTAGAAACAATAACCAGTTCTCAGCATCACACTGTTTAGTTCCATGTATAACTTGGTCTAAATTGCTACTACATGTATGTTTTTTCATCTTCACCCTGTTCACGTCGGGGAGTCAGTCTTGAGTTTGGCTTGAAGTATTAATAGGTCAAGTCAACACACACACGTGCGCCTGCGCAGCCCCCTCCCCCTCGCTCGATAAAATAACTGCGTCCGTTAAGCCTTAGCTCGCAGAAGAGATGATCTCCTGTCTACGTCCACCTTGCCATTCTCTAGTATATTTTGCATCAACAACACTCAACTATAATTTCTTTACTTAGTCGAATATATATTTTAATTTGGAAAATAAATCCTTCCCCATGAGCCACCTCACGTTGTCCTATATTAATGAACTTATTGTAATACTATGGAAAATACACATCGAACTCAAGACTAGCCCAGGTATTCCCATCTACCTGTGTAACTGAATATGCATTGAGTGTGCTATGGACTGTGCTCACATTTCTTAGCTGACAGGTGACACAAAGCACCTCTTTAATGTGTCCATTATGAGATAAGAATATACGCGTACCCACATTGATAGGATCTATTCCCTTATGATGGCACATAAAAAAAAACGCAAATGTGGTCCTCGGCCCTTACTGTCTCGTTTCCGTTGCTGGTATTTTTCACTTTTTTTTCTATATTTTTAGTTCTTTTTCTTGTCTCTATTTCCATTTTCTGGAATCTACAGAAGTGATTTAAATATATATAAGCACTGTGAACATAATTGCAACGTTCTCCTTTGAATTTCTCTTTAAGTACACTTTCTTTTGTCATATTATGGAATAAAATTGGGACAGCTTACTATATAGACTGCTTAGCTTTTGTTAATTGTATATACGTTTTTATCAATATTAGTGTTTTCATTATTATATTAGTTTGTGTTATTATACAATATATATTTCACGTTTATATTAACAGTCATAATGTTGTATTCAGGTGACTTCTAACAGCCCAAAATTTTGTATCAGTTTGAATTCTCGCACAAGTTTTATAGTATTATTCAGCAATATACGTCTTCCTTTACATCTCAAAAAGATCCTGGCTCAATTACGTTAGCTGGTTATATCATTAGTTACCAATGCAGTTTCGTAAAAGTTTTAGAAAATAGGAGGTTGATGACCCTTACTTATTGTTGAAAAGAGGAAAAGATATATATGATTGTTTTCTTCTACAAGTTTGCAAATGGAATTTTAAGTCTTCGTTAAAAATGTATTTAATGAAGAATGCCACTAGATTTCAATCCTAGGCGTTCAGAACACTTTTAAAGACTTTCCAATTTCATAACAGGTTTGCATCTCTCATAACCAGTATGACAGAAAAGATTTAAAAATGTAAATCTATACATTCATCATTCGATCTATTCACACAAAGTTAAGCAAGATATACTGGTGGAGACTACAGGTTATGAAGCAGGGGGCCATTCTCCACATGTATGACCTAAATGCAAAAGATTCTTACGACGTACCGATTTTCTCCAGACAACACAATGGACATCAATGCCCTTACAGCCGTCTTCACTTAGACAAAATCACTAGGTTTACAAAACCTGCTACTGACTCCACCGTCTTATGACTGAACGACAACATCGACATGTTTTTCTACCATGGCAGTGCCATTCTCCACAAGTATGATCTAAGAACCGAAAAGCATGAGACTCTTACGATGTACAGATTTTCTCCAGCCAACACAAAGGACATCAATGTCCTTACCACCGTTTTTTTCTTTCAGAGACAACAGCTCAAGGTTTACAAGACCTGACACTGACTAAACCGGTTTTGCGTAGAACGACAACATCAACATATTTGACTGCCAGTGCAGTGGTACTGTTTTCTCAATCTATAATAACACCAATAAACAACCATGAATTTTATGTCTAAGAATATTGTTCTGTATTATTTTCATTTGTAATTAATGGCTTGAGGAAAGGTACCTAATCCGTTTAAGGTAATAATGGCGTATCATAGTACTATACGGCTAGGCGTTGTGTACATTGCATAAAGGTGACGTCCAATCGATCGGAAAATAATTAAGTATTAATTAGTATTTGCAACAATTCCTGTTTATTACATAGCTGATTATCTGAATTTATCCTAGCATTTTGTTCAATGGAACCCTAATCTGACTTCATACTTTCTTTGTCTAGATGACAAAGGTAGTTTTTGTTATGCAAGGAGTCTAAACAGTGACATAACGTCCAAGAATAATTTCGTTTAAATTAAGAAAAGTAATTGTTGGCTACTTTCATAAGTTTAAATAAAAGGAACTAGTACGTATCATCGACAATTACGGTTTAATTTACATTGATTAAAACAAGTATTGTACAAGTTTGACTCTGTACAATTAGACAGTTGTTATACTAAGTCAAAATTCCCTGCGAATCAATCATTCACATAAGAAAGACCGAAAGTAAATATACTGAACAATAGAGAACACTAAAATTCCAACCTACCCAGAACAGATATTCTGACTTATAATTGTTTACCGGCTACTGAACTGATTGAGAGTAAACTGAAACAAGAGGTAATCAACCACTCTTATAATTTCTTGCTTTCAATTTATCACATCATTTAAATAATGTTTTCGAGCAATAATTCAACAAAAATATACTTTTGACGTGCTTGTCAATTGTGTGCATCCATATAATCATTACAGCCAGTATTCTCTGTCAAGTTAATTGATTTATGGGACGAAGAAACTCATCATCATCAATCTTTATTTCCAGAGATAAGGATTCACACAAAGAAACAAGAAACCAATATTGCATTAGTTATATACAATTAAAAGAGCTTCACATCAGAGGAATTTCTTAGAAGCGCAGTTTCCGCTTGAGGATTCTCATATGAGGGTACTATATTTGTAATAAAGTAAAGAGCACTCCTGCCCAACTACTCTAATACTTATTGTAGATATCATCATTAATTTATATTATACATTTATTTTATATGTCATAAATAGCGTGCAAGAAGACACGACTATCATGATTTATGTGCCATTTCTCTTCTAAATTTTAATACTTTGAAAATGGATCTAATTACTAAGAGAAGAATCCATGTATTACAGATGAAAATAACACTAAAGCAGACATTGTAGAAACATTTAGATCGCTGTTATTATTATGGATGTTACAATATGACCTTAGCATGAATCGTCCAACCCATTAGATCAGCTTCAGTAGAAATCAGGTCAAGTATTTCTCGGCTGTTACAAATTATAAGTAAATAACTCATCTCAGCTACAGAAGAAATTGGATCAAAGGACCTCACTGAACATTTCTGCTCTTCTTCGTTTCAATAGATACCTGCTGTATTATCAATTGAATCTGATTAATACTGATGTATCATTTATTATCAGTTAAGTATTTCTCAAACATTGGCATCCAAAACAACGCATAGAGGTTGTTCTGAAATTTCCACCTGAATAATGATATGCATATTTATGCAAAGACAATGTAGAGACAGACGTTGTCAGGTACAAGCAGATATTGCTTTCTTGATGATTTTCCCTAAACTACAAAAAGCTGACAAAACAAAAATGCTGATATAGACAAAATATTCCTCTCCAACCCATAACAGTTGAAAACTATATGCACGCACAATCAGTACGCCTTAGTATCAAATAACTGGAAGCGGTGGTCAAAATGTCGCCTATTCCAGTGCGGCTATATAATTGGTAAACACAGATCCCTAAGTCTTATTTCGTGAAAGATAACCACGAGAACTGTTTTTTTAAAAAAAATAAAAATCCATCTTGCTTGGAAACAAATCTGGAATTTCGAAATAGACCATGTGAAGAGTTCCTAAATTTAAAAACAAAATCTTCAAGACGTGTCGGAGACATGATTAAAGTGTATCGTCAAGTCGTTCGTGGAGATCGACCTAATATCTTGCAGTTCTGAAGGACGAGTAAGTATTCAAAGCTTTACGTGCAAAAGAACGAGTAGTTTATGAGAGAAATAGCACAATATAATTCCAAGAACAGCTAAGTTCTTGGAATTATTGATGTTCGTATCAATAAGGAAAAGGTTCACGCTTGGGCAGTAAATGAAACTGTTTAATTTTTGTGTCCACTTCGTCAATTATATATTCAAAGGTATGAACATAAATGAACCCGAGGAATTATTCAATGACGAGAAGAACAATACATAGAGTCTGAATGTCCTCAAAAGACTCAAAAACACATTCATAATTTTTGTGAAGGTCAGTGTATATGCAGTGTCAGGGATCCTTAATGTATTACTGTTAAAATTGTAGCATGATTCCATGAGAACTCTTTGTGACTTTGCTGAGTACAAATTATACTCCAGCGACGACGTATCGAACAAAGACCATGTACCTTTTTACTCTAAAATGCGAAGGAATTTAACCTTTGAGACAAGCTTCCACCATTGCCAAAGCGCGTGGATTAGTATGCGGAAAGAAATTCATGTCCGACAACAAACTAGCCATCACACCACCTGCGTCTTATTAGGCTGTATGCCGTCAGTATTCATCCAAAGCTTTGCGTTGTTTATATTAATTCTATCAAAATTAAAACAAAGTGGATACATTATGTTAAAAAACCGCGATGAAAAAGACATTTAATTTTATTTGGTAAATCGATGGGATTTGAAGAAGAATAAAACACACAGGCTCAGATCGTACACGAATATCATGTATGTTTGTTTTGTTTTCCCTGCTTGTTATCCTCAAATGGGACCTGAATAATCCTTCGTTATTTTTCACTATGACAGATGTTTACAACAAAACATACCAACGAAGACAAAGTTAAGAAAGCCAAGAATATCAACCCATAAAAATGTGGCAAAAACTAAGGTCGACAATTCGAAAGAGGACCAGAATGTCGACGCATCCTCGCAGTAAAAACAGTGGATGACATCGAATCTTTGAGGTCAAGTGACATTTAGACTAGAGGACTAACGAATGCTACCTGCTTGCTGTACAAAGTTGGTGAATCGCCAAGAGTAAAAAAATCAGATATCGAAATATGTTCATTTATGTGTGTACGCAAGCACGTGTTTGTGTATGAATATGTTCAATTCCCCAAAGTTCACCCTGAACTTTTGACATCACACATTGATTTGGAAAACATTCAATAGAACAAATACTTGATCAAATGTAAATTTCTTCCATCGATGAACTTGTACTATCATATCTTACCTAATCCTTGCTGGTTAGAACTGATATTTCCTTTTACGTCGTATGTATGCTGAAGTGTATAATGAACAGCAGCTCTATTGCCACGAGGAAATGTTTAATGCTCTCGATCGTGGATACCGTTCGTTTAATAGAGTAAGAAACGTTGTAATTTCGTACCCAAGAACAGTACTAACAGGACGAAGTCTCTAGTTTAGAGCCGCTACGCTGGCCTAAATGGTTAGAGACTCCGATTAAGATATTGGAGGTCGCAGGTTTGAACCCTTGCCGAGTCATATCAAAGACTTATAAAAAGTTACTAACAACTGCTTCGTTTGGCGCTCAGCATAAAGACGTTAGCGTTCAGACTGGTCGGTTCGGTGTCAGGATAATGTCACTACATATCTGCCACATGATGCCCCATTGCTAGATATCACTATAAACTGCCACATTGCAGACATCGTAGCGATATAAATAAAAATTGTTAAAGCTACTTTACAAATCTAACTCGCATACACAGAGACACGAATTAAAGTGTTTCTATTTATATTTTTTTTGTTTGCTAGGTCAACGAACAAGAAGCAGGAAACAGGAAGCAGCCAGAAGACCAAAATGAATTCAAAAAAGGAGTTTTGTCCCTTGAAAGCATCACCAATGTAACACGTCGAACAGAACTAAGGAAGACGATCATTTGCTAATGTCATGTTGAATTTTTTATGGGAACGCTAACGTCCGATATTTAGGCTGAATTCTTGATGGATTCAAATCGATACCTTCAATTCCTGTACAATAAAGTAAAACTCAATTAAAACGCGGAAATCATAGGTGAAGATTAGATCTTGGTGGATTTATCAAGAAGTTTCGTAGTTTGCACCAAACGATGAGTGTGGCAATGTCATCATTGCTCCTTTAGTGACAATCAATGCTCGTTTAAAATCATACTTTGTCATTGAACCATTAGCAGATCACGTCCATTAGTTGGTCATCGATAATTACACGTCAAGGAACGTTTTGACGCGGGAACAAAGAACATGTGTGTTGCCAGTGGTTGATCTAAACATTTGATTATCAGTCCTACGGCAGACAACGACAACGTCATACCAAATATAAAGTAAAATGACTGACACTTAGCCATCGTCCCATTAACATCCTAAAAGAAGCTTTAAAGTTAAATGAACAGCAATACTTTCGTATCACAACTGTAAGTCCCCACAAAAGTAAATGTGTTTTCAGATATCATATCGCCAATCGACAACTGGATAACTGTATCAGATCGTTTACTTAGAACCATTGAGACTTCCCGATCACAACACATAACTTGCGAACACAATATATACAGTGCAAACAGGAAAATGTTCAAAGACAAAACTATAATTCCTAGTACAGACGCTCCCCGATAATGATGAATTCGTGCATGAAACAATGCGATGGAACCATTCAATCCAAGTTTTAATAAGTCGAGTGCTAAGCTGTTCCCTGCCACCAGTGTCATGCTTTATCCTTTAACAACAGCGACGAAGCACAACCACGCCGCGCTACTATCATCTGACATTAGACATTTTTGCAACTAACCTTGCAGAAACCAATGTTTATCGAGCGACAAAATATGTATCTTCTTTTGAGAATTTTATCTAGGACTAAAAAAGTAAAACAGTGTAACAAAATTATAATCCTCAGCAAAGCTTCATGCAGTTTTCATGCCATTAGTGAATATGATTTAACATGCGTCTTGGATTGTAACAGTAAGCGTATACCTGTGCACAGGTATTCGTGTTTGTTAATGCCTATATGAGGTAATGTTGGTATATGTGAGTCAATAAATGAACTCTCAGATTATTTCAATGGGTGTATGAAAGGGTATAAGTACGTTTATGTGAGAGTACCCGTACCCTTTTCTTTTCTTTAACTCTGTTTGTTATAGTGTATACATATGTTTGCGTCCATAGTGTATATACCCTTTCTTCTCTCCTTTTGCTTAACTGATATGATTATATGGATTCTTGTAAGTTGTTAGTTTTTTTTTAAAGGGATGGGGTGGTATCAGAATTATAAGGGATCTGAAATTAGTTATGTTAATAAAGAAGTTTAGTTCTAGCTTGAATCCAGTCCTTAGCATCTTATCCTATATGATAAGCAGATGAGGGTATAGCGTTTTAAATAGTAAATGTATAGTGTTGGATAGTAAATGTCGGGGTAATGGATAGTACAGTACTTGGTCTTGATCCTCCAAACCACGTGTGGGTTAGTAAATAGGAGCTGATTAATGCATCAGACATGGATGGTTGTTAGTTGGTTCAAGAGTATGTTACACCTACAAACGTTTATAAGATTGTGTCTTCCATTGTCGCTATATGGATCAATAATGTTATAGCTACAGAAGTTTTTAACATTATATTTCCCGTTAAAGGCTATTGAGGCCAATAATAGACACCTTTAACATTACATTTCCACTTAAAGGGCACAGAGGCCAATAATGTTAAACCTATGGACACCTTTAACATTACATTTCCCTTTAGAGGGCACAGAGGCCCGTGCAATACAAACAAACATACATACATACATACATACATACATACATACATACATACATACATACATACATACATACATACATACATACATACATACAAATAACTCGGCCTTTTATTTTGGTCGAATAATCACCTCTCTCTCTCTCTCTCTCTCTCTCTCTCTCTCTCTCTCTCTCTCTCTCGTTATCTATATTATGGGCAAAAAAAGGTATCCAACCAACCATTTAAATACATTTTAAATAATTTAGAACTAATATTTCCTTTCTGATCACAGTTATATGTGAACAATTAACTTGTTTCTACTAGATCGGAAAACCACGAGAAGTTCTCATAAAGTTCACCTTTTTACTGCTTTGCGTCACGAAATTCTGCCGGTATTATCAATTACTTAAAAATATTAATGGTATGCCTAATGTACTAATCTAACATGAAATTAAAAGACCAATTTTCTGTTTCATAAATCTATAAACTGTTCCATGAGGACTCATAAATACACGTCGTTAATTAAGCCAATTGTTCGCTAAATGCCAAAACTTTAGATTAACTGATGTCTCTACATCCTTCATGGTAACTTTATAGATGATAGAGAAGTTTTTACACATGGCACAATGGGCTCCAAGCATGAAATAGCTTATCCACTGATAATAGCACTCGCGTTCTTTATACCCCCCCCCCCCCGATGATGTAGATAGCTAGATTACTGATATCTCTAGTCCCGACTTAGGAACCATTATAAAATACTTGACATCTCTCTTTCTTTCTCTCTCTCTCTCTCTCTCTCTCTCTCTCTCTCTCTCTCTCTCTCTCCATATATATATATATATATATATATATATATATATATATATATATATATATATATATATATATATATATATATATATATATATATATAATCCAAAATTAGCTTTTGTGTCTGTTAATTCTGAAAGGTACATACTGAAGGTATGCAGGTATCCCAGTCGAAACTGTACAGTCTAATTACTCCAACATAAAGTCTATTCATGAGTACTATTTAAGTAAGCTACTCTCTTCATATCACATGTGTTTTTTGCTTTAAGGTCCAAATTGTTTCGGTTCACTTTTGGTGTTTTTGCGGCACAACAATACAAGTAGATTGTTTAGTACCAAGACAATGAGAGAAAAGGACTTTGCCCAATGACAAACCACAATAGCCAACCAGGCGCGCGCGCGCGCGCGCGCGCGCGCGTGTGTGTGTGTGTGTGTGTGTGTGTGTGTGTGTGTGTGTGATTTGGATTATTAAAGTAAGTTTTAAACATAAATCAGCCATATCGCTACGATGTCTGCAGTGTGGCAGTTTATGATTATGTATAGCACTGGGGCATCATGCCGCAGACATGTAACATGATATCTCACCCAGTCATATATGATCCTTACACCAGGCCGACCAGTTATAACACTAACCATAAAAAAAATAATGTTGAACGCCAAGCGAGGCAGCTGTTAATATATTTTTTGTAAGTCTTTTGTATGACTCGGCCGGGAATCGAAACTACGACTTCCCACATTCGAGGCGGATGCTCTAACTACTAGACCACCGGTTGCCATCCAGGACTGATCCGATGGCATTTTTCGAACCTAGCCCCTTGCGATCGCGAGTCTGACATACTAATGATAGATCTACCGTGGTTCATGTGTATATATTTGTATAATACTGTTGTAATATATATATAAAGTCTGTTAGCACATCATTATAGTTCAGGCTACTGGCACTTTACCACGTCTGAGACTACAGGCACATCAGCACATTCAATATTTGAAATTTATCTGGAATACCACTGAAATTCAATTAGAACGTTATACATGTGTTGAAGTTTACAACATCTGTCAGTTCTCGCTTTTGTTGTTACTTAGTGTAAGACCATATAATTGAATCACACCCCTAAATGTGATCACAGATAGAAACATATTTTTAAAACAAGATATACCGTTCTGCCACATATCTTCACCCCACATGTAAATCTACGTTGTAATGTAATGTGCTATAAGTGTTCCCAATTGACGCATCTAACTACTGTTATGTATATTTAATTTATATTGTTTATTGACTTTTCTTAATGACTATATGTTATGTACATCTGTATTTTGTAACTGAGCTTGTCAAAAATTAGGTTGATGGTATACCTGAACAGTGACGTTAATTTTGTAAACAATGCTTAGTTAATATTTGTCTGTTGGAAGAGATTATATGTTTTCAGATCATTATTAACAGTCAACATGTTTACTTCAGAGTTAAATATGCATTTTTGATTCTGACCCTTAAACCTCCATAATGGAAATTTCCTATGAGAGAGTATTTTCAGAAAAAGGTATTTGAGGTAATGGTAATTTTTTTTACCTTAGATTTTTGGTTCTAGCCTTAACAGCCGGAGCAGAATCAATAATATTCCGTCTTCAAGTTTGGATTATATTATTGTGATACAGTAATAGACTGTTAGTACATCGCCACAGTCCAAACCTTTGGCACATTATCACGTTCTAGGCTATAGGTACATCAACACATTTAATATCGGAATTTATCTGAAATACCACTGAAATTCAAGTGGTACATACAATAAGCCTGAAAAATAGGAACGCTTCCCACAGTGAGTTTTCTTTACAGTTAGACGATTAACATAACGTCATATGCACGCATGAAATGCAAACGTTTTCGCTCGCTGGGCCACCGTCAAGGATTCTATCCCACAGACTCATGTCTACGTATATAAGCACCCACCCAGCCCTTTCAGCATGACTTTATCAATAATCATAGCCCTTCGTCTATTATCATGCGCTCTAATTATTTCATTTGTATTCGCTCTTTGCTGCTTTTTTAAGTCGCGACGTTGCACCAACTGCGTTTTTTAGAAAATCATTTTGCTTGTTACCTCTGTTAGTGTCGGGTTGGCGGTGGCGTTGGCGGTGGTGTAATGGGGATGGGGTGGGTTAAATTGTAATTTAAAAAAAAACTCAGTCTAAAACAGTTGTCAGTGGATCCGATTATTTCCTTTATATTATTATAATAATAATAAAAATATTAATAATAATACTAATATTGTTGTTGCTGCTATTATTATCATTATTATTATTGATTGATTGATTGATTGATTGATTGATTTATTGATTGATTGATTGATTGATTGATTGATTGATTGATTGATTGATTGATTGATTGATTGATTGATTGATTGATTTATGTAAGGATCATAGCACATTTGGTCATGAAAGACCCATCAGTCATGTGTTTATCAATTTTTAAGGTGTTATGTTATAAGAAAAACAAAATTCACTTGATCACACTCCTGTATCATCGTACACGTACACTTATTTATAATGAATTAATTATGTATAACTATACTGTTCAACATATAAATATATGAATAATATACTATACACAAGCAAACACATTTCAGAATATCTGAAGTCGAATGTACACATGTAAAGAAGGAGTAGTCCCAGCAGACAAAGCAGGCAACATTTTTGTTCAGAGATTTCACATCCTTTCCTTAGAACATTAACTGGCTTGTTTAGGAAGTCATTTTTATTCAAGAAATGATGACCAAATAGAGATGTTGTTGGGATCAGTATGGCGATATATTTTCTTTAGCAACGAGCTATTGTGTGCATCGATGGCAAAATGACGCTGTACTAGATAAACAAAATGACGCTGTACTAGATAAACGAAATGACGCTGTACTAGATAAACAAAATGACGCTGTACTAGATAAACGAAATGACGCTGTACTAGATAAACAAAATGACACTGTACTAGATAAACGAAATGACGCTGTACTAGATAAACAAAATGACACTGTACTAGATAAACGAAATGACGCTGTACTAGATAAACGAAATGACGCTGTACTAGATAAACGAAATGACGCTGTACTAGATAAACAAAATGACGCTGTACTAGATAAACAAAATGACACTGTACTAGATAAACGAAATGACGCTGTACTAGATAAACAAAATGACACTGTACTAGATAAACGAAATGACGCTGTACTAGATAAACGAAATGACGCTGTACTAGATAAACGAAATGACGCTGTACTAGATAAACAAAATGACACTGTACTAGATAAACGAAACTTTAGTTTTAGTTTATAACATCGTCCACCTTGCAAATATGATATTGTTGAACATATATCACTTGTGCGTTAGGAGGAAGGAAATATAATATTCCGTCATTTTAAAAGTTAGCGGTGTATTAAAATTATCTTTAAAACGTTGTCAATTCTCTCTCTCTCTCTCTCTCTCTCTCTCTCTCTCGTGTGCGTGTAATAATGACTTGATATAGTCAACGTTGCTGATGATTACGTAAACGTCTAGAACCATTATTTTCGTCTTGTCATCCTCACATTTCGTAGCGTATATTTTTCATTTATTATATAAATCATGAGCATCATGCTGTTGTTTTCGACAGCTCCCCGTACGAGTCATACCAAAAACATAAAATGGTACTAACAGCTGCTTCGCTTGGTGCTCAGCATTAAGAGGTTAGTGTTAGGGCTGGTCGGCCTGGTGTCAGGATAATATGACTGGGTGGGACATCATGCTACATGTCTGTGGCATGATGCCGCAGTGCCAGACAACACTATAAACTGCAACACTGCAAACATGGTAGTGATATATCAGATAAAAATTGTTAAAGCTTCGTCACAAATCCAATCACACACACACACACACACACACACACGCACGCACACACGCACGCACACACACCGACTGTTGTTTTCAAACTTGAACCGAGTCACTATGCAATTTTACAGAGACAGAAAGAAACAAAAACTCTGATAAGATACACTCAGTGACCTATGCTAATGTGTGATGCTGGGGTGGGTGGGTTGTTCAACAATACAAACGACGACTTCTTTTAGGTTGCACTAGTCTATCAGTGTCCTCAGGCGAGGCTTGTACTTGTCGCCCAAACTGAAAATAAAATCTATCTGGCTGAAGAATATGTTGCAACATTACAATACATGCTGCTTCTCCATGGTCGGTGGTTCTTTCTTGGGTTTCCCTGGTTCTTCCTCCATCATTTATGGTGGCCGCAATGTATAATTTATCTTGTGCTGAAGAAATGACGTTAAACCCTATAACAACAACAAGACGTTCAATTCAGCACACCAAATTATTGTTTAAGAATATGACAAACAACTGCACCTGCTTTCAACAGCAAGCTGATAAATGTAATATCAGTCATAGTATGATAAACAAAACATACATGTAACACATGAACAGACCTTCGATAATAAAAAAAGTCAGTCGGTGTAAACAAAATATCTCGGTAGTTGTGTGCTGACGAGGAACTATAAGTGGTAGGCTAGTAGTTGTAGGGATATTGGATAGTATCAGTAAAGGGTACTGTATACAGGCCACTGGGCATCGATTTTAAAATTAGTTTTAACATCAAATTTCACGTTAGACCCTCTACTTTTTATATTTCGATGATTTCTTATTCTCATAAAGCGACACCATATGGTTATCATGCTACTTTCTCGTCTTAGGCCCTCCACTTTTCTACATTTCGTTGACCCTTATTTTCATAGAGCGACACTATGGAGTCATAATGCTACTTTATTGTCTTAGACCGTATACTTTTCTATATTCCATTCATGTCCCTATTCCTAAAAGTGTCAATAATAACTCATTGTGTTAATATCATGGTGTACGCTTTAATTTTCTAGACTCTCTCTCTCTCTCTCTCTCTCTCTCTCTCTCTCTCTCTCTCTCTCTCTCTCAGAAGTGGATACTTTTGGGTAAATAGACTACGAATGGGGGGGGGGGGGGCGACTGGATAACTCTTCAAACCTACCTTTCTAACCAAAGGAACAGCGTTTTGTTTTAGGTAAGCTTATACGAGGAACGATTCTTGTCATTTTTAAAACTTTTACATCGTCATATATTTGCTATTTCAAATAACAATACAGTGTAAATGTGTTCATGAGCCTTAGAATCATGTTCATTTATTAAGTAAAAAAATTAATGTATAAATGGTTTATTGGAGTTAGTACTAAATGCCGAGCGATTTATTAGCTAAACTTTTTCTGCTTAATACATGCACTAATTTGCACGATTAGTTCTTCCAACAACAAGGCGTTTTTCCAAAACTACATTTGTATGCAAAACACGTACCCTCCAAACTTTACTGAATGTCACACTATTAAATGACATAATACAGATTTTCTTTCGTGTGTGTGTGTGTGTGTGTGTGTGTGTGTGTGTGCGTGGGGGTGGGTGAAATGATTCGGGATACCCTAACTTAACTGCACCAGAACGGAACTTCGTCCATTGATCTTAATAGTTAAAATGAACCTTTACATATGCAGCTTTCCTCATGTGTTAACTAGATCTAAATTGACACGAGACTATAGATAACATCATGCCACTAGTATCTCCATATGTTGATGGATCACGACTGTCAAGTGAAAATGAATGTGCACAATTTTGCATGCATCATCATAACAGAAAAATGTTAATCGGCATGAAAACATGGCTCCTTTTATGGGCAATGGACATCATCAAGTTCGCTGGAGTACTCTTAAATAGTAACTAAAGGATGCTTGCACTAAAAATGGAATGTCATGACAGCTTTGAATCGGAAACAACAATAACAAAAACAGCAAGCAACAGCAAATCTACAAATAAATATTAACTGAGTGAAAGCGATTCAGGTTTTGAACCCAGAAAATGATTTAGTAAAACGGATTGGATATACGAATCGATTGAGATGTAAAAGCTGTCGATTTGGATGTCAATGCAATTAAACTGACCTGCTACACATCAAGAATACAATCGGTAAATCGATACGAATCTAAATACCCATGTTAGAGAAAATGTTTGAACGCAGTACAAAGCTTATTAAAACACACAAAGACCTTACTGTATGTACTCGCTTATGAGAAAAAAGTCTATCTGCACACTGCACAGACCTAGATCGGCCGTCGCATAATGCCCCGGCAGAGCTAGGTCTGTGCAGATTGTTATGATTAATAAGTAGAAAAAACAACAAAGATCCGGGTCTGCAGTGACATTATGCTGCAGCGGATCAGGATCTTTGCAGTTTGATTTCACTTATAAGCAAATATACATGTTACGTACAGCGTTTATCCTAAATATCTGGAAAATCTCGAAACCTTATATATTCGCGTAATCTGATTCATGACACAGTTTTGTAAAAGGCGTGATACTTTTACTGTATTAAACACTCGAAATTTTTTTTATCAAAAGCATGGAATTTTCATTTGCAATTATTACAATTATGATGTTATAAAAGAAATATTACTAAACCAACATTGTAAGGGACAGTATTACCGCAACTGTAGTTATGTACTATCAGCTGTTATTCATTATCTTGTCATATATCAGTATGTATCAAAGACTCGCCATAATTCAGTATAAATCATGGACTTGTATACGAATCTAGCAGGAGATATAATGTATATGCTTTCAAA
Organism: Unio pictorum; assembly: GCA_030141615.1. Taxonomy (NCBI): domain Eukaryota; kingdom Metazoa; phylum Mollusca; class Bivalvia; order Unionida; family Unionidae; genus Unio; species Unio pictorum. The sequence continues at coordinate 57,535 of JARLTB010000192.1, read as the reverse complement.
CGCACTTCTTTGGTTTCACGAACTACTTTCTGCAAAATCTTCAAGTTGTCAATGCATTATTTTCCTCCCCATCAAAGAAGCCCCTTTGGTAAATTACGATTGAAATAATCATACTGAAGTACATGTACCGTACTCTAAACATGTTATTTAAAAATCGATATGCTGGCTCTGTGATGATACTCTATATTTGTAACTCAATATCAAAAGGCACACGAATACGCGGAGTAGAAAAGGCTAACTGGTATCACGGTACCAATTGTTTTTCCATAGACCTCAATGCTAATATTTGGAGAGATAAATATATTTTCTATCCTAATTTAGCGTGCATCTCACACACTGTTATAGAGAACAATGTTAGATTGTCAATTTGATGATGACAAAACCAGGTACTCCATTGCATTTAAGAGAGATAACTCTGCTGGAACTAGACAGGGGTATGAGTTATCTAGTCACAACATACCTATTTTCAGTCATGTCTATGACATTTTCAAAAAATCATAAAAAATACAAAATATGATCTGTATAGGAATTAACATAAATTCACATGTTGCCAAGAGGCTAAACTATTTTTTAAGCCTAACAGAAAGTACAACTCTTACATAATCCACCAATCAAAGCTTGTCTTGTTCTTAAGGTCTGAATGGTATGGACCCTACACCTTAAGCACCGCCCACATTGACTTGCGCAATTGGTACCGTTATACCAACTGTGAGCTACCAGAGCCTACTTTTATATCATACACATCAATTAACAAAAGTAGATTCACTGAAAGGTAATGGTACATCATCAATGCAATAATGAAGGGCAGTTTTGGGGATGAGAGGTGGCGTGATCTGATTTCTCAACGCAATAGCAAGCTTTGCGGACTGATGATGAATAATCGCAGCGAAATATTAAAAATATTTTCTCTTAGTTGACGTCGACAAGTATGCCAATGAACACTTTTCATAGAAATAAAAATCATCGTGACTTTGTCCATGTCGGTCTTCTAAGTTTTACATCTTAAAAAAACGAGCTAACCAATACAACAGCGAGACCGTAAAAGTTACGTTTTATTCGAAAGAGCGTGTATCTATATAAGTCCTTATTTGCACTTAAAAATAATTTGCAAAACAAAATAAAATTCCTCGGCACATTGAAATATCGGTGTCTGTCATTTGCAACCGTACTTATTCTTAACTGAAAAATTAAAACTTCTATTTCCCGAAAGTCGTAAAATTATTGACTATTTGCTAAATTAGGTGCATTCGTTTCGAAAGTAAATAAATTGTGACAAATTTGATAATATCCTTTAAAACTGATACACGCGCACGATCACAATAAACGATTTTCTTAAATTCCGGTTGCTAAAATAAATGCATACAATCACCAAAAAAGTTTCCACTTTACTATAATCATTTGCGTCTCGCTAACATTTGTTCGCCAAAGATCTACAACATCGACATGTTGACGCAATGCTCAGTGTCAGTGTTTTTATATAAGCTTCGTTTTTCCTCTGGTCAGGACTTCGATATCCATAAAGTGCATTTAAGGAGTGGTCTTTCGTGTATTTACATTTTTAAGTTGACATGGCTAATAATTTACTGTCATTTAACATAACCAACCTTCCCATCTGCTGCCTCCAATCCAATTACTTAATGGAAAAAAGAACCTCGCTAGTGCTGAAAAAAATCCATCCCTGATAATTCTATTATAAAAACAGCTTAATAGAGAAATATGATATTGGGAAAATATTCCCCGGCAACTGATTTCCTTACAATAAATTCTCATTAGAGCACAATGAATTAATTGGTTCTTAGAATATGATACTGAAAGATTTTCACATGATGATGTTGAAGGTCCAAATCTGTTCAGAAACGTAGCGAAGTGTCGAGCTAAAAAGGAGAGTCGAAAGACAGACACATACAAATATAGATGGACTGAATGAGTACATAAATGATAGTTCATTCACTTATTAATATTCTAGGCAGTCAAAATCTTGGGAACCCCCAACCCCACCCTGCAAATTATCTGTTATTAATATTATTTTGATCCGTTGTCGCGGGCCCCTAACAGGCGTGGCGGTCCATTGGTCGGTGCCTACTTTTCTTATTGTGCAATCTGGCACTGGACCGAGGTTATTATTTTTCCAGGTTCTCATAAACAGACAAATAATGTAATGTCGTTTATATGAAATGAGAATGGGCGTTTACAACTGGGAAATTGTCTTGTGTCCACGTCAGATCGCTGCCGATTATCGATCAGTCAGATTATGAAATCCACGTTCGAATAACTGAATAGTATCGTAACTGACCCCGTGTAATGTCAGTAGAGTTGTGATCTAATGCACGTAGTTAGTGTATGAGGTCATATCCTTCTATTGCATTCCGTTACACATATAACCAGTTTGTCTTTCGGCAGATAGAGATAGAGCGGAGCAAAAATCCTAACATAAATTTCAAGCCCAACACGGATAGTACCATTGTCGCCTCTTTCATGAGCTTAAGGGACAATGACATCTCATCCAAACACGCATATATCTTCGAGTTTCACTCTGTTACTATTGTGCTTCGATGTTTGGCAACTGAGAAATATTGACTGTTACACAAAACAAAGAATGACCGTAACACAATACAGGGTAGGTTAGGTTTTAAAGAGAGTGATACACGCCTTGTACACTTCTGTGTGTGTGTGCGTGTGTGTAGGTGTGTGTGTGTGTGTGTGTGTGTGTGTGTGTGTGTGTGTGTGCGCGCGTGCGCGTGAGTGCGTGCGTGTGTGTGTGTTTAATTTGGATTCAATCCATAACGTAGCTTTAACAATTTTTCAGTCATATCGCTACAATATCTGCAGTGTGGCAGTTTATAATGATTCCTAGCACTAGGGCATCATGTCGCAGACATGTAGCATGATATCCCACCCATTCACATTATCATGACACCAAGCCGACCAGTCCTAATACTAACCTCTTAATGCTGAGAGCCAAGCGAGGGAACTGAAAGCACATTTTTTTGTAAGTCTTTGGAATGACTCGGCCGGGGATCGAACTCACAACCTCTCGTATCCCTGAATGACTAATTTTGATTGGAAAAATACTTTTCCTGAGATGATTTCTAATCTCGTATACAAGTGGATATGCCCCTAATTTGAAATACAAATTGTCAACAATTTTATAGCCCCTTAAGTGAATGATAAGAATTAAGACAAAGTAGGACAATTGGCAGACGGAACATGCTGTTTGGCGGGCATGAAACTGTGCACTAATTCAGCGTAAACACATCCTAAATCAACATTTATTAATAGGAATGACGAAAAACATTAGACATTACCTTTCATTACCTTGCCCCGACTGTATTAAGATAACTTGTTTAAACTCTCACTGAAGTACGTTAATAAATGGTAGCGAAGACTTGTAATATTTACATATGAAGTTCTATTAATACAATGAAAACAGTATCAACCACTTCGCTGCAAAAGTGAAATTACTGAAACAGACTGAAATTATCCGTACTTACAGTCGAAGGCCCATTCAGCTTGGGGACTGCTATCCACACATACCACTACGATCCTGTAGTCGCATTCACTGTTTTCTGCCATTTCGATACTTATCGTCTGCAAGTTCCCAAAGTGCTTATTATCCCGACTGATCCAGCACTATGCTGCGCCTCTAGTTGGCTCTGCAGGAACTAGCAATTTCCAGCAAGTAACATGGGAAGCCGCGAGCCGTAATAATTGACAGCTTTGTTTGCTGTTCGCGGTAGCAGATATTTTCATCAAGCTGTACTTCATATCAGACGCGATAGTCACCCGCACGTGCCAGGTGATTTATCCCTGAATTCATATTATCGGTTTTTTGTTTCATGTATTCGAATGATATAGTTTCTACCAGAAACACGTTTCAGGAAACAACTTTCAACGTTTTACTTGTCTAATAACGAATTATGATCAATGATGTCAATTTATTTCTTCATATCTCTCAGCTTGATTACACAATGGCTAAGTGACTTTTTGGAGTTTCAAGCATGATTTATCATAGACCTTTCATTCAAAGGCAAATTATCACATTCATTTGTTGCACATGTCGTGAAGGTTATCGTTAAGTTCGCACGGTATTCTGTTAACACTTGTTTAATATTTAAGCCACTTTTTGCTTGTTATGCGGCATCTCTCTCTCTCTCTTTCTCTCTCTCTCTCTCTCTCTCTCTCTCTCTCATTGTGGGGGAGTATCTTTTTCTTCAGAAGTGGGACAGAGTGGCGATAAAATATCTCTTAAACTATATGGTGGACAACTTTACATCCATTTCATTTAATGCACCATTACCTTTAGCAACACAATCATTGAAGATGACACACTGGAATATCTCATTTGCATCCGATTTGTTTAAATTCCATTTGGATAGATAATTCAGTCTTGATCAAGAAAATCAATGATGTGAATAAAATTTAATTTGGACTATTAAAATAGATTGTTGAAATCTGCTGCAAATGTTTATATGTATTTATCATATTTTGTTATACGCATCAAAACAGCTTGACTCGTTTTCTCAACTTCTCTTTAATCCAATAAATGATCCTATATCTGTTAAGACGGGAAACGTCTCCACCCATTTTATAAAGAGCTTCTCTGCAATGAACAGTGTTTTGTTTCTGTCAAGTAATAATGTTATTTATATCTTTCAAATGAGCTAATCCTTAACCCATTTTATAACGAGCTAAAATATTAAAATATGCAATTTTTATGTATAATATATTGCATAACGATTATTTTGTTATATTTTCTTTTTTATCGTAAACGTTCATTCAAGTTGCTTTGAAACAATGCTTTATCTTAATGTTTTAATGGAAAATTTTAGCATGATGTAATTTTTAATTTTGTCTTGTCGGGCGTATTTGTAATGGGGCATTAGAGTGAATCAATTTTAAAAAATCGTTAGATAGTGTTTGCGAAGATAACTTGGCATGTTGTAAATTCGTAAAGATGCTCTTAGGTTATAAAGATTTTCATGCTCAGACTTGAACTCGTCTAATGGTTTGTTTTTGATTGAACATCAATGCATCATTAAGCAGTATCAGATATAACTATCTAGACATGAATTTGCTTTTAATTACGATAATCTTATAAAACCTTAGTACAAAATTTATTTTTGACGAAATGCCAAGTAAGAATCAGACATGAGATACCATTAGGTGTGCTCTGTTATATTGTTCTATGCAAATCGTTATCTTCTCTGAGTCATATTCCATTGGTTGTTCAAAATGAAAGTCTTGTCCATGATTGGCAATACCTAAAAGAAGTGTTTTGACATCGATCACGACAGATCGAAGGAGATTAGCAATACCAAGAAAGGCAAATTAAGGGATGAAACGGCACCTCACACATAGACAAAAAAAAAAAAAAAAAAAAGAATTCAATATATTTCTTAAAAACAAGAACAGGTAATACAAGCGTTGCTATGGAAACGAATGATGTTTGCATACAAATTAAAGGGAAATGATTCAGTCGGCTGGTCAATTACAGATTAAATAAAGAAATACATTTAAGCGCAAAACACTGATTTTAATTATCAGGTAAATGTTGGAGAATGTAACTGGATAAAAATGTACCAGTTTACCAAGATTAATTGCATATTTTTGTCGTATTAAAATCCCGTATCTAGATCATTGTATAAAATCTACTAGGCCACTTATATGTTTGTGCACTACCATAGGACAATGTTTCTGGAAGTGTAATTATCATTACTACTCACACTATAAAGACACTTAGCAAGGCAATAAAATATCATTTATATTTTACACAGCACATATTTGTGAGTAAAATTATATTTTATTGAATTCAATGGGTTTCTTGGAGGGGGGATGGTGGCTGAGTGGTCAAAAGCGCTCATCTTTACCGGTAACTGCCATCTCACGTCTGTCAGTTCAAGTCTGGCTCAACCAATGTGGATATGCGGGAAAGCTGTCAGTAGCTTCCCCTTCCTTGGTCGGTGGTTGTTTGTAACGGACTTTTCCCTGTTCCTTTCTCCACCAATTCCACTGGCCGCCATGTAAAACATATCATGCTCTGAGAAATGGCATTAAACTCGAAACAAGAATACTTTTCAGATAGAACTGTCTGACTGTCTAATATGAAATGAGTAACAGTGTCGTTATCAACAGATCGTTATCAACAGATCGTTATCAACAGTATCGTTATCAACAGATCAGTTATCAATAGATCAGTTATCAACAGTGTCATTATCAACATTGTCGTTATCAACAGATCAGTTGCATTGTTTGTAAGTGAATGTAATGTGCACATTTTCATTTATTCAAGTGAATTTGGAAACCTGTTCAAAACAAAGAATTTTAGGTTATCCAAGATGGCTACCAAAGTGAAACATTTGAAATTGATCTACGTCTACCATATCTGAATTTCAGATGATACCAACTCAAACATATTTCGAAATTTTCTTTTTCAAACGTTTATGGATATGTACTAGTCATATATAAGGATTTCATATACCTTCTATCACTGTTATTAACAAGCTGAAACATGGAGACATATTTTTAAAAAAACAGCCTTGTAGGTTCCTTACTCAACACACTCAATTCAACCTTTTCTGAATCATTCTCTGGCTTTATTATGTCTCATATACCTGAAGATTAGAGCCACATATAAAATCCCATGCTGGAAAGTCATGTACAAAATGAAAATGAAAACAATGACTCAGATGATTATTTGGAGTTATCCAATATGGCTGACACTTATCCAGAATTCCTGAGGGTCAGACATAATAAATACAGTATCACTGTACATATAGATCCACAAATGCTCGAGTTTGTAAAACAGATATTGGATTCAGAACCTTGCATGACTTCAGACAGTTCAAGTGTTCAAAATGGCACTATCTACAGAACACAAGAGAAAAACACTGTGATAGCTACATTGTATAAAACAACATGTGTCTTATACATAAAGGGGCTGAACAGTTTCACTGTGTTAGATTATATTATCTGTAAATGTAGACAGGATGTAAATACCCACGCTAAAGGTAGTTATATGCTGACATCTACACCAGTAATTAGATGTAGTATCAAACATGAAACGGTTCCTAAAGTCTTAGACCTAGACGACACAGGCAATAACATTAACATCCCTGGAGAGTGTCAGGAAATTACATACTCCATAAGTCATGACCACAGCAGTAATGGCTTAAACCGTAATGATTTATCCATATGTGGACATCAAACAACAATTATGAACTTGGAGGCCCAAACTGAATAATTAAAACTAAAGTTACATGCTATTAAGTCAGCACAGGGAAGGATTAATGAGCAAGTAAACTCATATGAAATAGCAATTCAGACAGACTCCAAAATAGCAACAATGTCAGATGCTCAGACACAGACAATCCCAGTACCAGCCAAGAGAAAATTTAAAATGCATATTAAAACTGATATCCAAAGTAAACCTGCATTGCAAACAACAGTACCCTCCTCCAAGTCACGTGTCACACTTGTAACAGCATAAAGTGTCTACCCATGACCCTCAGTTCAGACAAGTATGTTGCCTGCACCAACAACTGCATTTCCCAGTGCTCAGATATGTGTGTGAACATCAACATCAGCTCGATTAGTTCAAACAACTGAAACACCAATTTCAGCACCCCTTCCTATACAAGCCACCAGAGTACAACATATGATTTCACAAGCCAGAAAAGACTCTAACAACTGGCTCCTCTTGAAAAGTATAATTCCAAGGAGGCTATTTAAAACAGATTACAGACTCTAAGAGGTGCAAAAATCGCCAACATCACAGACAGAATAATGAATTCTCACTTAACCAAATAAAACCAAATTATTATTTCAGTAGGTGGAAATGATGCCAGTGAGGGAAGGTCACTAAATCAAATCAGAACAGATTTTGAAAGTCTTCTCTATGCTGCTAGGTATTGCAGTCCAGATACATGTAAAATAATGATATCATGTTTACCTCCTCGTGTGAACACTAGGTTGAAAGCAATCAATGATCTGATAATTGACATATGTGAAGACTTCACCATAAAGTACATTCCACAATACACATCTTTCTTTCTTCAGAACCAGGATGTCAAGCTAAGTCTCTACGACAGAGACAAAATTTATCTAAGAAGTAAAGGAACCTCTCAACTACTGAGAAATATTAACATGTTTTCCCCCATTTTCAGGCACTATAATGAAGAGTACTCTCTCTCTCTCTCTCTCTCTCTCTCTCTCTCTCTCTCTCTGGAGAAACTGGGCACATGACACAGATATGCTGTCATGGCAAACAGATTGAGTGCTTCAGATGCCATACATTTAGACAGAAGCAAAGACTCTATACATCAATGTATTATAAATACATGACAGCTGGTAAAGAGGAAAATTTCAATGCTTCATTTACAACAATCTAAATGTACCTAGTGAGTCTCTTGTCTCTAACTATTCAGTGCACACTACTGTAAAAGCAAAAGCTAACAAATTTTCAGGGTCTGCATGTGACTTTGAAAATGCTAATATATATGACCATTTAAATACAGAAATATGATGTCAGAATGATAAAATTAGTATAGAGACAATCTCAGTCATTTCCTCATTGCAAAATGACATGCATATAATTGATATGAAACCAAATTCAAAAGGTTTTAACATAGGTATAGTGAGAAAATAGACCAGATTAAGTTAATGTTGTTTTCTAAGGAAGAAAAACATACATATTTAAGGACCCACTGAAACCAAAATAAATGCTAACCACAATGATAATCTATTTCACTGTCAAGGCTACAATAAACCATTACGCAGGGACAGAGAGAGACAGCGGGGGGTGGGTGGGTGGGTGGGTCTTTCTGTATACATTAGAGAAGATGTACATGCAGAAAGGCGACTTGCCTTGAAGTCACATGAAATTGAGAGTAACTTGGTGCAAATTTCTCACAATAATGCAAAATCCTTATTAGTTGGGTTCATTTACAGGCCACCTTCCTCCAAAGCAATTTGGAATGATAATGTTTTGAAACAAATGGAAAATGTTCTTGCACAGGAGAAAGGAACATATATACTCAGTGATATAAATAAGAACCTTCTTAATACTCAAATAAGGGACAACTGGATGGAATTTATTGAATCATTAGGCCAAGTCCAGCTGGTAAATGAGCCCACAAGGGTAACAGAAAAATCAAGCACTCTTATTGATCACATTTATACCAACCTACCAGACAATGTGGCTTGTGTTAATGTACCAAATGTGACCACTATCCTACGTTTTTGACAAGAAAGGTTAAATGCAAAACAAATAACACACACACACACTCACACACACACACAACGAACATTTACAGATCGTTCAAAATCTTTAGTGAAGAAAAAGTTTTCGATCACCTGAATAATGTTCCATGGAATATGATCCAAACTTTGGATGACACAGATGAAGATCTGAGGATTTGGACGGACTTATTTATTGATGTAGTCTCTGAGCATGCACCACTGAAAGTACATCGAGTAAAGAATGAAATGGCATTGTGATAAATACTAGTAAAACTAAAACATTATGTATCTCAACATGGAAAAAAGGACAAATTTTGATAGTGATGAACTATGTCTAACTTGGAAGGATACACATTTGCAAATGGTCTGTCATTATAAACTACCTAGTGCTCTGGTAGATAATAACCTAACATTGACTGATCATATCAGACATATTAATAAAAAAAACGGTCAATTCAAGTTTATGACTTGTCAGTAGGATAAGACGTTTCCTCCCTGAAAGACACAGAAAACTTTTTTATAACAGTTACATACAACCCTGTTTAGACTATATATATATATATATATATATATATATATATATATATATATATATATATATATATATATATATATATATATGACTATATACATATATGTACACCATATCAAATAGAATGCGTATTTCGATGTGCTCGAATGCGTGATAAAGAAAGTAATGGTTTATCTGATGATATTGTTGACTAGTGTGAGGTTAGATAGCTAGGGGAATATGCTATGCTAATGTCCTTCTGTGTTCATATCGGAAGCTTTTAGGGACCAGAGGAACTATATGAGACAGAAGGAAATACCATAGTGCACTTGATCACGAGTCTCAGGGAGACAAAGTAAAAAGAAGAACGGAAGCGTAAGTTAGACGGACTGGAGAGAATTGGAGTACCAGTCCAGAGAAGCATAATACAGATGAGTAGGAACCCAGGACTGGAGTAAAATCTATCACACCAAGTCAGATGATGAAATATGCCGTCACTTGGTAAAGTGAAAGACGAATGATAAGGTTTTAAATTTGTATCTTATTGGATAAATGATTATCTGTTAATGAATGATATTAAATTCTTGTTTATTTGAATGTCACATTTTTTGTACACATTAATTTAACTGTCGGCATCGTTGACTGGAGGCTCGGAGCTTTGCATCTTTATATCATAACTTTAATTTCTGATTAAAACGAGTCAGGGTCGGTCTTCTGTAATGATTGAAGATAATATTATTGGCAGCACCCCACCCCGACCTAGTTAACGAGAAACCATCACACTGGGTCTACTGCTTTGAGATATTTGTCTCCATTTCGCAGACTTTGGCCTATACTGGCAGCTGATTAGATATAACAAAAACAGATGTTATGCTAAAGTAGCCGATGAACACTTCTTCTCTGATAATATATTGTATGAGACCACTATTATTTCTGTTATGTTCAATGATGAATCAAAATGGTGATATAAAGAGGACAGTTTTGAGGTGTATATATCTGATGATCGACGCCTGAGGCTGTCTTTGTTCAGTACTGTTAGTTCCAATAAACTTTGAAATGGTTAAGGAATCTGCATGCGCCATTTTCTCATTCTTTAGAGGTAGTTCACATCTAAGGACGCCACATGCTAATATTTATCCTCTTAAAACACTGAAAGCAACAGGAGTCAATAATTATTGATTCCTCTATTAGATCTTATTCATCCAGACAAGATGAAAGAAACACGTAATGGGGTCGGAGATTTTATAGATTTCACATGACGTCTTGCACGAAATTGCTCACCAGGCAAAAGGAAGCTTTTTGGAATAGATGAGTATTACAGACAAATATATACTGTGACCTTTCTTCAAAGAGAGATATCATCATATGTTTCAACAGTATGTTGAAATTTCTGTAATTTGACACCACTGTGTATTCCTGCTTTATGTGCTCACACATTTTTGAACTGAAAACATATATTTCGAAACTGCAGAGCAGGTATGTCTGTGTTGGTTTCCATTTTGTCAGGTCGATGAATACTTTCCAGATTGATAATTATTCTATTTTTTTTTCATCAGCAGCAAACTTAAGAGCAACACTCCATGGACAGACATTCGAGCACAACTGATTGAGTTCTTGTCCCTTTTCTGCCAACTATTTACATAATCCAAATAATTTTCATTTACTTTCCTGCACATCTTCATTGTCTGACATTTCTTTCTTACAAAATGCCATTCAAACAGTTGAATTTAATTCCATTCGGTGTCGGTCAACTGTGTTGTATAACCAATAATTAAAGATGGAAACTTGAGCCCTTCAAGTTGTAGATTTTAATTCTTTCTTCATATAGACCCAAACTCAAACTTTCAGGAGACGCTAGTTGTTGAAGATTTGTTGTTGATTTGTTCGATTTGTTTAAAGATATAGATTGTATTAGTTGTTCTAAAAGTTCATCACATGCAAGTTTACAAACCTGGAAGTTATCATAGTAATGAAACATACATCGAACGAAAGACAACGAAGCCAATTTCGCTTCTTCTCTCTAGATTATTCCAGTATCCCGTTTCTGTAATTCGTGTAAAATATTTTCATTCTTCATACTTTTTTCTTGTCGTGAAATGAGTAGTTAAATTTAAGGAACTTTACAAGATCATCTTTTCCTATGAAAGTTCTATCTTCTATTGTATTGAAAAGTAGAGCCTCCAGTGATGGTATACAGATGGAAACCTGTTAAAAATAAAATTATTTAACTATTTGACATCAATAATGCGGTCAAACTAGATATTCACTTAAAATATAAAGTTAGAATTATGGCACGAGATTGTATATATTGGAAGATAAAATAATTATATCTGACAAAGTACATGAAAAACGGACAGAAATATAAACTTCAAAACATGTGATCATTATTTAAATTGCTTCAACTTGTTGCCTGAACACTATTTACACAAGTCTGGACAAAGGCGTAGCTGGGGGTGGGGCAGAGGGGGACAGATGTCCCTGGGCACCAGACTATTGGGGGCGCCAAAATAGTCTTTGAAATAGGTTGTATGTAGAATAATGGGTTTCAGAGGGGGTGGGGGCGTAAAAAAGAATCTTGTCCACGGGTTCCAACCACTCTAGCTACGCCTGTGAGGCTGGTGTCTTCAATTATGATAAACTGCCCCAATAATTGATTCAATAAACTTCCATGTTAATCTACAAACATATATTCTAGTGCTCATACTCTCTATCAACGTTACTTCTAATATAAACAGCAGTATAGTACTAATATCTAATGATGATACACGTTTAATATACATACATAGACAATATCATGCACTACGTACTTATTGCTGAATTATACCAAAACAAGACAAACATCAGAATTCAAGCGACAGCAACTCTAAGTATCTTTATTTGTGGATTTTGGAAAGAGCACTGTTTTTTTTAACTTAACTTATTGTTATTGAACTGCTTTTAACGTAAACTTAATTGATACGATAGACAGTTGGAATTATACACTGATATTACAAAATACTGAATACACGTCATGTAGAATTCTTACCATTTCTTCTTCTTGGAATTCTTGATTATATTACATATTCCGTGTCTTCAAGATTAAACTGCAAGTAATCTTGTAAAAAGTCACAAAACTATAAAGACAATTTATTTGGAGCATCTGTCAATCAAGACGATCACAACAACGGTCAGCTAATTATTTTTGGAACAAAGTATTGACCTACAATCCATTATGCCAAATATAATAGGGAAATCCCATATTTAAAGTTAGCTTTCAAACACTGTGACCTGATATAGGCATTTTAATAGGACTGTTAGATGCACATCTAAAAAGCAATTACATTTGACACTAGTGAAATTCACCGTTGCTGATAACAAGGTGATAAAAGATATAGCAAACACTGGCAGGCCAGCATCAGAATCTAGAGATTTTACGGCCTGGGTCCTGTATTAGGAGTATCTTGGCCAAATCATGGTTTCGAACTTTCAGACAGTTGTTATGTAAAGCAAGGTTTCTTAATTGACATCGTTTAAAGAGCTTTGTTTACCGATAGCGTTGACATTGCATTGCTGGGAGGAGGGTGCTTTTATTGTAACCAGAATAAAGGAGCTCCATCCTCATTGGAGAGTTTGCGCAAATAAAATATAATAGATCTCCTATATTTATTTTAATATATTTTAAGAGAAGATATAATATTTATGTCAACTGCACCATCAACTAGCCGTTTTCTGGACATATTTATACCATGTAAAATTCCAAGCATCCCATTAAAACTTTATGTTGAAAACACATTCACAAAAACAAACAAAACTTAGTTAATACAAAAAAAAAACTGTCCAGCACACGGATGAAATAAATCCATTACATGTCACCATGTGCTGGTAATACTCTATGGTTGTAAAATAAGTAACCGAAAGAAGCAAGTGCAGCAAGTTTCATAAAACATATATAATTTAATTATTTTAGTTGTATACTCATAAATTAAAAGGAACATACAGTATTATAAATTTAACCGAAAATAGTCCTCATATATTCCTCACAAGTCCAATGTTATCGAGTACTCCGAATGAATGCCATGACCTTGAAATTACCGATGTGCAAACAGGCATGATGTATCACACTGGCATTGTCCAGAACTTCTTTGAATAAAATCACAATAAATACCAGAATAATATATTAGTCCAAACGGTAATATGAGCACTTTGTAATTCCATTAAATAGCAGACTGAACAGACTGATATTTAACAAGGACATAAGAAATTTAATATGGAATGAATCAATTGCCAAGGTCTTCGTCTTTAAATACACCCTTACGGCTCAGCATCCCAATTGTATTCTAATCGAAAGCTGTTGCAATGCTTCGCAATAACACACTCACGTGACTGAATCATCGAATGGAAAATCACCCCAAACCTGTACACACTTTTCTTATACCAAATGACTTAACAAATTGTCAGCACTTAATTTTAGCTCAGAAACATGCCAAAAAATGAAGCACACAAAAATAAATACACATTGTAGTGTAAATATATACACTCTAAAGATATACATTTTAGACCTGTCATTTAAACAGCCGGCTGAAACTGGAACCAATCTACGGAAAATGATCCATATTGTGTCACGGATGTCATCCACTGGAGATGCCATCAGTTGTACAATGTTACAAATATATAAAGGTCAAATCTGAACCACGATATGGAGACCGTAGAAATATAAAAAGTGTTTAAAGTTATCTGGAATAAAATGGAATTAACTGCAGGAAATGAGCGGATAAAAAATGTGTGTGTGTGTGTGTGTGTGAGAGAGAGAGAGAGAGAGAGAGAGAGAGAGAGAAATGGGTAGAAATATAAGCAGACATGAGTCTCTGTAATATAATCCTTACCGGTGGTCCAGCGTGCCGACGCTCCTTTAATTCATGCGTGTAGTTGACATAATTGTAAGCATTTAGCTGTAACAATGACTCATTGTAGGAAACGTACTGATCCTTTTGTGTTCAATGTTAAGGTGGTTCTAAACCCCGCCCCTACCCCACTTTAATTTGCCTTTATAGCGAGGGGATGGGGACAACAAAATAGTGATGTGAATACCGATAAAATGTAAGTAGAGGACCAATCTATCTTTAGTATCAAAGTGAGTTTTCTAGACAAATTTTTTTTTTTTAATTGCTCAGTATAATACTCTTTGATGAATAGCAAACATTGGTAATTATCAATAGCTGGCACTTTGGTAGGTAAATGGACTTCAGATTGAAAATTCTCCTTTACCAAATTAAAATAACAAATGCATTGAGCTAGATAATATTCATCTATTAAACTCACTAATTGAAACATAAGTCGTTCAACTTTGTTTGATAGCTCAACTCTGAAATTTGAAAAATGTTTAACTTATGAAGAGATGCAACGCACAGTGTAAAATTAGTGAGGCAAAGTCAACTCAACTCATCAGTGTATACGGCAAGCAGATTCTCCGATTATACTACATTTAATAAACAAAATGTTAATAGATTTATTCTAACCATTATGCAAATGTAATGTTATTTCCAAAAATAAGAAATGATGTCTGAGCAAAAAATACCTTGGTCGGACGACGCTACCTTAAAACAAGTGACATTATCGTATACTTAGTGTCACGACTCTCGTTTTAAACTAATTAACAGAAAAGAGCGAAAAGCAACAAGGTTTGTAAAATGCATCAAATAAAATATTTCCCAAGAATACAAAATGAAAATGTGAGAAGAATTTGCATTATGGTGAATTAAAACCCACATAATCCAAAACGTTCCATCACAAATAATAATAATAATAATAATAATAATAATAATAATAATAATAATAATAATGAGGACTTTGTATAGAGCCTAATCTTTAGAAGCTCTAAGCGCTTCACACCATCTATAATGATATGACTATATACTAAAGAAACACAAATGACAAATACAATGAAATTGGAAAAACATAAAAACATGCTGAAAACATATAAGATTCAAAACATTATTTGGTCTCTAAGTTTGTTCCTGCAGTCGAAAAAGGTGAGTTTTAAGAGCGCTCTTAAAGGAACGACTGTGTCTTTGTGTCTAATTTCAATGGGGAATTCGATCCACATCCAAATGTATGAAGTTCCAATTGAATTTAAGTGGCATTTCAGAACTCGTCTGACATTAATTGTGTTTATATGTCCGTGGTCTCAAACGCCCTAATACTGTTAGAACAGTTTTACTGTACACTCAAATCGTAACTGATGTAGATACGATGCTTATTTGTGAATATTTATTATGTATCATTAAATTTTATTATTTGATGGTTTTCATAATGACTTTTTTATGTACATCTGTACATTGTACTTGGCGTGGTCAAAAATCAAGATCATGGTGTACCTGACCAAGCAACATTTATGTTGCAAACAATATAACACATAGCTAGTATTTCTCTATGGGTGTGGATTAAATATTCAGATCATTTTAATGTAAACATGTTGACTTGAATCTGAGTCTGTGAAAGCTCTTCGTCAGGAGAATAAAAGCTGCTAACACACACAAAATATACACTAAACACAAAATATACACTAAACACAAAACTAAGAAACAAATCTTGACTCCTACATCTTTTGAATGGTGGGGAATCTAAAACCAAGAGATAAAAAAGAGGAAAAAAATGAAAATCCATCTTAGAAAACTGTGTAAATTACGTGTCTATATTTTTGCTGGCACCGGTCCAACAGAGCTGTACAACATAATTCAAAAAATGGATTATTATTGTTGGGTACTTAGCCAAACTGTTTCCCCGCTATAATTTAATTTCAGTTTGTAAATTTGGTTTCCTCATATAACATGTTTTCTTTGGATTATGTTTTATTCAAAATATACTTGCCTCAAAAGTTACCTACTTACTGAAGGAGGCAAGACCGCATTATATTTGCATTCTTTCTTTATATCTAAAATATGAAGAATGTTCAATAACTTTGTTTAATAATGCTAACACTCTTATTACCACATCTTTACGTTTTCTCTCTAGTAAGATATGGATGTTTAATCTGATTCGTCTGCCATATATATGCATTCAGGCCACGACGGTTTTAAAATGAGGCTTCCTGCACGAAAGGTTGTAGCATAAATGAAATTACCCTATGATCCCCTTTGCTGCATGACAATTACCCCGAGGAATTGTTTCTGTTTGGCAAATTGCATTTCAGATTGATCTTTATTTAGATTAACAACTTCATGTCATGTCTAATTTAACCTGAAATAATCTCAAATAATATATCTAGAGAAGCACATACTTACAGAAACCTACTTCACTAGTGAATTCCTATAAATAAAATTTTTAAAAACCAAAAGGATTCCGCGGATAATTATGTTCAAAGATTTGTAAAGTAATGAACATATATCTTTTCGTGTTATCCACACGTGAGTTTAATAACGTTTGAAATTTACCCGCTCACAAATATCATATTGTAGCGTACATCGAGAACGAACGGCATTTGAAACGTTCTGAATTATTGTTCTTTTGAACCTGTCAATAAATATAAGGCCCACTGATAGACAAGAACACTTTCTTTACCTGCAGCTGCACGTGACGTAACAGGTAAACGACAGTGAGGTAAATATGAGAAAAAGAATAATGATGCTACTGTGCAAAAAGCATACTATATACAATATCCGGCGCTATTAGGATGACAGATCAAAAGGCCGTCCTAGATGAAGTTTGCGAATGTAGTTCTGATCCGTCCTACAATTTTGAGGTGGTGTTACTTTTTAAAGATGGCCAGAAATCCAAAAATGGCTGCTATGAAGAGAGCTGATAATAAGGATGATATTATACACAATGAAAGATATTTATGTTATCATGGATAATAATTCATTAATAAGGATGATCTTATACACAATGAAAGATATTTATGTTATCATGGATAATAATTCATTAATAAGGATGATCTTATACACAATGAAAGATATTTATGTTATCATGGATAATAATTCATTAATAAGGATGATCTTATACACAATGAAAGATATTTATGTTATCATGGATAATAATTCATTAATAAGGATGATCTTATACACAATGAAAGATATTTATGTTATCATGGATAATAATTCATCAGTTGTTTTTAGTACAATGAAGAAACATTTGAAGCTCACATGTGCTTACGCAATATGTCCCATATCTGCATTTCAAAACCGTATTCTGGTTGAAATTACCATCCAGCCAATATTAACAAACTGACCGTTTATGTCTGAATGAGTTGGTCACAAGTGATGAAACGTTGATTTATTTTTCTTAACCCAACTTAAGAGACAATATTAAAGTCTGTATACGATAAAATCAACATAGACCACAAATATCATCACGAAATCGGACTGTCAAGATGTATTAATTTTCTAAAAGACTGATCGTTCCGGTACCGGAGCCTTACTTTATTATTGTCAATGGACCTTTTTATGCTCCCAAATCGTTGCCAAAAGTTGTGGAACACCGCCAAACAATTCTTTTCGGGAACCGATACTGAGGTATTATATCTACTCCACGAAAAGGCACAAATGCGCAAATCCGCCATCCTGACAGCAACCAAACACATCCTCCATGCGCCTTGTTGATTTAACTTCAGCTTGCATTGGGTTGAATCCCGTTATCAAAGAGTCACTGAATGGCATGCAATATGAAAGCCACCAAGGATTTGAAAGTGCAATCTTCCATGGGATTTATAGCATATCGCAAGCACATGAGCTTTATTTTTCTGGATATATACTACCATTATTAGACTACGGCTATGGTGAACACATTTGATTATAATCTATCCAGAATTGACTAACTATAAAAAGGTGCTGCCCGAATAATTCTGAAAATGCATATTACGACTCCCTCGAACGTTCTGTTTTCTCTTCTACCGCGGCTATTGATACAAAACGTATTTTTTCACCAGCTGGAATGATATGTTAAAGCCTCCTGGTGTAGAATTGTTTCATTGTATCCAGAACTAATTTATGCATCTTTAATTCTGTGTATTAAGATAAGTGTGCATTAATATACGACTTCTGGCATCGCTGAATGATGTCTAGATGTGTATAATTTATTGTTCACATATGTATAAGTTGACTACGAAAGTTACACATTTATTTAAAATTCATATTAAATATGTGTCAGTGCGCGTGGGAGCCTAGTTGAATGTTTGTTACAGACTCTTTACAACGTGTATAACATAATCTGTTACAAAATTTGTAACCACCTGGTACGTCACCATACTTTAAAACCGGTTCCCACCATTTTTTTCAGAATGACTTTTGATGAAAAACGGACTTTTTTGTTTTTCATGTTATGGATCAGTTGGGCTTAAATAAAAGCGGTTGGAACCCTTTTTCCCGCTTGGATTTTTTTAATACTTGGTTTATTCGCTGCGCACCGTGTAACAGTACGTCACCATACTTTAAAACCGGTTCCCACCATTTTTTTCAGCATGACTTTTGATGAAAAACGGACTTTTTTGTTTTTCATGTTATGGATCAGTTGGGCTTAGATAAAAGCGGTTGGAACCCTTTTTATCGCTTGGATTTTTTAAATACTTGGTTTATTCGCTGCGCACCGTGTAACAGTACGTCACCATACTTTAAAACCGGTTCCCACCATTTTTTTCAGAATGACTTTTGATGAAAAACGGACTTTTTTGTTTTTCATGTTATGGATCAGTTGGGCTTAGATAAAAGCGGTTGGAACCCTTTTTCCCGCTTGGATTTTTTTAATACTTGGTTTATTCGCTGCGCACCGTGTAACAGTACGTCACCATACTTTAAAACCGGTTCCCACCATTTTTTTCAGCATGACTTTTGATGAAAAACGGACTTTTTTGTTTTTCATGTTATGGATCAGTTGGGCTTAGATAAAAGCGGTTGGAACCCTTTTTCCCGCTTGGATTTTTTTAATACTTGGTTTATTCGTTGCGCACCGTGTAACAGTACGTCACCATACTTTAAAACCGGTTCCCACCATTTTTTTCAGCATGACTTTTGATGAAAAACGGACTTTTTTGTTTTTCATGTTATGGATCAGTTGGGCTTAGATAAAAGCGGTTGGAACCCCTTTTCCCGCTTGGATTTTTTTAATACTTGGTTTATTCGCTGCGCACCGTGTAACAGTACGTCACCATACTTTAAAACCGGTTCCCACCATTTTTTTCAGCATGACTTTTGATGAAAAACGGACTTTTTTGTTTTTCATGTTATGGATCAGTTGGGCTTAGATAAAAGCGGTTGGAACCCTTTTTCCCGCTTGGATTTTTTTAATACTTGGTTTATTCGCTGCGCACCGTGTAAAAGTACGTCACCATACTTTAAAACCGGTTCCCACCATTTTTTTCAGCATGACTTTTGATGAAAAACGGACTTTTTTGTTTTTCATGTTATGGATCAGTTGGGCTTAGATAAAAGCGGTTGGAACCCTTTTTCCCGCCTGGATTTTTTAAATACTTGGTTTATTCGCTGCGCACCGTGTAACAGTACGTCACCATACTTTAAAACCGGTTCCCACCATTTTTTTCAGCATGACTTTTGATGAAAAACGGACTTTTGGGTTTTTCATGTTATGGATCAGTTGGGCTTAGATAAAAGCGGTTGGAACCCTTTTTCCCGCTTGGATTTTTTTAATACTTGGTTTATTCGCTGCGCACCGTGTAACAGTACGTGACCATACTTTAAAACCGGTTCCCACCATTCTTTTCAGCATGACTTTTGATGAAAAACGGACTTTTTTGTTTTTCATGTTATGGATCAGTTGGGCTTAGATAAAAGCGGTTGGAACCCTTTTTCCCGCTTGGATTTTTTTAATACTTGGTTTATTCGCTGCGCACCGTGTAACAGTACGTCACCATACTTTAAAACCGGTTCCCACCATTTTTTTCAGCATGACTTTTGATGAAAAACGGACTTTTTTGTTTTTCATGTTATGGATCAGTTGGGCTTAGATAAAAGCGGTTGGAACCCTTTTTCCAGCTTGGATTTTTTTAATACTTGGTTTATTCGCTGCGCACCGTGTAACAGTACGTGACCATACTTTAAAACCGGTTCCCACCATTTTTTTCAGCATGACTTTTGATGAAAAACGGACTTTTTTGTTTTTCATGTTATGGATCAGTTGGGCTTAGATAAAAGCGGTTGGAACCCTTTTTCCCGCTTGGATTTTTTGTAATACTTGGTTTATTCGCTGCGCACCGTGTAACAGTACGTCACCATACTTTAAAACCGGTTCCCACCATTTTTTTCAGCATGACTTTTGATGAAAAACGGACTTTTTTGTTTTTCATGTTATGGATCAGTAGGGCTTAGATAAAAGCGGTTGGAACCCTTTTTCCCGCTTGGATTTTTTTAATACTTGGTTTATTCGCTGCGCACCGTGTAACAGTACGTCACCATACTTTAAAACCGGTTCCCACCATTTTTTTCAGCATGACTTTTGATGAAAAACGGACTTTTTTGTTTTTCATGTTATGGATCAGTTGGGCTTAGATAAAAGCGGTTGGAACCC
Organism: Unio pictorum; assembly: GCA_030141615.1. Lineage (NCBI taxonomy): Eukaryota > Metazoa > Mollusca > Bivalvia > Unionida > Unionidae > Unio > Unio pictorum. The sequence continues at coordinate 36,297 of JARLTB010000192.1, read as the reverse complement.
TTTTTCCCGTTTGGATTATTTTAATACTTGGTTTATTCGCTGCGCACCGTGTAACAGTACGTCACCATACTTTAAAACCGGTTCCCACCATTTTTTTTAGCATGACTTTTGATGAAAAACGGACTTTTTTGTTTTTCATGTTATGGATCAGTTGGGCTTAGATAAAAGCGGTTGGAACCCTTTTTCCCGCTTGGATTTTTTTAATACTTGGTTTATTCGCTGCGCACCGTGTAACAGTACGTCACCATACTTTAAAACCGGTTCCCACCATTTTTTTCAGAATGACTTTTGATGAAAAACGGACTTTTTTGTTTTTCATGTTATGGATCAGTTGGGCTTAGATAAAAGCGGTTGGAACCCTTTTTCCCGCTTGGATTTTTTTAATACTTGGTTTATTCGCTGCGCACCGTGCAACAGTACGTCACCATACTTTAAAACCGGTTCCCACCATTTTTTTCAGCATGACTTTTGATGAAAAACGGACTTTTTTGTTTTTCATGTTATGGATCAGTTGGGCTTAGATAAAAGCGGTTGGAACACTTTTTCCCGCTTGGATTTTTTTAATACTTGGTTTATTCGCTGCGCACCGTGTAAAAGTACGTCACCATACTTTAAAACCGGTTCCCACCATTTTTTTCAGCATGACTTTTGATGAAAAACGGACTTTTTTGTTTTTCATGTTATGGATCAGTTGGGCTTAGATAAAAGCGGTTGGAACCCTTTTTCCCGCTTGGATATTTTTAATACTTGGTTTATTCGCTGCGCACCGTGTAACAGTACGTCACCATACTTTAAAACCGGTTCCCACCATTTTTTTCAGAATGACTTTTGATGAAAAACGGACTTTTTTGTTTTTCATGTTATGGATCAGTTGGGCTTAGATAAAAGCGGTTAAAACCCTTTTTCCCGCTTGGATTTTTTTAATACTTGGTTTATTCGCTGCGCACCGTGTAACAGTACGTTACCATACTTTAAAACCGGTTCCCACCATTTTTTTCAGCATGACTTTTGATGAAAAACGGACTTTTTTGTTTTTCATGTTATGGATCAGTTGGGCTTAGATAAAAGCGGTTGGAACCCTTTTTCCCGCTTGGATTTTTTTAATACTAGGTTGATTCGCTGCGCACCGTGTAACAGTACGTCACCATACTTTAAAACCGGTTCCCACCATTTTTTTCAGCATGACTTTTGATGAAAAACGGACTTTTTTGTTTTTCATGTTATGGATCAGTTGGGCTTAGATAAAAGCGGTTGGAACCCTTTTCCCGCTTGGATCTTTTTAATACTTGGTTTATTCGCTGCGCACCGTGCAACAGTACGTCACCATACTTTAAAACCGGTTCCCACCATTTTTTTCAGCATGACTTTTGATGAAAAACGGACTTTTTTGTTTTTCATGTTATGGATCAGTTGGGCTTAGATAAAAGCGGTTGGAACCCTTTTTCCCACTTGGATTTTTTTAATACTTGGTTGATTCGCTGCGCACCGTGTAACAGTACGTCACCATACTTTAAAACCGGTTCCCACCATTTTTTTCAGCATGACTTTTGATGAAAAACGGACTTTTTTGTTTTTCATGTTATGGATCAGTTGGGCTTAGATAAAAGCGGTTGGAACCCTTTTTCCCGCTTGGATTTTTTTAATACTTGGTTTATTCGCTGCGCACCGTGTAACAGTACGTCACCATACTTTAAAACCGGTTCCCACCATTTTTTCCAGCATGACTTTAGCAGCAGAGAGGGTGAACAGACCACGTTTTCAAGCAAAAATAAGGCTTACAGATCATGTTTTCGAGCAAAATATGGCATATAGACTACGTTTTCAGACAAAAAATAAGGCTTCCAACAAAATCTCATTTAACCAAAAAAAAAGTATCCATTTTTGCAAAAACGGAGATTTTACGATTTTTTAATCAATTTTGCTCGCAACGATGTGGTCATCCACCCTCTCTGCTGCTATGGGTTAACAAAAAATAATAAATGATTTTAACCAAATATTTGATCCAGTCCGATACGATATCGTGTCCGAGGATCATGCAAATTTATTGGTGCGAATCCGTACGGGGTTGACTGAGCATGACTAAAGAAATCTCGAAATTGATTGAAGTCCATATCAGAACACCATGTCTGCCATATATTTCTAAGAGTATGAGTATCAACTCCGTTGAATACAGCAAGAATATTGCAGTTATCTCTGATGACTTTTGGAACCTGAGTGTAGCGTTGAGTGACATATATCACGTCAGTGTTTTTGTGACGCCCACGGGAAAATATTCTAGCAGGATTTTTTTGTTTATCTAACATTATATCGTCGTATACGACTAAATTGTTAATATCTCCATCAATATCATCAATGCTCGGTGCTTCATCGATATCGGTTATAAACTCAATAATACCCTCTCCGGATTTTTCTACCGCGCTGTCGTTAAAATCTTTTAGCACTTCATAACATCGTTGATCATCTACGCTAGGGGCAATTAAATACAACTTATCCCACTTCATCCATCTCATTATTAAATTGAGTAACAATTGCGTTTTACCGGATCCAGATGGCCCGATTATAATCATCCGGATAGAGTTTGGTAGCGCTGCATGATGCTTAATTGGTTCTCTTGTTTTAGTCGCTGAAAAATCAATTATATCCATATTTCTATACATAAATTATGGATCTATATTGTATGAAGTGTAAAACGCGTACTAGCACAAATGATGTGACGACGGTTGCAACTAAAAATAACAGATCAGCACTTACTGGTAGATGTGCAACATGTGGTATTAAAAAGTTCAGATTTGTTTCTACAAAATCAAAGATTTTACAATCCGGAGATGTTTTTTAAAAAAACGAGGAGGTGATATCGCAGCCAAATTGGCAAAGCTCCCTGGAACCCCATGGGCAAAGTACCCCGGAGAAAAGCACCTTCCAGGATATAGCTACTGTGGACCGGGAACCAGACTTGATATCAGACTCAATGATCAAAATCAGTCCCGACCCGGTGAAGAACCAATAAACGCCATTGATAAGGCCTGTCACCTTCATGATGTTGCTTATAAAAGCAGCAATCTGCAACACAGGCATCTAGCAGATGTGAAATTAATTCATGCGTTAAATGCTATTCCTGATAAATCCTTCAAAGAAAAATTGGCTTCATTTTTGATAAAATCGGCTATGAAAAGCAAATTGATGTTAGGTGCCGGTAATTAATAATATGGAATCAATTTATTATTCCCCAAGAGGATACTGGAGGGGTAAATCAGCAGTCCATAAACTCGCTAGCGCTGCAAAAGTGAAAAAAACCACTGCGGCTAATTGGTTATCCAAACAGGCACTATGGCAAATTTATCTACCACCGCCTAAACAAATTCAATTCTCGCATTTTGATGTGACCGCTCCTAATGAAGTTCATCAGGCTGATATATTATTTCTGCCTCATGATCGTGGTTACAAATACGCTTTAACCGTAGTTGATATTGCAAGTCGATACAAAGAAGCAGAACCGTTAAAAACAAAATCAGCCACTGAAGTCGCTTCTGCATTTGAAAGGATTTATCGACGAGGTCCTCTGCACTGGTCAAATCTATTGCAGGTTGATCCTGGCAAGGAATTTCAGGGTGCAGTGTTATCTACAATGAAACATCATAATGTCACCATACGACGAGGGCATACTGCGCTACATCGCGATCAGGCCATTGTAGAACGATTTAATCGGACGATTGCTGAGCGGTTATTTGGATATCAATACGCAAAAGAATTCATCCAAGAAAAACGATCCCGTGAATGGGTCAAAAGATTACCAGCTGTGATTACTGCACTGAATAACGAGATTACTAGAACAATCAACATGAAACCTATCAACGCGATTAAAAAGAAGTCAATACCTGAAAAGCCACAAAAAGATTTCAAAGAACCAATTCTTGGTAGTAATGTCATTGTGAGGTACTTATACGAACCAGAAGAGCTTGAAGGGGGTAGAAAAAGGGCTACTGATCCTATTTGGAGTGTTACTGCACACAAGATATCTAGTATAACACGATCAACTGGTAGACCTCCAGTCTATAAACTGGATTCAACTGCCCCTCAACGAGGATTTACTCGACAACAACTACAGGTAATTCCCGAGGATACTCAATTGCCACCGTATGGTCTTAACTAGCACCGTTGCGTCTATTGCACTCAAGACAAGTCAACATCACATTGTTTCTGACATGACCGAGATTGTTATTTTTTCTGTCTACGGTGAATTGGCGAGGATCCTTATCCGAATACTGCCAACGCATTATACAATTGCAACTCGCGCAGTGATTATTCTGTTGTTTCTTCAGCGTAATTATTAATTCAGCATCAATATCAAATTCTCGTTGTTTTTTTTTGTCCTGTTGTTTGTAACCGGAGAGTTTTTTTATCAATAATTTTAACATCAATATCATCCATTGTTGTGTCATTATCATCGAAAACAACTCTTCGAAGTTGATTTATTTTTCGTACTCTGGATACCGCGAGATAGACTAAATTCGACCATTCGATGTGATTATCCACCATCCAAACAATTGTATCCGATATAGTCAATCCCTGTGAAGAGTGTATTGTTGCTGCGTATCCTAGCGTCCACGGGGATTTATTAGCACGCAATGCATCTTCAACGACATTGATATCAACCAGCACAATATCATTTAATACGAGAATTTGTTTTTCACTCTGTCCTGGAATATCAACTTCAATGTTCTGTTTTCGTGTATCCGATGGCCTATAACAAAGGGGTACTGGAAGCGTTGCAAATTTTTCTTTATGCAATTCAAATAAATTCATCTGAAGTGTGTCCCTGACTATTTTTCTACTTGCAATTATCAAATCATTTGGTTTCCATGTTTCCCAGATATCATTCATTGGAGTTTCTGAAATCACTTCACGCGCTATTTTGCATTGGATTCTATCCGGTTGTAGTCTAATTAGCGCTTTGAATTCTCGTAATAGTTCATCAAGTGATCTATAATCAGTGGTAATTTCTTCATAATAGTCTACAAAACCCCTTAGCCATTCATGTGGAGATGCACCGACAAATGGTGGTGGTTGGCCGTGATCACCGCACATGACGACTTTTGTGTTTTTGTTTAACAACCACTCGAGAAATGTTTGTAATACATCTAATGACACTGTGCATATTTCATCCCAAATTATGATTTCAGGAATGAATTTATCACCCATACGCTCAGGAGTCCATTTGTCACCCTTCCATCGAAAGAAACTATGGTAAGTACAGGCATTTACCCCTCGCTGTATCATCTCTCTGGCGAGTCTGTGAGTCGGTGTTAGCACAATCATGGTTGACCGACGAAATAATTCAATTGCACGAGTTGTCTTTCCTGACCCACCACAACCGTTTAAATAAACTGTCTTGTATCTACATACTGGATCAGATACCGGTGGTGCATTAGAAAATTCTGATTGAATTTCAATACGGTTACAACAAAGATATTTATCATCCATGGCAACGTCTGCGGATTCACAATACTCATGTAGCATCTCCTTTTTAAATCGCCAACCCCCCCAATTTTCTTCGGGATCTGTGAATGCCGCTACAACTGATTTGTATTTATTGTGTATATACATCGAATCAGTGGCCACTCTAACCGCGGTATTAGGAAATCTATTTATCATCGAAAATAGTTTAATAGAAGCATAGGCTAGCATTGAACTTCTCAAATGTGTATACTGGGAATTATGTCCATCACAGTAGGTAACAACCGTACCTAATTTCTCACCATTGGATAGAAAAGCATCCTTACGGGATACAAGTTTTCCCTGTTTCATTAAATCCGCTACAATAAAATCGTATTCAGCGATATCTATGATCAACCGCGAAGAATATTTTGCATTGTCGTATCGTCCACCCTGGGTAAATTTACCGATTATTCTTCGTCCGAGATCCTTTGCTTGTTCTTTTTTACTTTCAAATAAGTTCTTAGACCAATTTATGATTTCTTCTTCACTGAAATCTGGACATTGTTTTCGTAGTTCGCTGATTATACGATCTAGATCGGGTTGTGGTAGCCAAACTTCTTTCTGAGCTCGATAGCATATAATAGCCTCGGAAACAATCAACGATATTAGCATACCACAATCAATCATATATCTCAATAGCACTATTGGCATCCAGTGTTTTTCAGATAGGTGTCTACCGAGCCAAACATAACTACACGGATGTAATCCTGACGCTAATTCAAATGATATCACACGAGCGAATCCGGATAAATCAAAATCAGGTAATGGCCCATTAATTGCAACACGAGTCATTTCATGCGTGGGGTGTCCAAATCGTTTGAAGTACTCAGCACATTCCCCATATCCGAGAAAACTTCCGGGATAACACGCGGATATATCAATTGAAATCATACCATCACGTGAGTATTTCGTATTCCACAGTCCTCCATGACCAAATTCGACGCAACTCAATTTAACATCCTCGAGAAAATCACTTCGTGTTGGACGCCATGAGTTTTTTTCTCTTGCGAAGTGAGCTACCACTGATGGAATAGTAAAACTATCCGTGAGTAGTTTTTCATGGGAATTCTCCGGTGAAAAATCACTAGCGATTTTTCTCATTCTATTATCTAATTCTTCAACGCGATATAATTCACCATTTGGTTTTACAAATTGATCGAATCCTATTTCGGGATCTTCATCACTTCTAAGTAACCACACTGACACAGGATCATCTTTACACAACGCATGAATAGCATCAAATAATCTCTCTTCATAGAAAACATCCCCGGAAAATTCCTCGGGGATATATTTCACGGTTCGTTCTCGTGGAAATACTGTTACCGCAGGTGTCCACGCGTGTTTGTTATGATCAATAATCTGTATTGGGGCTCCTCGCGATTGATATTTCGGTTCGTATAATACTTCTCCGGTTATTGTTGTTACTGATATTGGGAATTTTAATGATGCTTCTAATTTAGCTATATCAGAAATCTTTGCACCATGCTGTTTCACTGTCAGTTCCCACTCGGTTATTTTCCTAAGTCGCAGATCAGTTAGTTTATTTCCTCGGGATGCATTTGTGAAGTGTTCTATTATTCGTTCTGCTACACAATTCAGTGAACTAGAATATTTCATAGGAGCTAGTTTTGCGTTATCGGGTTTATCATTTAACGGATATATCCCATAAACCATTGCTGTTACGGGATAAGATCTTTCGTAGTATGGTTTGTCAATGCCGGTTAGAATTCCTGGTTTGGAATCTCTACTCACAATGACAGCTTTTTTATTCTTGAGGATTGGTTCAAATTTATCCCTAATAATCCATTTGCCATCGACTTCGATAATGAATTTGATTCGGAAAAAATACCGTTTTTCCCCAACACGTGAAATTATCACTGCTGCTTTTTCATCAGTCATGGTAGCATCAACAACACCATCAATTCGAAATGTTGACCAACAATAAGATGCTCCATCACGCTTAAATTCATTAAAACAGTCTCTGATTTTACTAATCATGGCTTTATCAAGAATTGTATTCTTTGGTGTATTAGAAACTATATCGAGATTGAATTGAGCATCCTTCCAGGGTAATCTCTTGGACGTTTTTTTTGGTTTATCGAGATTAAATTTAGGACTAATTTTTAATAATCTCTTAAACTCTTTCATGTTTCCGTCTCTTGGACGTTTTTTTGGTTTATCGAGATTAAATTTGAGATTAATTTTGTTACGTTTTTTTGGTTTATCGAGATTAAATTTAGGACTAATTTTTAATAATCTCTTAAACTCTTTCATGTTTCCGTCTCTTGGACGTTTGAGATTAATTTTGTTACGTTTTTTTGGTTTATCGAGATTAAATTTAGGACTAATTTTTAATAATCTCTTAAACTCTTTCATGTTTCCGTCTCTTGGACGTTTGAGATTAATTTTGTTACGTTTTTTTGGTTTATCGAGATTAAATTTAGGACTAATTTTTAATAATCTCTTAAACTCTTTCATGTTTCCGTCTCTTGGACGTTTTTTGGGTCTATCGATATTAAATTTAGGACTAATTTTTAATAATCTTTTAAACTCCTTATCAGCATTGAATTCAGAATTTTTCGAAGGCGTTCTCCTTAATTCCCTCATGCTATAATTAAAATAAGCATTTAAATGAAGAATTTATATATAATGAATCACTGTAAGTGGCTTATGATTGGATCAATAACCCCGTGTAACAAATCATGCAGAAATGAGTTCTGTGGGTATCATATGCAAAGCTTTCGACGTGGAAGCCTTGGTCCGTTACCCTGCATACGATGTGGGGTTGGGGTCAGGGGAAAATCTCAGTTGTGTTTGAATTGCGGTGGAAGGCGATATAGGGAATTGAAGCGTTATTATGATAAAAGAATAAAAAATGGACAATCAATCAGAAATTATGACCCTGACGCTGACAAAGTCAGTATTCTTGACGCTGACAAAATCAGTATTCTTGACGCTGACAAAGTCAGTATCAAGGATAAAATCATAAGAACTCCTCAAGACTACATCGAAAGATTTATCATTAAACCAAACAATGAATTAGACAAACAATAGTATTATGTATACGAATGAACCAAGAATTCAGACAACACCCTGTGATCACAAATTATGAAGCATCCAGTGATGGTGTTGTAAGAAATCGTAGACTGAAGAAATCAGTTGGTGCTGACAATGGTATGGGGTATTTGGTGTTCACTGTTAAGGGAAAGAAAACTTATCGCAATCATCGTTTCGTGTACGAGTGTTTTTATGGATTGATCGAGGATAATTTTGTTATTGATCATATCGATTCTAATCCAATGAACAATTCTTTATCAAATCTGCAGGTTATCACACAAAGTGAGAATATCAAACGAGGAAAGACTGGAAAATGCTCAAAAAAGCGAGACCTATGAAATCTTTGAATACGATAACTAACGAAGAAAAAATATTTCAATCAATAACCAGCGCCGGTAGGCATTTCGATATTTGTGGACCCTCAGTACGATATGTTGCAGAGGGGATAACCAAAACGGCGATTTCAAAAAAGACAGGACAGAAAATTCGATTTAGTTACGTCTAATGCGTCATATTTTTCATTTAGAAATATATCATTATTATAGAATAATGAATTCTGAAAACATGAATAGCATTTTATCCGAGATTTCAAAATTGAAAAGTTGGGATATTGAACTATCAGATGGGTTAAATCCTGATCGAATCATGTCTGATTTTCAGGATATTGAATACGGAGTTAACAACAATAAATATATGCTACCAAAGAAGTATGCGCTCATCAAGAGAATTCAGAATTCTATTCGGGACTCTCTCGCATTTTCCAGTGACGTAAGTGTGTTCGCTCCGTTGTATACCATCGTAGAACGAATACGAAAAGAATTGGGGTACGAATACGAATTGAAAAAGGAGGTTAATTCTAAAGTTAGAAACCTACGGGCGTTAATTCAAGAAAATGAACAATTTTGATTTACCGACCATTTATCATTATTTGATTGACCGACTATTTATCATTATTTGATTGACCGACCATTATCATTTTTTTTAGCCGACCCTCAAGGGGGGGGGGGTATGTCAAAAATCGATGGACGATATATCAGATTGATCAAAACTAGGATGTTGAAACTATCAGTATTATTTATTTATATATACAATTTTGATAGTTTCAACATCGATGAACGAAGCTGTCTCACGATGAAATAACACTTCCATGACCGTGTTAAAAATCATCCGACATGTCAAAAGAATGTTGAAAGTGTGGTATTAATTATTTTTATAAGGATTTCCACACTTTCAACATCAATGATAACGCCTCTAAAACACTTCCAAGACCGTATCAAAAATCATCCGATGGTGTTAGGTCGGATTGAAAAATTGTTTTGCAATTGAAACATTGTTTCTGATTTCAAATAATGGTCAATGAAGCATTAACAACCCGATTGGCTCGTGAACGACTGGATGCAATTAAGAGATTTGTACCAATTCGTGACTCTGTACGGAATAAACTACAACAACGACAGAGTCTTCAGACTGATTTTGCTGCGGGATCTGAAGAATTGTTTAAACCAGTAACCACAGCAACGAAGGGAGTAGAGCGCGCTATACTGGGAGATGGTCCCGAGACGGGAAAATCTGTTATTGGTGAACTCGAAAAAATAGCAGCGAAAACTGAACAAACAGAACAGGCCGTACAAAAAATAGAATCAAAAAGAACAGTAGATGATTTACTCGTGAGATTTAACGAAGAAGGGTTAGCAGAAATTGATAAGACTGATCCAGCAGAAATTCCTGCGCTTGTTGTTATGACTTATGAAAACAGAAAAAAAATGTTGAAACCAGAACATCATAAATATGTTAGAAATATAACTCACTGGGCTGATATATTCTATAAAATCAAAACTGAAAAAGGTCTGATTAAGAAAGATAGTGCATCATACATTGAATATATCAATGCGGTGGGTACAGTGTATAATCAATACAAAGAGTTTAAACAACAACAAAAAACGCAAAAAACGCAAAGGCGGCGACAGCAACCTGCAAAGAAAATATCTTTTTCACCTAAAAAACAACAAATACCACGTGATGATGATGATCCTCTTGGTTATTTACAAAAAACCGATTTAGACGAAATGGAAAAAATGGATGTAGCAATGGGTTATAGCGGAAGTGGATTAAGAGATTCCAGTGGACCCCAAAGTGGGGTATGTCCTGGTAGTGTTCTCAGTGATATATCACGGTTAGAGGTTCTCATCGGAGGAAAACGAGCCGGAAATAACTCACCGGAAATAACTAATGAAGCAGCTGATATCTGTAGACGATTATTTCAGGGTGGTATCATGGATATCAGCACATATCGAGATTTCATTGGCGAGTTAGTGGAAAGTGGGTATCATAGTGACTGAATTGAAAAATCTGATGACGAAGTCATTCGATTAGATAAATAACAATTGAAAAATTGTTTCTGATTTCAAATAATGATCATACACTACAATCATAATAAACCAACCCCCGTCTACGTAGTTAATTCACGGTTTCCGGTTTATAGAGCATACTACGGAGATGGTTTAGGTAATACCATTTTAGGATTATTTTCAAGAATGGCTCCAAAAGTGATGCCGTTGGCTAAACAATTAGGAATGAAAGCCATTGATGTTATTCGTGATAAGGGTATTAGTGCTGTTGGAGATCTTGCCGGAAAAGCGTTTTCAGCCGCGAAGAATAAAATAACATCATTAGTGAAATCACGGATGAAATCCAAAGGATTTTCAAAACCGTTACCGTCTACAGCGGAAATGCCTGCAAGTGTTAGTAGAGTTATAAATAACGCAGTAGATGAAAAATTAGCGTCATTGGTGACTCCCTTGATAAATCAAGGGGACCAAAATAACATGATAGCAAACATGATAGCGGGAAGTGGCTTTAAAAAACCACGACGATGAAAAATCGTTTACGATTTTACGATTTAGACTCTGATAAATAGAATAAAATGTTCAAAAGGTCACCTGATCCAGCATTTGATATGGATGCCCCAGTTCTCAAGAATGATTCTGTACGCGATTTTCAATTTTATTCTTATCACGCAGTACAACCAGATCTCCGATCGCGAATTGAACTTCAAGTTCATGATACCAGTAAATATTTTCTACCGTGTGAGGCATTTATCGAAATCGAAGGAGAACTTGTAAAAAATGTTGCAGCTGATACCCCATATGACAATAACGCAAATGTCCGAGTTGGTTTTGTTAAAAACGGTATTATGGCGTTATTTGAAAGCGCTAGATATCTCATTGATGGAAAAGAAATTGAATCCATTGACCGTGAAGTTGATGTGGCTACAACAATCATAGGGTTAGCGAGATATTCTGATGATTATACAAGATCGGCTGGTCCGTCTATGATGTTTGCAAAGGATACCTCTGATAACGCTGACCACCTTCAATTCATTAAAGTGTTAACAGCAAGAGATAATGCAGAAGCCGATCAACAGGAAGCAGCTAATCCAGAACGTCGAACTAGACCCGGAGCTGCGTTTGATATTCTCGGAGGCGTTAATGGTAATCTCAATTTAGGATTTGCAACACGCGTAGCAACGTTGCATGGGCAGCGTCGACGATTTTCATGTGCGATTCCACTGCATCATATTTTCGGATTCTGTAGAAACGTCCGAAAAGTTATTTATGGAGCTAAACACACAGTAGCGCTTGTACGAAAGGGTACTGATGATGATGCAATCTGGCGTAATGCTGGGGTTGCTCCCGGTAAAGTCATTTTAACAAAACTATCATTGTGGATGCCAGTGTTAACTCCATCAATCACCGAAGAACAACGACTTCTATCATTTATGGACCAAGGAGGAAAGTCGTTGTTAAGTTGGTTATCAGTGACCACGGATATTAAACAAGACAGTGTTGATGGTACATTCACATGGCACCTGGCATCAAAACAAGGTGTTTCAGCTCCACGTCATATATTCGTAGCGTTACAGAATAATGCGCGAGTTGGTAATCAAGAACGAAGCCATATGATATTTGATCAGTTAGGTGTTAATGAAGTCTCGCTGAGAATAAACGGACAGCAGGAACCATCCGAGGATATACAACTTGATTACGGTCAGAATCATATTGCACGCGTGTATCATAACCTGTTGTCATATATGTCACGTGATCAAAATGTGGATACTGGTTTGCAAATATCACAATTGGATTTTAAAAGCCTCTATCCGATTTATTACTTTTCGCTGGAACATCTTGATTTAACAAGACAATCTGTCGTTGATATACACTTTAGAGCCCGTGTAACCCGCCCAACTGGTCCACCAGTTGGTGGGGTACCTCCTATCCTTATCCCGAATTATAGAGCGGTTGCTGTCATTCTCAGTGATAAATCAATGCTACTTGAAGGTGTTGGAGGAAGAATGAGAGTGGTAGATGCCCCAGTAGAAAATATGTAATTGAAAATCCGAAGGATTTTTCCATTAGAATCAATCAATTATGTATAATGTCATATAGTATTATTAGTGTTGCGTTAACTCCCGGTCAATTAAAAAAATTGCAATCGGAATCAGCTAAAAAATGTGGAACCACAATCACGTTGAAACCCAACCAAATGACTGGTGGTGCAAATAAACTATCGCTGACAACTCGTCAGGTGAAACATTTCAATGATGCACTAGTAGCAAAAAAGGGTGTTCAGATTAATCTCTCTGCGGCTGCTATCAAAAATATGATTAAAACAGGCGGTATATTCCCGTTGTTAGCTGCGATACCAGCATTGATTGCAGCAGCAGCCCCAGCGGTGGCTAAAGCGGCAGCGTTAGGAGCCGTTGGTACTGCAGCAGGAATGGCACTAAAGAAGACAACTGGGAAAGGATATAAAAAAAGGGAAAGGGTCTAAGACTACCAGGAACCCCGTATTCGTGGTACAGCGGAAAGGGTCTAAGACTAGGACCGGTTTATTAATTGGAGAGTCTATGATGGTTCCCATGTCCAATTTTGATTTACTCGATGCTGCTAAAAAACTCGCGATTAAAAACTTCAGAGGTGTCTTTATGAAAGATCAATTACCACATCAACCAAACAGCGTTGAAACCGGAATCATTAATTTAGATAACAGCACCGGACCCGGAACTCACTGGGTTGCATACGCTATTGATCCACGTGGGATTGTCTATTTCGATTCATATGGATTAGCCCCACCAAAAGAGTTTATGCGTTATATAAAAACCCTTCCAATGAAGACTTGGTATTCTACGCTACCAACACAACAAATGAATGACCCACCAATATGTGGCAGCGAAGTATTAAATGTCCTTAACGCTATTTCTAACTCCTTGAGTAACCCAAGCGGAAAACCACCACATGTTGTCGTGAATGAATACACTAGTAATCGCTGGAGAAAATCGAAGATTTTTCAACGAAGTCGTCAAAAACGATTTTAGAGAGAGAAAGAGTTTTACAATAACATGATTGATATTTGGGGGAGATCTTTGAAACCCAAACCCGATGGCACTGCACCCCCTGATTCTGTCAAGGATATAAAAAAATTAATTAAAGATGAAATCGCTGAGACGTTAAATTTAGTAAATGTTGACCCGAACGAAATAGTTGTATTTCAGGACAAACAGGGTAAATTGAAATCCAGTGATGTGTCATTGAATGACATTTTGATACGGCAGCGCGACGCCGCTGAAAACTCTATTGCGCTATATTCCAACGACGGACGACTTAAACCAGGCGCACTTGTGTCTACGATCACCGACGCGATTGCCACCAACGAACGTGAGCTGAATGATCTTATACGAGGTTATAATAATTTTCGCAAAAATGTCGTACATAAATTCTTTGGAACCCCGCTTGTGGTTGGCATGACTCTCGCTGAAATTAAAGACTTGTTGAATTCATTCTTCGCTAACAAGGAAGCTGGAAGGATGATGACTGCTTCAGAAATCAAGGCAAATTATCTCGAGATTTCTAAACTAATAGAAGATCAAAAACCCACTAATGACATTGTTGGTAGGTTCTTTGGAAACCCGCTTGTGGCAGGAATGACTCTCGCTGAAATCATTGAGTTTATCGGCAAGCACACTCACAATGCCTACATCGCTAATAGTTTCTTTGGTGTCCCGGCTACATCTACAATAACTCTCAAAGATATTAACATGTTTATGGTGAGACAAACAACACTTAATACCATCGTGGATAGATTTTTGGGGAGAACACCTGGTTCTGAAACCACATCGTTGACAGGTCCAACCCTCGCTGAAGTTAAAAAAGCTATTGACGAACAAAAATCCACCAATGAAAAAGTTAACAATTTCTTTGATGGTCCTGAAGGTCATGATACCACTACGACATATTTTGACCTTGCTAGTGATTATAAACTCCGAGTAGATATGGACTTTGGTTTATTATTGATTTCATTTTTTAAACGCCGCGATAGAACGATGATGAAATATACTGAAATCAATAAAACCTATTCTGACGTCATTGACGATATTTCTAAACTAAAGGGGAATTTTGAGCGGGTACAAAAACCAGTCAATGACATTGTTGATAAGTTCTTTGGAATTCCACACAACGCGGGTATGTCTCTCGTTGAAATTAACGCGGCTATCAATAAGGTAAAAATTCCACATAGTGTAAGCGTCAATAACATCGTGTACACGGTTGATAGTGGGACTTTTGATTGGATCCGGGGAAATGATAATTATCTTTATGTTGGCCACAGACATACTAGTGTACCAGGTTGCTACCGACTTACAATAATACATCACCGTAAATTTGATTTGGAATTCAGTAATTGGCGTATCACCGGTGTTAACACGCTGACATATATACTAGAGAAAGTACCAAAACCTCCACCCTCTATACCAATCCCATTTCCGATTACTATAAACAATTCCGACGAGTCTGTGATTAGGGAGTCACTACCCTGGATAATAGAATTTGTATCCGGTATCCCCTCATCAGATCCTAAAACCAGGTCAATAATAGGATAATTGAAAGGAAAATCCTTCGGATTTCACAATTGAAAACGCTAGCGTTTTTAAAATAAAATGATTTCATCAACGCAATGTCGCTATGATCAGGTCAGAAAATTTCAAACTAGACTCAAAACCCTCGCCGAGGAGTATCAAATAAAAATAAAAAAATACCGACGAAGAATCACCGCAATTGATATTACTATGTACTCGGTGTCAAGCGTTCTCGCTGGCGCCGGAATAATACTTGCATCAGTTACAATGATTGCCCCGGTCGTAGTTCCAATTTGCATTTCTGCGGTGGCTACAATCGGGGGTATATCAACCGGGATAGCAAAAAAGATATCATCATGCAGCCAGAGTAAACTGCAGAATTACTTAATTCAATTTCATATTGCATCAACCGCATATTCGCAGTTATCCCTGATGATATCGTCGTCACTAGATAATACAATTATATCAGATAGTGAATTCTCAGCGATGGTCAGTATTTTTGATTCAGCGATATCAAAATTAGAGCAACAACATGAATATAATAACAATGACAACACCGATGGAATCAGAAAACACGAACCCAAAAACAAACCCAAAAACCAAAATGATCTCAATAATCTCAACCATACCAGATTGTGAGTTCTCAGTGATGGTCAGTATTTATGATTCCGTGGTGTCAAAATTAGAAATACAACATGAGTATAATAACAATGACGACACCGATGGAATTACTTCAACGAGTAGTGGAGAACACGAACCCAGTACAAACAAGCATGATATCAATAACATCAACGGAACCCGAGTTTAGTGTGAATTTCCCTAGCCCAGTCCCCGTGAAGGAGATAGCGCTAGCAAAACTACGAGTGTATCACAGTTGGCCTAATATCAGATCAAAATCATTTGGTGGTCAACAACCCAATAATTCTTTAGTGTTTGCAAATAAGAATAAACCCGACGGAACCACAGACTGGAACGTCGTTTCGATACCAACCGGATCATACCAAATCGAACAAATCAATAATGAATTCGCGCGTAGAATAAAATCGATTACTGGAACAGAATCGAAAATCGCTATAACAGTTCATGAGCCGACGCTATCATCCGCAATTGAGATAAGCACAGAAGGATACGTCGTAGATATCTATCAGAGTTCTATTAGAACCGTACTAGGATGGCCTGAAAAACCACCGGAAAAATCCACCACCGACTTAACCACGGATGTACAATCATATCATGAAATCAATCCCAGTTATCGAGATAATTTATCTGATATAAGAAAGGGAAAAATCGCCGATAGATTTATATTCACCAACAAAGACACATTGCAATGGGATTTTATCATTAAAAGAACAACCGACTCATCTGTTACTATTTCATTTACGCTAACTGACGTCCGTGGTTATTTTAATGAGATTAAACAATTATATGACACACAACTAGAACAACTACGGAAAACAAGATCGCAAAATCACGTTGAAATAATAAATCAACTCATATCGGACATGGAATATATCTATGAACTAATTATTCAAACAATAATTAATGACAACAGCGACAATAAACAACGATTCCTAACCGATTACAATATCACAGAAGACAATCTGCGTAATTTCAAGTTTCCGAAATACAACGCTGATGAATTAGCAAGAATTGTTAAAACCGATATCAAAGATCTACAAAAATCAGATTCAACTGTCCTCCTCAAACATAATAATGATCCAGATGGTGGTGGTAGGCATATCGCTCCGTTCAACGTGAATATATCCTCAGTGATTGCGCTCAATTTAGTATGTGATGTTATCGAAGGAAGCTATCAGATTAATCTAGAGCAATCAAATCAAGCTCAGCAGGGATATATTCTTTATTCGTTTGCACCAACAGCTCCTCCAGGATTCCTAATTATTGAAAACCCAATTAATCCTGTCTACATGCGATGCCATAATAATTCGTTAACGAGAATTAATTTCAAACTCACCGACCAGTCAAATAATCTGATTGATTTACAAGAAGAGGTGTTAGCGATTAGTTTGTTTGTAAAGTCCTAAGGACTGGATCAAATCATTTATTATTTTTTGTTAACCCATAGCAGCAGAGAGGGTGGATGACCACATCGTTGCGAGCAAAATTGATTAAAAAATCGTAAAATCTCCGTTTTTGCAAAAATGGATACTTTTTTTTTGGTTAAATGAGATTTTGTTGGAAGCCTTATTTTTTGTCTGAAAACGTAGTCTATAGGCCATATTTTGCTCGAAAACATGATCTGTAAGCCTTATTTTTGCTTGAAAACGTGGTCTGTTCCCCCTCTCTGCTGCTACTTTTGATGAAAAACGGACTTTTTTGTTTTTCATGTTATGGATCAGTTGGGCTTAGATAAAAGCGGTTGGAACCCTTTTTCCGCTTTGGATTTTTTTAATACTTGGTTTATTCGCTGCGCACCGTGTAACAGTACGTCACCATACTTTAAAACCGGTTCCCACCATTTTTTTCAGCATGACTTTTGATGAAAAACGGACTTTTTTGTTTTTCATGTTATGGATCAGTTGGGCTTAGATAAAAGCGGTTGGAACCCTTTTTCCCGCTTGGATTTTTTTAATACTTGGTTTATTCGCTGCGCACCGTGTAACAGTACGTCACCATACTTTAAAACCGGTTCCCACCATTTTTTTCAGCATGACTTTTGATGAAAAACGGACTTTTTTGTTTTTCATGTTATGGATCAGTTGGGCTTAGATAAAAGCGGTTAGAACCCTTTTTCCCGCTTGGATTTTTTTAATACTTGGTTGATTCGCTGCGCACCGTGTAACAGTACGTCACCATACTTTAAAACCGGTTCCCACCATTTTTTTCAGCATGACTTTTGATGAAAAACGGACTTTTTTGTTTTTCATGTTATGGATCAGTTGGGCTTAGATAAAAGCGGTTGGAACCCTTTTTCCAGCTTGGATTTTTTTAATACTTGGTTTATTCGCTGCGCACCGTGTAACAGTACATCACCATACTTTAAAACCGGTTCCCACCATTTTTCTCAGCATGACTTTTGATGAAAAACGGACTTTTTTGTTTTTCATGTTATGGATCAGTTGGGCTTAGATAAAAGCGGTTGGAACCCTTTTTCCCGCTTGGATTTTTTTAATACTTGGTTTATTCGCTGCGAACCGTGTAACAGTACCTCACCATACTTTAAAACCGGTTCCCACCATTTTTTTCAGCATGACTTTTGATGAAAAACGGACTTTTTTGTTTTTCATGTGATGGATCAGTTGGGCTTAGATAAAAGCGGTTGAAACCCTTTTTCCCGCTTGGATTTTTTTAATACTTGGTTGATTCGCTGCGCACCGTGTAACAGTACGTCACCATACTTTAAAACCGGTTCCCACCATTTTTTTCAGCATGACTTTTGATGAAAAACGGACTTTTTTGTTTTTCATGTTATGGATCAGTTGGGCTTAGATAAAAGCGGTTGGAACCCTTTTTCCCGCTTGGATTTTTTTAATACTTGGTTTATTCGCTGCGCACCGTGTAACAGTACGTCACCATACTTTAAAACCGGTTCCCACCATTTTTTTCAGCATGACTTTTGATGAAAAACGGACTTTTGGGTTTTTCATGTTATGGATCAGTTGGGTTTAGATGAAAGCGGTTAAAACCCTTTTTCCCGCTTTGATTTTTTTAATACTTGGTTTATTCGGTGCGCACCATTGGATAGTACGTCACCATACTTTAAAACCGGTTCCCACCATTTTTTTCAGCATGACTTTTGATGAAAAACGGACTTTTGGGTTTTTCATGTTATGTATCAGTTGGGCTTAGATAAAAGCGGTTAAAACCCTTTTCCCCGCTTGGATTTTTTTAATACTTGGTTTACTCGCTGCGCACCATTGGATAGTACGTCACCATACTTTAAAACCGGTTCCCACCATTTTTTTCAGCATGACTTTTGATGAAAAACGGACTTTTGGGTTTTTCATGTTATGGATCAGTTGGGCTTAGATAAAAGCGGTTAAAACCCTTTTTCCCGCTTGGATTTTTTTAATACTTGGTTTATTCGCTGCGCACCATTGGATAGTACGTCACCATACTTTAAAACCGGTTCCCACCATTTTTTTCAGCATGACTTTTGATGAAAAACGGACTTTTGGGTTTTTCATGTTATGGATCAGTTGGGCTTAGATAAAAGCGGTTAAAACCCTTTTTCCCGCTTGGATTTTTTTAATACTTGGTTTATTCGCTGCGCGCCATTGGATAGTACGTCACCATACTTTAAAACCGGTTCCCACCATTTTTTTCAGCATGACTTTTGATGAAAAACGGACTTTTGGGTTTTTCATGTTATGGATCAGTTGGGCTTAGATAAAAGCGGTTGGAACCCTTTTTCCCGCTTGGATTTTTTTAATACTTGGTTTATTCGCTGCGAACCGTGTAACAGTACGTCACCATACTTTAAAACCGGTTCCCACCATTTTTTTCAGCATGACTTTTGATGAAAAACGGACTTTTTTGTTTTTCATGTGATGGATCAGTTGGGCTTAGATAAAAGCGGTTGAAACCCTTTTTCCCGCTTGGATTTTTTTAATACTTGGTTGATTCGCTGCGCACCGTGTAACAGTACGTCACCATACTTTAAAACCGGTTCCCACCATTTTTTTCAGCATGACTTTTGATGAAACACGGCCTTTTTTGTTTTTCATGTTATGGATCAGTTGGGCTTAGATAAAAGCGGTTGGAACCCTTTTTCCCGCTTGGATTTTTTTAATACTTGGTTTATTCGCTGCGCACCGTGTAACAGTACGTCACCATACTTTAAAACCGGTTCCCACCATTTTTTTCAGCATGACTTTTGATAAAAAACGGACTTTTTTGTTTTTCATGTTATGGATCAGTTGGGCTTAGATAAAAGCGGTTGGAACCCTTTTTCCCACTTGGATTTTTTTAATACTTGGTTGATTCGCTGCGCACCGTCTAACAGTACGTCACCATACTTTAAAACCGGTTCCCACCATTTTTTTCAGCATGACGTTTGATGAAAAACGGACTTTTTTGTTTTTCATGTTATGGATCAGTTGGGCTTAGATAAAAGCGGTTGGAACCCTTTTTTCCCGCTTGGATTTTTTTAATACTTGGTTTATTCGCTGCGCACCGTGTAACAGTACGTCACCATACTTTAAAACCGGTTCCCACCATTTTTTTCAGCATGACTTTTGATGAAAAACGGACTTTTTTGTTTTTCATGTTATGGATCAGTTGGGCTTAGATAAAAGCGGTTGGAACCCTTTTTCCGCTTTGGATTTTTTTAATACTTGGTTTATTCGCTGCGCACCGTGTAACAGTACGTCACCATACTTTAAAACCGGTTCCCACCATTTTTTTCAGCATGACTTTTGATGAAAAACGGACTTTTTTGTTTTTCATGTTATGGATCAGTTGGGCTTAGATAAAAGCGGTTGGAACCCTTTTTCCCGCTTGGATTTTTTTAATACTTGGTTTATTCGCTGCGCACCGTGTAACAGTACGTCACCATACTTTAAAACCGGTTCCCACCATTTTTTTCAGCATGACTTTTGATGAAAAACGGACTTTTTTGTTTTTCATGTTATGGATCAGTTGGGCTTAGATAAAAGCGGTTGGAACCCTTTTTCCCGCTTGGATTTTTTTAATACTTGGTTGATTCGCTGCGCACCGTGTAACAGTACGTCACCATACTTTAAAACCGGTTCCCACCATTTTTTTCAGCATGACTTTTGATGAAAAACGGACTTTTTTGTTTTTCATGTTATGGATCAGTTGGGCTTAGATAAAAGCAGTTGGAACCCTTTTTCCAGCATGGATTTTTTTAATACTTGGTTTATTCGCTGCGCACCGTGTAACAGTACATCACCATACTTTAAAACCGGTTCCCACCATTTTTCTCAGCATGACTTTTGATGAAAAACGGACGTTTTTGTTTTTCATGTTATGGATCAGTTGGGCTTAGATAAAAGCGGTTGGAACCCTTTTTCCCGCTTGGATTTTTTTAATACTTGGTTTATTCGCTGCGAACCGTGTAACAGTACGTCACCATACTTTAAAACCGGTTCCCACCATTTTTTTCAGCATGACTTTTGATGAAAAACGGACTTTTTTGTTTTTCATGTGATGGATCAGTTGGGCTTAGATAAAAGCGGTTGAAACCCTTTTTCCCGCTTGGATTTTTTTAATACTTGGTTGATTCGCTGCGCACCGTGTAACAGTACGTCACCATACTTTAAAACCGGTTCCCACCATTTTTTTCAGCATGACTTTTGATGAAAAACGGACTTTTTTGTTTTTCATGTTATGGATCAGTTGTGCTTAGATAAAAGCGGTTGGAACCCTTTTTCCCGCTTGGATTTTTTTAATACTTGGTTTATTCGCTGCGCACCGTGTAACAGTACGTCACCATACTTTAAAACCGGTTCCCACCATTTTTTTCAGCATGACTTTTGATTAAAAACGGACTTTTGGGTTTTTCATGTTATGGATCAGTTGGGCTTAGATAAAAGCGGTTGGAACCCTTTTTCCCGCTTGGATTTTTTTAATACTTGGTTTATTCGCTGCGAACCGTGTAACAGTACGTCACCATACTTTAAAACCGGTTCCCACCATTTTTTTCAGCATGACTTTTGATGAAAAACGGACTTTTTTGTTTTTCATGTGATGGATCAGTTGGGCTTAGATAAAAGCGGTTGAAACCCTTTTTCCCGCTTGGATTTTTTTAATACTTGGTTGATTCGCTGCTCACCGTGTAACAGTACGTCACCATACTTTAAAACCGGTTCCCACCATTTTTTTCAGCATGACTTTTGATGAAACACGGCCTTTTTTGTTTTTCATGTTATGGATCAGTTGGGCTTAGATAAAAGCGGTTGGAACCCTTTTTCCCGCTTGGATTTTTTTAATACTTGGTTTATTCGCTGCGCACCGTGTAACAGTACGTCACCATACTTTAAAACCGGTTCCCACCATTTTTTTCAGCATGACTTTTGATAAAAAACGGACTTTTTTGTTTTTCATGTTATGGATCAGTTGGGCTTAGATAAAAGCGGTTGGAACCCTTTTTCCCACTTGGATTTTTTTAATACTTGGTTGATTCGCTGCGCACCGTCTAACAGTACGTCACCATACTTTAAAACCGGTTCCCACCATTTTTTTCAGCATGACTTTTGATGAAAAACGGACTTTTTTGTTTTTCATGTTATGGATCAGTTGGGCTTAGATAAAAGCGGTTGGAACCCTTTTTTCCCGCTTGGATTTTTTTAATACTTGGTTTATTCGCTGCGCACCGTGTAACAGTACGTCACCATACTTTAAAACCGGTTCCCACCATTTTTTTCAGCATGACTTTTGATGAAAAACGGACTTTTTTGTTTTTCATGTTATGGATCAGTTGGGCTTAGATAAAAGCGGTTGGAACCCTTTTTCCGCTTTGGATTTTTTTAATACTTGGTTTATTCGCTGCGCACCGTGTAACAGTACGTCACCATACTTTAAAACCGGTTCCCACCATTTTTTTCAGCATGACTTTTGATGAAAAACGGACTTTTTTGTTTTTCATGTTATGGATCAGTTGGGCTTAGATAAAAGCTGTTGGAACCCTTTTTCCCGCTTGGATTTTTTTAATACTTGGTTTATTCGCTGCGCACCGTGTAACAGTACGTCACCATACTTTAAAACCGGTTCCCACCATTTTTTTCAGCATGACTTTTGATGAAAAACGGACTTTTTTGTTTTTCATGTTATGGATCAGTTGGGCTTAGATAAAAGCGGTTGGAACCCTTTTTCCCGCTTGGATTTTTTTAATACTTGGTTGATTCGCTGCGCACCGTGTAACAGTACGTCACCATACTTTAAAACCGGTTCCCACCATTTTTTTCAGCATGACTTTTGATGAAAAACGGACTTTTTTGTTTTTCATGTTATGGATCAGTTGGGCTTAGATAAAAGCGGTTGGAACCCTTTTTCCAGCATGGATTTTTTTAATACTTGGTTTATTCGCTGCGCACCGTGTAACAGTACATCACCATACTTTAAAACCGGTTCCCACCATTTTTCTCAGCATGACTTTTGATGAAAAACGGACTTTTTTGTTTTTCATGTTATGGATCAGTTGGGCTTAGATAAAAGCGGTTGGAACCCTTTTTCCCGCTTGGATTTTTTTAATACTTGGTTTATTCGCTGCGAACCGTGTAACAGTACGTCACCATACTTTAAAACCGGTTCCCACCATTTTTTTCAGCATGACTTTTGATGAAAAACGGACTTTTTTGTTTTTCATGTGATGGATCAGTTGGGCTTAGATAAAAGCGGTTGAAACCCTTTTTCCCGCTTGGATTTTTTTAATACTTGGTTGATTCGCTGCGCACCGTGTAACAGTACGTCACCATACTTTAAAACCGGTTCCCACCATTTTTTTCAGCATGACTTTTGATGAAAAACGGACTTTTTTGTTTTTCATGTTATGGATCAGTTGGGCTTAGATAAAAGCGGTTGGAACCCTTTTTCCCGCTTGGATTTTTTTAATACTTGGTTTATTCACTGCGCACCGTGTAACAGTACGTCACCATACTTTAAAACCGGTTCCCACCATTTTTTTCAGCATGACTTTTGATGAAAAACGGACTTTTGGGTTTTTCATGTTATGGATCAGTTGGGCTTAGATAAAAGCGGTTAAAACCCTTTTTCCCGCTTTGATTTTTTTAATACTTGGTTTATTCGCTGCGCACCATTGGATAGTACGTCACCATACTTTAAAACCGGTTCCCACCATTTTTTTCAGCATGACTTTTGATGAAAAACGGACTTTTGGGTTTTTCATGTTATGGATCAGTTGGGCTTAGATAAAAGCGGTTAAAACCCTTTTTCCCGCTTGCATTTTTCTAATACTTGGTTTATTCGCTGCGCACCATTGGATAGTACGTCACCATACTTTAAAACCGGTTCCCACCATTTTTTTCAGCATGACTTTTGATGAAAAACGGACTTTTGGGTTTTTCATGTTATGGATCAGTTGGGCTTAGATAAAAGCGGTTAAAACCCTTTTTCCCGCTTGGATTTTTTTAATACTTGGTTTATTCGCTGCGCACCATTTGATAGTACGTCACCATATTTTAAAACCGGTTCCCACCATTTTTTTCAGCATGACTTTTGATGAAAAACGGACTTTTGGGTTTTTCATGTTATGGATCAGTTGGGCTTAGATAAAAGCGGTTAAAACCCTTTTTCCCGCTTGGATTTTTTTAATACTTGGTTTATTCGCTGCGCACCATTGGATAGTACGTCACCATACTTTAAAACCGGTTCCCACCATTTTTTTCAGCATGACTTTTGATGAAAAACGGACTTTTTTGTTTTTCATGTTATGAATCAGTTGGGCTTAGATAAAAGCTGTTAAAACCCTTTTCCCCGCTTGGATTTTTTTAATACTTGGTTTATTCGCTGCGCACCATTGGATAGTATGTCACCATACTTTAAAACCGGTTCCCACCATTTTTTTCAGCATGACTTTTGATGAAAAACGGACTTTTGGGTTTTTCATGTTATGGATCAGTTGGGCTTAGATAAAAGCGGTTAAAACCCTTTTTCCCGCTTGGATTTTTTTAATACTTGGTTTATTCGCTGCGCACCATTGAATAGTACCTCGCCACACTTTAAAACCGGTTCCCACCATTTTTTTCAGCATGACTTTTGATGAAAAACGGACTTTTGGGTTTTTCATGTTATGGATCAGTTGGGCTTAGATAAAAGCGGTTAAAACCATTTTTCCCGCTTGGATTTTTTTAATACTTGGTTTATTCGCTGCGCACCATTGGATAGTACGTCACCATACTTTAAAACCGGTTTCCACCATTTTTTTCAGCATGACTTTTGATGAAAAACGGACTTTTCTGTTTTTCATGTTATGGATCAGTTGGGCTTAGATAAAAGCGGTTATAACCCTTTTTCCCGCTTGGATTTTTTTAATACTTGGTTTATTCGCTGCGCACCATTGGATAGTACGTTACCATACTTTAAAACCGGTTCCCACCATTTTTTTCAGCATGACTTTTGATGAAAAACGGACTTTTGGGTTTTTCATGTTATGGATCAGTTGCGCTTAGATACAAGAGGTTGAAACCCTTTTTCCCGCTTGGATTTTTTTAATACTTGGTTTATTCGCTGCGCACCATTGGATAGTACGTCACCATACTTTTAAACCGGTTCCCACCATTTTTTTCAGCATGACTTTTGATGAAAAACGGACTTTTGGGTTTTTCATGTTATGGATCAGTTGGGCTTAGATAAAAGCGGTTAAAACCCTTTTTCCCGCTTGCATTTTTTAATACTTGGTTTATTCGCTGCGCGCCATTGGATAGTACGTCACCATACTTTAAAACCGGTTCCCACCATTTTTTTCAGCATGACTTTTGATGAAAAACGGACTTTGGGGTTTTTCATGTTATGGATCAGTTGGGCTTAGATAAAAGCGGTTAAAACCCTTTTTCCCGCTTGGATTTTTTTAATACTTGGTTTATTCGCTGCGCACCATTGGATAGTACGTCACCATACTTTAAAACCGGTTCCCACCATTTTTTTCAGCATGACTTTTGATGAAAAACGGACTTTTGGGTTTTTCATGTTATGGATCAGTTGGGCTTAGATAAAAGCGGTTAAAACCCTTTTTCCCGCTTGGATTTTTTTAATACTTGGTTTATTCGATGCGCACCATTGGATAGTACGTCACCATACTTTAAAACCGGTTCCCACCATTTTTTTCAGCATGACTTTTGATGAAAAACGGACTTTTGGGTTTTTCATGTTATGGATCAGTTGGGCTTAGATAAAAGCGGTTAAAACCCTTTTTCCCGCTTGGATTTTTGTAATACTTGGTTTATTCGCTGCGCACCATTAGATAGTACGTCACCATACTTTAAAACTGGTTCCCACCATTTTTTTCAGCATGACTTTTGATGAAAAACGGACTTTTGGGGTTTTCATGTTATGGATCAGTTGGGCTTAGATAAAAGCGGTTAAAACCCTTTTTCCCGCTTGGATTTTTTTAATACTTGGTTTATTCGCTGCGCACCATTGGATAGTACGTCACCATACTTTAAAACCGGTTCCCACCATTTTTTTCAGCATGACTTTTGATGAAAAACGGACTTTTGGGTTTTTCATGTTATGGATCAGTTGGGCTTAGATAAAAGCGGTTGGAACCCTTTTTCCCGCTTGGATTTTTTTAATACTTGGTTTATTCGCTGCGAACCGTGTAACAGTACGTCACCATACTTTAAAACCGGTTCCCACCATTTTTTTCAGCATGACTTTTGATGAAAAACGGACTTTTTTGTTTTTCATGTGATGGATCAGTTGGGCTTAGATAAAAGCGGTTGAAACCCTTTTTCCCGCTTGGATTTTTTTAATACTTGGTTGATTCGCTGCGCACCGTGTAACAGTACGTCACCATACTTTAAAACCGGTTCCCACCATTTTTTTCAGCATGACTTTTGATGAAACACGGCCTTTTTTGTTTTTCATGTTATGGATCAGTTGGGCTTAGATAAAAGCGGTTGGAACCCTTTTTCCCGCTTGGATTTTTTTAATACTTGGTTTATTCGCTGCGCACCGTGTAACAGTACGTCACCATACTTTAAAACCGGTTCCCACCATTTTTTTCAGCATGACTTTTGATAAAAAACGGACTTTTTTGTTTTTCATGTTATGGATCAGTTGGGCTTAGATAAAAGCGGTTGGAACCCTTTTTCCCACTTGGATTTTTTTAATACTTGGTTGATTCGCTGCGCACCGTCTAACAGTACGTCACCATACTTTAAAACCGGTTCCCACCATTTTTTTCAGCATGACGTTTGATGAAAAACGGACTTTTTTGTTTTTCATGTTATGGATCAGTTGGGCTTAGATAAAAGCGGTTGGAACCCTTTTTTCCCGCTTGGATTTTTTTAATACTTGGTTTATTCGCTGCGCACCGTGTAACAGTACGTCACCATACTTTAAAACCGGTTCCCACCATTTTTTTCAGCATGACTTTTGATGAAAAACGGACTTTTTTGTTTTTCATGTTATGGATCAGTTGGGCTTAGATAAAAGCGGTTGGAACCCTTTTTCCGCTTTGGATTTTTTTAATACTTGGTTTATTCGCTGCGCACCGTGTAACAGTACGTCACCATACTTTAAAACCGGTTCCCACCATTTTTTTCAGCATGACTTTTGATGAAAAACGGACTTTTTTGTTTTTCATGTTATGGATCAGTTGGGCTTAGATAAAAGCGGTTGGAACCCTTTTTCCCGCTTGGATTTTTTTAATACTTGGTTTATTCGCTGCGCACCGTGTAACAGTACGTCACCATACTTTAAAACCGGTTCCCACCATTTTTTTCAGCATGACTTTTGATGAAAAACGGACTTTTTTGTTTTTCATGTTATGGATCAGTTGGGCTTAGATAAAAGCGGTTGGAACCCTTTTTCCCGCTTGGATTTTTTTAATACTTGGTTGATTCGCTGCGCACCGTGTAACAGTACGTCACCATACTTTAAAACCGGTTCCCACCATTTTTTTCAGCATGACTTTTGATGAAAAACGGACTTTTTTGTTTTTCATGTTATGGATCAGTTGGGCTTAGATAAAAGCAGTTGGAACCCTTTTTCCAGCATGGATTTTTTTAATACTTGGTTTATTCGCTGCGCACCGTGTAACAGTACATCACCATACTTTAAAACCGGTTCCCACCATTTTTCTCAGCATGACTTTTGATGAAAAACGGACGTTTTTGTTTTTCATGTTATGGATCAGTTGGGCTTAGATAAAAGCGGTTGGAACCCTTTTTCCCGCTTGGATTTTTTTAATACTTGGTTTATTCGCTGCGAACCGTGTAACAGTACGTCACCATACTTTAAAACCGGTTCCCACCATTTTTTTCAGCATGACTTTTGATGAAAAACGGACTTTTTTGTTTTTCATGTGATGGATCAGTTGGGCTTAGATAAAAGCGGTTGAAACCCTTTTTCCCGCTTGGATTTTTTTAATACTTGGTTGATTCGCTGCGCACCGTGTAACAGTACGTCACCATACTTTAAAACCGGTTCCCACCATTTTTTTCAGCATGACTTTTGATGAAAAACGGACTTTTTTGTTTTTCATGTTATGGATCAGTTGTGCTTAGATAAAAGCGGTTGGAACCCTTTTTCCCGCTTGGATTTTTTTAATACTTGGTTTATTCGCTGCGCACCGTGTAACAGTACGTCACCATACTTTAAAACCGGTTCCCACCATTTTTTTCAGCATGACTTTTGATTAAAAACGGACTTTTGGGTTTTTCATGTTATGGATCAGTTGGGCTTAGATAAAAGCGGTTGGAACCCTTTTTCCCGCTTGGATTTTTTTAATACTTGGTTTATTCGCTGCGAACCGTGTAACAGTACGTCACCATACTTTAAAACCGGTTCCCACCATTTTTTTCAGCATGACTTTTGATGAAAAACGGACTTTTTTGTTTTTCATGTGATGGATCAGTTGGGCTTAGATAAAAGCGGTTGAAACCCTTTTTCCCGCTTGGATTTTTTTAATACTTGGTTGATTCGCTGCTCACCGTGTAACAGTACGTCACCATACTTTAAAACCGGTTCCCACCATTTTTTTCAGCATGACTTTTGATGAAACACGGCCTTTTTTGTTTTTCATGTTATGGATCAGTTGGGCTTAGATAAAAGCGGTTGGAACCCTTTTTCCCGCTTGGATTTTTTTAATACTTGGTTTATTCGCTGCGCACCGTGTAACAGTACGTCACCATACTTTAAAACCGGTTCCCACCATTTTTTTCAGCATGACTTTTGATAAAAAACGGACTTTTTTGTTTTTCATGTTATGGATCAGTTGGGCTTAGATAAAAGCGGTTGGAACCCTTTTTCCCACTTGGATTTTTTTAATACTTGGTTGATTCGCTGCGCACCGTCTAACAGTACGTCACCATACTTTAAAACCGGTTCCCACCATTTTTTTCAGCATGACTTTTGATGAAAAACGGACTTTTTTGTTTTTCATGTTATGGATCAGTTGGGCTTAGATAAAAGCGGTTGGAACCCTTTTTCCCCGCTTGGATTTTTTTAATACTTGGTTTATTCGCTGCGCACCGTGTAACAGTACGTCACCATACTTTAAAACCGGTTCCCACCATTTTTTTCAGCATGACTTTTGATGAAAAACGGACTTTTTTGTTTTTCATGTTATGGATCAGTTGGGCTTAGATAAAAGCGGTTGGAACCCTTTTTCCGCTTTGGATTTTTTTAATACTTGGTTTATTCGCTGCGCACCGTGTAACAGTACGTCACCATACTTTAAAACCGGTTCCCACCATTTTTTTCAGCATGACTTTTGATGAAAAACGGACTTTTTTGTTTTTCATGTTATGGATCAGTTGGGCTTAGATAAAAGCGGTTGGAACCCTTTTTCCCGCTTGGATTTTTTTAATACTTGGTTTATTCGCTGCGCACCGTGTAACAGTACGTCACCATACTTTAAAACCGGTTCCCACCATTTTTTTCAGCATGACTTTTGATGAAAAACGGACTTTTTTGTTTTTCATGTTATGGATCAGTTGGGCTTAGATAAAAGCGGTTGGAACCCTTTTTCCCGCTTGGATTTTTTTAATACTTGGTTGATTCGCTGCGCACCGTGTAACAGTACGTCACCATACTTTAAAACCGGTTCCCACCATTTTTTTCAGCATGACTTTTGATGAAAAACGGACTTTTTTGTTTTTCATGTTATGGATCAGTTGGGCTTAGATAAAAGCGGTTGGAACCCTTTTTCCAGCATGGATTTTTTTAATACTTGGTTTATTCGCTGCGCACCGTGTAACAGTACATCACCATACTTTAAAACCGGTTCCCACCATTTTTCTCAGCATGACTTTTGATGAAAAACGGACTTTTTTGTTTTTCATGTGATGGATCAGTTGGGCTTAGATAAAAGCGGTTGAAACCCTTTTTCCAGCTTGGATTTTTTTAATACTTGGTTGATTCGCTGCGCACCGTGTAACAGTACGTCACCATACTTTAAAACCGGTTCCCACCATTTTTTTCAGCATGACTTTTGATGAAAAACGGACTTTTTTGTTTTTCATGTTATGGATCAGTTGGGCTTAGATAAAAGCGGTTGGAACCCTTTTTCCCGCTTGGATTTTTTTAATACTTGGTTTATTCACTGCGCACCGTGTAACAGTACGTCACCATACTTTAAAACCGGTTCCCACCATTTTTTTCAGCATGACTTTTGATGAAAAACGGACTTTTGGGTTTTTCATGTTATGGATCAGTTGGGCTTAGATAAAAGCGGTTAAAACCCTTTTTCCCGCTTTGATTTTTTTAATACTTGGTTTATTCGCTGCGCACCATTGGATAGTACGTCACCATACTTTAAAACCGGTTCCCACCATTTTTTTCAGCATGACTTTTGATGAAAAACGGACTTTTGGGTTTTTCATGTTATGTATCAGTTGGGGTTAGATAAAAGCGGTTAAAACCCTTTTCCCCGCTTGGATTTTTTTAATACTTGGTTTATTCGCTGCGCACCATTGGATAGTACGTCACCATACTTTAAAACCGGTTCCCACCATTTTTTTCAGCATGACTTTTGATGAAAAACGGACTTTTGGGTTTTTCATGTTATGGATCAGTTGGGCTTAGATAAAAGCGGTTAAAACCCTTTTTCCCGCTTGGATTTTTTTAATACTTGGTTTATTCGCTGCGCACCATTGGATAGTACGTCACCATTTTTTAAAACCGGTTCCCACCATTTTTTTCAGCATGACTTTTGATGAAAAACGGACTTTTGGGTTTTTCATGTTATGGATCAGTTGGGCTTAGATAAAAGCGGTTAAAACCCTTTTTCCCGCTTGCATTTTTCTAATACTTGGTTTATTCGCTGCGCACCATTGGATAGTACGTCACCATACTTTGAAACCGGTTCCCACCATTTTTTTCAGCATGACTTTTGATGAAAAACGGACTTTTGGGTTTTTCATGTTATGGATCAGTTGGGCTTAGATAAAAGCGGTTAAAACCCTTTTTCCCGCTTGGATTTTTTTAATACTTGGTTTATTCGCTGCGCACCATTTGATAGTACGTCACCATATTTTAAAACCGGTTCCCACCATTTTTTTCAGCATGACTTTTGATGAAAAACGGACTTTTGGGTTTTTCATGTTATGGATCAGTTGGGCTTAGATAAAAGCGGTTAAAACCCTTTTTCCCGCTTGGATTTTTTTAATACTTGGTTTATTCGCTGCGCACCATTGGATAGTACGTCACCATACTTTAAAACCGGTTCCCACCATTTTTTTCAGCATGACTTTTGATGAAAAACGGACTTTTTTGTTTTTCATGTTATGAATCAGTTGGGCTTAGATAAAAGCTGTTAAAACCCTTTTCCCCGCTTGGATTTTTTTAATACTTGGTTTATTCGCTGCGCACCATTGGATAGTATGTCACCATACTTTAAAACCGGTTCCCACCATTTTTTTCAGCATGACTTTTGATGAAAAACGGACTTTTGGGTTTTTCATGTTATGGATCAGTTGGGCTTAGATAAAAGCGGTTAAAACCCTTTTTCCCGCTTGGATTTTTTTAATACTTGGTTTATTCGCTGCGCACCATTGAATAGTACCTCGCCACACTTTAAAACCGGTTCCCACCATTTTTTTCAGCATGACTTTTGATGAAAAACGGACTTTTGGGTTTTTCATGTTATGGATCAGTTGGGCTTAGATAAAAGCGGTTAAAACCATTTTTCCCGCTTGGATTTTTTTAATACTTGGTTTACTCGCTGCGCACCATTGGATAGTACGTCACCATACTTTAAAACCGGTTTCCACCATTTTTTTCAGCATGACTTTTGATGAAAAACGGACTTTTGGGTTTTTCATGTTATGGATCAGTTGGGCTTAGATAAAAGCGGTTATAACCCTTTTTCCCGCTTGGATTTTTTTAATACTTGGTTTATTCGCTGCGCACCATTGGATAGTACGTTACCATACTTTAAAACCGGTTCCCACCATTTTTTTCAGCATGACTTTTGATGAAAAACGGACTTTTGGGTTTTTCATGTTATGGATCAGTTGGGCTTAGATACAAGAGGTTGAAACCCTTTTTCCCGCTTGGATTTTTTTAATACTTGGTTTATTCGCTGCGCACCATTGGATAGTACGTCACCATACTTTTAAACCGGTTCCCACCATTTTTTTCAGCATGACTTTTGATGAAAAACGGACTTTTGGGTTTTTCATGTTATGGATCAGTTGGGCTTAGATAAAAGCGGTTAAAACCCTTTTTCCCGCTTGCATTTTTTAATACTTGGTTTATTCGCTGCGCGCCATTGGATAGTACGTCACCATACTTTAAAACCGGTTCCCACCATTTTTTTCAGCATGACTTTTGATGAAAAACGGACTTTGGGGCTTTTCATGTTATGGATCAGTTGGGCTTAGATAAAAGCGGTTAAAACCCTTTTTCCCGCTTGGATTTTTTTAATACTTGGTTTATTCGCTGCGCACCATTGGATAGTACGTCACCATACTTTAAAACCGGTTCCCACCATTTTTTTCAGCATGACTTTTGATGAAAAACGGACTTTTGGGTTTTTCATGTTATGGATCAGTTGGGCTTAGATAAAAGCGGTTAAAACCCTTTTTCCCGCTTGGATTTTTTTAATACTTGGTTTATTCGATGCGCACCATTGGATAGTACGTCACCATACTTTAAAACCGGTTCCCACCATTTTTTTCAGCATGACTTTTGATGAAAAACGGACTTTTGGGTTTTTCATGTTATGGATCAGTTGGGCTTAGATAAAAGCGGTTAAAACCCTTTTTCCCGCTTGGATTTTTGTAATACTTGGTTTATTCGCTGCGCACCATTAGATAGTACGTCACCATACTTTAAAACTGGTTCCCACCATTTTTTTCAGCATGACTTTTGATGAAAAACGGACTTTTGGGGTTTTCATGTTATGGATCAGTTAGGCTTAGATAAAAGCGGTTAAAACCCTTTTTCCCGCTTGGATTTTTTTAATACTTGGTTTATTCGCTGCGCACCATTGGATAGTACGTCACCATACTTTAAAACCGGTTCCCACCATTTTTTTCAGCATGACTTTTGATGAAAAACGGACTTTTGGGTTTTTCATGTTATGTATCAGTTGGGCTTAGATAAAAGCGGTTAAAACCCTTTTTTTCCGCTTGGATTTTTTTAATACTTGGTTTATTCGCTGCGCACCATTGGATAGTACATCACCATACTTTAAAACCGGTTCCCACCATTTTTTTCAGCATGACGTTTGATGAAAAACGGACTTTTGGGTTTTTCATGTTATGGATCAGTTGGGCTTAGATAAAAGCTGTTAAAACCCTTTTTCCCGCTTGGATTTTTTTAATACTTGGTTTATTCGCTGCGCACCATTGGATAGTACGTCACCATACTTTAAAACCGGTTCCCACCATTTTTTTCAGCATGACTTTTGATGAAAAACGGACTTTTGGGTTTTTCATGTTATGGATCAGTTGGGCTTAGATAAAAGCGGTTAAAACCCTTTTTCCCGCTTGGATTTTTTTAATACTTGGTTTATTCGCTGCGCACCATTGGATAGTACGTCACCATACTTTAAAACCGGTTCCCACCATTTCTTTCAGCATGACTTTTGATGAAAAACGGACTTTTGGGTTTTTCATGTTATGGATCAGTTGGGCTTAGATAAAAGCGGTTAAAACCCTTTTTCCCGCTTGGATTTTTTTATTACTTGGTTTGTTCGCTGCGCACCATTGGATAGTACGTCACCATACTTTAAAACCGGTTCCCACCATTTTTTTCAGCATGACTTTTGATGAAAAACGAACTTTTGGGTTTTTCATGTTATGGATCAGTTGGGCTTAGATAAAAGCGGTTAAAACCCTTTTTCCCGCTTGGATTTTTTTAATACATGGTTTATTCGCTGCGCACCATTAGATAGTACGTCACCATACTTTAAAACCGGTTCCCACCATTTTTTTCAGCATGACTTTTGATGAAAAACGGACTTTTGGGTTTTTCATGTTATGGATCAGTTGGGCTTAGATAAAAGCTGTTAAAACCCTTTTTCACGCTTGGATTTTTTTAATACTTGGTTTATTCGCTGCGCGCCATTGGATAGTACGTCACCATACTTTAAAACCGGTTCCCACCATTTTTTTCAGCATGACTTTTGATGAAAAACAGACTTTTGGGTTTTTTCATGTTATGGATCAGTTGGGCTTAGATAAAAGCGGTTAAAACCCTTTTTCCCGCTTGGATTTTTTTAATACTTGGTTTATTCGCTGCGCACCATTGGATAGTACGTCACCATACTTTAAAACCGGTTCCCACCATTTTTTTCAGCATGACTTTTGATGAAAAACGGACTTTTGGGTTTTTCATGTTATGGATCAGTTGGGCTTAGATAAAAGCGGTTAAAACCCTTTTTCCCGCTTGAATTTTTTTAATACTTGGTTTTCTCGCTGCGCACCATTGGATAGTACGTCACCATACTTTAAAACCGGTTCCCACCATTTTTTTCAGCATGACTTTTGATGAAAAACGGACTTTTGGGTTTTTCATGTTATGGATCAGTTGGGCTTAGATAAAAGCGGTTAAACCCTTTTCCCGCTTGGATTTTTTTAATACTTGGTTTATTCGCTGCGCACCATTGGATAGTACGTCACCATACTTAAAACCGGTTCCCACCCTTTTTTTCAGCATGACTTTTGATGAAAAACGGACTTTTGGGTTTTTTCATGTTATGGATCAGTTGGGCTTAGATAAAAGCTGTTAAAACCCTTTTTCCCGCTTGGATTTTTTTAATACTTGGTTTATTCGCTGCGCACCATTGGATAGTACGTCACCATACTTTAAAACCGGTTCCCACCATTTTTTTCAGCATGACTTTTGATGAAAAACGGACCTTTTGGGTTTTTCATGTTATGGATCAGTTGGGCTTAGATAAAAGCTGTTAAAACCCTTTTCCCCGCTTGGATTTTTTTAATACTTGGGTTTATTCGCTGCGCACCATTGGATAGTACGTCACCATACTTTAAAACCGGTTCCCACCATTTTTTTCAGCATGACTTTTGATGAAAAACGGACTTTGGGTTTTTCATGTTATGGATCAGTTGGGCTTAGATAAAAGCTGTTAAAACCCTTTTCCCGCTTGGATTTTTTTAATACTTGGTTTATTCGCTGCGCACCATTGGATAGTACGTCACCATACTTTAAAACCGGTTCCCACCATTTTTTTTCAGCATGACTTTTGATGAAAAACGGACTTTTGGGTTTTTCATGTTATGGATCAGTTGGGCTTAGATAAAAGCTGTTAAAAC
Organism: Unio pictorum; assembly: GCA_030141615.1. Taxonomy (NCBI): domain Eukaryota; kingdom Metazoa; phylum Mollusca; class Bivalvia; order Unionida; family Unionidae; genus Unio; species Unio pictorum. The sequence continues at coordinate 444 of JARLTB010000192.1, read as the reverse complement.
CCTTTTCCCCGCTTGGATTTTTTTAATACTTGGTTATTCGCTGCGCACCATTGGATAGTACGTCACCATACTTTAAAACCGGTTCCCACCATTTTCTTTCAGCATGACTTTTGATGAAAAACGGACTTTTGGGTTTTCATGTTATGGATCAGTTGGGCTTAGATAAAAGCTGTTAAAACCCTTTTCCCGCTTGGATTTTTGTAATATTTGGTTTATTCGCTGCGCACCATTGGATAGTACGTCACCATACTTTAAAACCGGTTCCCACCATTTTTTTCAGCATGACTTTTGATGACAAACGGACTTTTGGGTTTTTCATGTTATGGATCAGTTGGGCTTAGATAAAAGCTGTTAAAACCCTTTTCCCCGCTTGGATTTTTTTAATACTTGGTTTATTCGCTGCGCACCATTGGATAGTACGTCACCATACCTTTAAAACCGGTT